>OZ026628.1:75193518-75217518 GCA_964020975.1 Hermodice carunculata | reverse complement strand
GCGCACGATGCACACAACTGCTATTCCTCCGCTGCATAACAAATGTTAGTGTCGTCATAAGTACTTTTACCAGCAGCAAGAAATAGCTTCAAACTAACGTCGTATTAACGCCTTGTTTTCTTCGATTTACACGATAAACGAACGCCTACACCATGCATTACCGTGATTTAGAAACTGTATCCTGAATTGGAACTGCTATTCAGCTTAACAGTGCACGCACGTTTAAACACGGTTATCAGACGCATTCTTGCAAACATTTTAATACGCAAATAAAGGACAATTGATTACTTCATTTTAAATCCAACCTCATTATGTTTATGTCAACTATCGCATAAGAGAAGATCTGAGAGAATGCCGACAAAAGAATAAATATATGGCTGGTGAACTGCTCGGTAAGACTTCAAACAAAAGTCATGAAAGCAACGTTTCATTGAAACAACTAATAAACAAGAATTTAGCGACGATTGTAAAGAGAGTCCAGGAATATTACAATTGTGACAACAATGAGCATAACGGTAACCTTCTCCATCATTTTGCAATACACTACCGCATATTAGTGCACAAAAATAACAATGTTTCCATCTCGTTCAAGGCGTTCTGGGCCTGGAATATTTGTGCTGTTTGGCCTTTAAAAACTAACATGATTTGGCAAATTATACAACTTAAATTGATGTCATTGATGATAGTTTCTGTTGGTCTGTTTTGTAGTACACACTGTGAAGCCGCCAATCGTAGAGGCATGTCATCTTTGCCGAAAAATTCAACAAACCCTTAACCTATCACCTTTTCAACGTCTGAAGGTTGGTTTATGTTGATGGTGAACATGCAGGAATAAAGCCGCGACTTCGCACAGGAGACATAAAAAAGAACGAGAGTTACACTGATTAAATTAGACCTATCGCCAGCAAAATTAAAGTTAAATCACCAAGAAAGACTGAAACGGCTTCCGACATACCTTTGAAATTGTCTGTTTTATGACCAATAAACAAGTGCCTCGCCGTCCATTTACACGTTACTCACGACTTGAATCAAACGGATAACAGTTGTATTTACAACCTGCCCTTCCCGCTTGGCCATCCTGCCTCAAACATCACAACTGCAAGGTAAGGACACAGAGAGTAACTCCTTATAAATTTTGACTCTTAAATCATATATATATATATATATATATATTTATATACAAAAAGTTGAACTTCCTTCTTGGAGACGAAGGTTTAAGTTTTGGCGACGAAGTTGGGTTTTTATTTGATTGTATATGTAAAATATTTTTAGTGGAGGCATGGCGCTTTAGGAGGGAATCCTCCAATTCCTGACTGTTCTGTATATGTATACAAGATTTAAATTCTTCTTGCACACTATGTATATATGGACGCACCGTGGGTTTGCCCCGGACCACTGGTGCCCCCTATGTAAAGGGGTAGTTTTTCCGCAATAAATTATTATTATTATTATTGTATATGCACGCTAATCTGGATAGGCGTGATTTATGAGAGGCACACGACCCGTGTGCCATTTCGTCTGGTACAAAGGAGCTCATTAGCGTATAGCTGAGATGGGGTTATAGAACTAGGATCCACCATCACGTATTTGTTGCTGGTTGAAGACTGAGTTTCGTTCGTGCTGTATTTCTTCCTACTATATCAACTTCAGGACAGTCGCCAATCCCCCACATTTCAACCCGGAGCGCAATTTTGAAATATTTTTTGATTTTCGGCGATTCAGTGTGACTAAGTTCAAAGTGCTAAAGGGAAAACAAAAACAAAAACAAAAAACAGAAACAGAAACAGAAACAGAAACAGAAACAAACAAACAAACAAAAAAAAAGAAAAAAAAGAAAAAAAAAAAAAAAACCAAAAACAAAAACAAGGAAGCAAACTGTGCAACCGGGCAAACTGGATACTGCACCTGCTGGTAATCATAATACTGCCAAGGAAATTAAGGAACTGAGAAACAGCATCGCCAATCTGGCCACGGCAGTGACGGATATACGTTCCCGACTTTTTGGTGGCTTGAAAACAACAAATGAAGCAATGGTATCTTTGGTCCATACAAGAAACAATAACGGCATGCATATTCAACTAGGTGTGCTTAATTCTGACACTTTGAACCCCCCTGAATCAGGGGTGCAAGTTGGAAATCCTCTGCTATTATCCAAAGGAATCCCAGCTGATAGTTTGTCGCATATAGATGTTATTTTACCTCACGTGAAAGCCCAAATTATCGCAGGCAAAGACATAAGACTTGCGGCTCTGTTGATAGCGGGATTCAGCGGGGATATAATCCAAAGAACAATAGCTGTTGGTAGCGACGTTTACCCGTTAAAGCCACTGTCGGACGTCAGGCTTAATAAAAGTCTGGCTCTAAGCGAGTTCGTAAAAGCGTTCTCTGTGTATATGGGAATCATGGGTAGCACATATCCCCAAAGACGCGAGGAATTGAACCAATATCTCGCGGATATAGTGGACATGAGCAGCCAGTTTACTGGCTTTGGCTTTTACGATTATCACAAACTATTTTCCGCCAAAGCAGCTGCAGTGCTGGCAAAGGGCATCAAAGTAGACTGGAGCAAGCGAGACGGAATGCTCTACACGACGGTGTTTGCAGGCCAGAAAGCGAATGCTTGTGAAATTTGCAAAAGCATCGCCCACGTCACATCTTTTTGCGGGCATACCCTTTATAAGGACAACAGTACTTTTGCTCAGGCAAATCGACGAGAAATGCGGTCCCAGCAAGAAGTACAAGGCCGTCCGGTCTCGCACTTTCATAATCGACAAATCTGCAACAACTTCAATGCAACAAGGTGTCGCAAAAGCGATACTGAATGGTACTATGCGCATGTCTGTGGCAAATGTAAGGATACAAGCCATGACGCTTGTGACGATAAATGCAGGGTTTCTGCGTCATCAGGAACCGTTCCGACAGCTGAACGTCCTCATACCTCGAGTGCTGACCCAGGCACCAAAAACTGTGCCAAGAACAGCTCTGGGTCAAAAAACTGATTTAAGCGTACACGTTTAGTGCAAGTACGCCAATAAACATTGAAAGAATAAAAAGTGAACTGCGTGGACACCCAGACAGATCATATGTGGACAAGCTTTTGGATGGATTACAACATGGTTTTGACACCGGCGTCATGGCGCTACCGACTGAGTCTTACACATGTGAAAAACTTACGTTCATGTGCTGGAAACTCAGATTTTGTCACAAGTGCTATCGTCGACGAGCTGGAGAAAGGTTACCTGGTATGTCCTTACACCAAAGACACTTGTTCTTTCCCCATTTATCGTATTAACCCTATAGGGGTAGTAACAGGCAAATATTCAGGCAAACAGAGACTCATTCTGGATTTAAGCAGCCCACATCATATGTCTGACCACACTAGTATCAACGATCTTTTACTCAAAGATGAGTATTCCCTTTCGTATACACGCATAGACGATGTCAGAGCAATTATCAAACGACTTGGGGTTGGTAGCATAATGAACAAGTTAGATATTTAGGAAGCCTTCAAAATTTTGCCTATCGCACTTACACTAGGGCATCTTCATGGGCTACAGTGGCAGGAAAAACTTTAATTCTATACAAGCCTTAGTTTCGGAAGCCGTTCGTCACCTCAACTTTTTACGATGTTGAGCCAAGCAGGTCATTACATCTAACAATTATGGTATAGCACATTTATTGTATCTACTAGACGACTTTTTAGCCATAGATGCAAGCATGGTAGCTGGACAACGTTCTATGGCCAATATATATATCTTTATTTCGTACTCAGAGTACACATTTCTTCACAGAATAAGACAATTCAAACATGAAAAAGCATATAGGAAAGAAAACGTAGTGTCCACAATCATGTAAATCATCCTATAACTTTATCACAATGTTATTCAATAACCTAGGTATCCCTATTAGTCATCACAAACTGAAGGACCCAAGGCAGTGATTCAATATCCAGGTATCACTTTGGATAGCATAAAAATGGAGGCACGTTTGCCAGAGGATAAACTATCGAGGCTCAAAGGCAATTTACTGACTTATAAGGCAAAGGATAAATGCCAGAAACGTGACCTTCTTAGCCTTCTGGGTCACCTCTGTTATGCCGCGCGAGTAGCCCTAATGGGAAGAACTTACATTGCGAGATTACTGGAGGCAGCGAAAGGTACTCAGTGTTTGTGGTCTTACGTGGAATTGGAGTGTGGTTGTAAAGCTGATATCGCTATGTAGCTTTGCATAATCCAGCGATGGAACGGTATATCTATGAATTTAGACGATGGCCTTACCGATATGCCAGAGATACATATCGTCGGCTGAGAATTACAGTGTTCTATCTCCACTTTTGGGCCAAATGGAGTTATTGGTACCAAAATGATTGGTAGGCTTTGTTCTATCTCCAGATGCAATTTTGAAGCATGATACTAATTATAATGAAAGTTATCAACCGAAAACACTTTGGTATATCTACAATTTGTCCATTTCATTCAGAATAGCAATGGTGTATTTGCCACTACTGAGGATTACAATGATCTATCTCCACTTCAACCAATCAGGGTTGAGATCTTGTGGAGATCGAACAATTCTTGTCTGAAAGACACTCCTTTGAGAATACCATGGCCATGAAAAACATCGTTTTGGAGTTCTCTTTTTCACATACGATTTTGAGCTATAATGAAGTCCACGTGTGATGTCAGAACCATATATTCATACTGGTAAGTTATGCTGGATTGATGTTAAACTGCAGTATCTATTAATTTGTCACAATTGTGAGCGCAGTGTTTGAAAAAAATTACAGACTTTTGTTTTTCACTAATCATCACTCACTGACAACAGGATAACTAGATTGGCCTTTTCTCCTAACAGAGCCAGTGGGAAGCTAATATCTACATAAATGCATTACGTGACTCTACTTAGATAACAATGTAATGTACAAGATAATAGATTATTGCATCCAAGAGGATAAATATTGTAACAAGAACACAATAATATTGATCCTGTTATTGCATATAGGCTGTATACACTGAACGATGGAGATAGAACAATACAGCACAGAACGCCTCAACTTACCTTAATGAGGCCTGAAATAATGTAGATAGCACAATGTAGCTGAAGCTACCTCTACATTGAATGTCCCTTTTTGACTTTGCTTTCACTGCACACCTTTTTTTCTCGGTAAAAGACATTGTACATCTGGATTTAACTGCATGTAAGATTTCCACACTGAGGTTCCTGATTTGCATGCCAAAATTGGAGACACTGTTAATCTCTGAATGTAAAAACTTGGTTGAAGCCGACTTTGATGTATTGTATTGCATTTCTGTGACAAGCTCAAACACCTACATTTAGCTTTTACAGACATTCGCTCTGAAACTGTAGTAAGATCAACAGCCCAACTTCCCAGATTAACTAACTTGGATGTCTCCGACATACGTTTTACAATCAACGAATGCCATGCTCTTATGCAAAACTGCCAGGGCACTTTGAAATATCTCATAATATCTCAATACAGGAGGTAGACAATATTCATAGTCAAATAGAGAAAAAAATTGCATGCATTGAAGTCTTCAGTCCACTTAGCCTTGTCAGGGCTTTGCTGAATGTCAACCGCAACAATCCGTTGAAAGTCATCCAAATGAAACGTGAAAGTTTCTTTGAATTCCAGCAGGCAGCAAAGGCCTTGAGATTTGCAGCTGTTCCATATGCAAAGGTGAAAGTCTCATCTACGAAAAGGGACGTCGTCTTCACATCAAATACAAAACTTCCTTCGATGAGAGTGATACACAGTGTGTATCTCTACGTCCAACCCTGCGCTCTAGTTCAGATGAACATTTCGCTTTTCCCTTGGTAAGAAGACAAGCCAAAGTTCCAATATTGAGCAAAGAAAAAATTACAGACCTTATGGCGATGATAAAGTTCGTGCTGCAAGCTGACGAAGATTATATGAAGACCGTGGTTCGTTCTTAAGCATCGGGATCTGATCATGATTCAGATGCGAACTCTCTCCATCTTTAATTCTAAGTTAAAGGTTCAAGATGGACTGATACACATTTTTGCCATAACGATGCTGTAAACCAGCATAATAATTAGGGTCAAGATAGAATTTGACTTGTTAAACAGATGTTTGGAAGCATATATTTTGGAAGAAGCATGATATTAGAAAGTGAGATTAATTCACCATTAGGTTGGCGGCCATATAATTCACTGTGCAAAACTGGAGATTATTCTGATGCCGGTTTCATTGTAATTAGTTAATATGTTGAGACATTCTGGGTTCAAAGTTAATAGATAAGGTTTAGAGAATGGATGCATATCTCAGTTTATTGAACTTTTCTTTCTCTTATGGTATAAACATGATAAAGACTAGCATAATAATTGTTATTGACAAAACAATGTGATATTAATAAAATATGGTCCATTCTGTTTATAATCTCTTGTGTTAGGACACTGTAAGTGGGTTTTTTAAAAATAACAATATGGGAGATAGATCAATGTGATACCAAAAGTGGACATAGACCAAAGTAACTTACGACATTGACAAATTTTGTAAGTCACATTGTTTTATCTCCGTTTGCTGTTTTTTTTAACAAAATGTACTTCCAGTGCCCGGATTGACGTTTTCTCTCAAGCAGAAGTAAATTTGGATGTAATGAAAATGATATTTTCAATATTAAGTGTATTGTGTCATTTCAACATTGTTTTCAAAGAGGTCAAATCTTTCAGATGCCATTTTCTCAAAAAGTACTTTTTGTGAGATATAACACTGTAATTCTCAGCCGACGATATCGTAACTGATTCAAGTAAGTCGGGATTCGGAGGATTTAATCAAAGCACAGTTTGTGCTTAGAGGAATAAAGAAAAATCAACAACACGTGCCACAAAAGCGCTTGCAAATCACAGCACCTATTCTTAAACAACTGTGTGATCTGCTCCGTCATGGTGTATTTGGACCGTACCAAGATTTACTTATGGAGACAGTTCTATGTGTAGGCTGGTTTGGCTGTATCCGCTCTGGAGAGTTTACCGCTCAAACATCCGAGTACGATCCCTCCATACATGTTTCTATGCAGGATGGTACCTACAAATACGACACCTCGCTTCAAAGGCGATATAATGAACATAATATAAAGGTTTCTAAAACAGATCCATTCGGCCAAGGCGTTCACATTAAGTTGTTCGAAACAGGCTGTTCGTTATGTCCCTATAAAGTGTTTGCTAAATTCGTTAAAGTTCAAAAATCTATGGAAGCATTATCACACCGGCCCTGGTTTTATGTGCCTGAATGCACTGTTTTGACCAGACATATTTTTGTGCAAAATCTTAGAACATTGTCGATTCTCATTAGACAGGGAGATGTCAATCAATTCAGTGGGCACAGCCTGCGCTGGGGCTTAGCGACCTCGGCGTTGGTCGTTAACGTGCTTACATTATATCAATATGTAGCTCTAATTAGTCACTTCGATACTCTTGTGTTGGCTTAAACATATTTTATTTCAAAAGAAAACAATTGGCCGACAGGCATGTTGCCTATATTGGGGCCTCTTATACAATGAGAACGAGACAACGAGGAATTGTTGAACACCATTTCACTGATAGATAACACACAGGACAATAAAATAAGGAGAAATGAAGGGAGAGGGAGTGGTGTGTGAACCTAGGTATGTTTAGACGAAATTTACAAGATGGGTGCCAAATTTTCACTAAAGTTAAGTTTTAAATCTTCCAGAAAGTTTAATGTACTTATGAACAGCCTCGAAAATTTCCTCATTTTGTTTTCTTGTAATTCCTCTTCCTTCAATTCCGAACAGTAGAGTTTTTAAATTGAAACTACCAACAGTTATTATTTTACATTGCATTTCGTTCCTGAGTTGAACAAACTTACTACATTCAAAGAAAAAATGGTACACAGTTTCAAAATTAGCTCCGCATGAGCATGATGGGGAGTCTACAACTCCAATTCTGTACAGATCGTTGTTCAGCTGGCTGCATCCCATTCTCATTCTAGAGTGTATAATAGCAATTTTCCTGTCTCCAAGGTAATAAAGTTCTTTCCGTTTAGGTTTAGTTCTATTTAGTTCCCGTTTAAACTCATCCAAATGTTCAACAGTCCTAGCTGATCGGGGTAGCGAATTCCATTCACGGATAGCTGATGGAAAAAAAGAATTGTAAAATGTAGCTTTCTTAGCATCAATGACTCTTATTTGCTTGGTCCGTTCTGAAGCTATTTCCGGTAATAATCTATAGAGATATGCTGGGGCTATTCCATTAATGATCTTAAATAGTAAGACCAGTTTTTGTTTCCTTCTTCGCTCAGCTAGTTTTTCCCAGCCTGTTTCTATGTATATTTGTTGAAGACTTGTATGGGCAAATGCCCCTGTTACAACCCGGGCTGCAGCCAGCTGAACAGATTCAAGTTTGTCCTTGTCAAGTATCGTGCATCCATCCCAGACCACACTGGCATACTCTAGACAAGGAAGTACAAAGGCGAAGTATAGGGATTCAAGAGATTTTCTACTCAGCTTGTACTGTAGACGTTTAAGAACGCCTATTAATTTTCTTGATTTTGCTATAATATGGTTAAGGTGGACTGACCATGATAGATTGGCTGAAAACCAGAGGCCTAAATCTTAGAACATTGTCGATTCTCATTAGACAGGGAGATGTCAATCAATTCAGTGGGCACAGCCTGCGCTGGGGCTTAGCGACCTCGGCGTTGGTCGTTAACGTGCTTACATTATATCAATATGTAGCTCTAATTAGTCACTTCGATACTCTTGTGTTGTCATCATATGATTAAATGTCTGACATGTGTTTATATATATTTGTTAGTTTTGTACTCGTAGTACACGTTATATTTTAATACATTTCACATATTGCAGTGGGTAATCAACATTTATTTAGGTGAAAAGTAAAAAATCACAGTGTAAGAATTATACCTCCTCTCTCACATGGATGTGCTGTCTGGCTTAACAATACTTATGAGAGCAAATCACTATTTAAAAGATTACAATATAGCATGGCTAAGGCGATTATAGGAGTAAGGTCCTCTCCGGCTGTTTCAGCGGTTTCAGGAGAATTTGGATGGTTACCACTTAAGTTAATTTTAGATCGAATCCGAATCAAGTATTACCTCAGACTAAATTACGATTTGCCAGATAACAGACTATGTAAACAAGTTTTCAATGAACTTTTGGGAAGTTATGATGGTCAAACGAAACCACCCTGGCCTTATATTTATGAAATTCACCAAATTCTGATTAAAGTAGGAACGGACCGTGCGTTGACAAGTAAAAATGACGGCTGCAGCCTTATCGAAAATTAGGTTCAGAAAGTTACAAGTTAGAATTCTTTCAAGATATTGATGATAAATGTTCTTTATACTGGTTTCGGTCGTTTAAGGGTTCTACTTTTGGCAGTAAATACATTTATGACTTGGGAAATTTTGCTGGAGTCCGATTAAAATTTTTGGCCAGGGTCGGTTGTTTGGGGTTGAATGAAGATCTCGCCAGATAGGGATTATCACATGAAATTTGTAATTTGTGTCACCGCGAAAAAAGATGATCTTCCGCATTTCATGTTTAACTGTAGTACAACAAACCATATTATGGTCAAATATATATTTATGTTGGAAAATAGTCTAAGAGAGTGCGGTATGGAGCACGTCTGGTACAAATACATGGGTTCCTCACAAATAGGAAACCTTTGTTTTTTACTTGGCTAACAAGCATTTGACTTTGGAAAAAATGTTGGGTCACTGTTTGATTTTATCTGTAAAAAGTTTATAACAGAAGCGTGGCATTACAGGCGCGAGTCACTTAGCGACTCCCTGAGCCCGACCTAATTGTTTTATTACTTGATTGGTGTGTATAGTGACGTATTGTGTTCTTTTTATCTTGTATATATTTGGACGCACCGCGGGTCATGCCCTGCCCGCGGTGCCCCCGTTGTAAAGGCGTAGTCTCATCAATAAATTATTATTATTATTATTATTATTATTATTATTATTATTATTATTATTATTATTATTATTATTATTATTATTATTATTATTATTATTATTATTATTATGCAATCCAAAAAAAAAAAAAAAAAAAGCAAGTTTAGCTGAGCCGCTGAGCATCAGCTTAATAAACGTACTATTCCGGTGCTTATTTACAAACAACTTTAGACACTCTGAGGAGTTTCAGCCGTTACGTTGGTCAGTGCTTATATCATCTCATTTATCTACTGTCGATCACTGTACTATAGATCTATTTGTGCATTTTGTCAACTTTGTACACTTGATTGTTTTGCATGTTTATGTCTCCCCCTTCCTATTTACTAATTTCTGTCATTGGGTCGCCTCAAGATCGGTACGGCTTACCACTTGAGTGCTATACCATTTACTGGGCTGCCCCACTGCTGGCGTGAATCGCCATGCCAAAACTACTTGCTCTCGCCTCCCCATTCCTACTACTAATTTTCCACCCACCCAATCTTAGCTTCAGGTTCACCCTGCCCCACTGGTAGGCGTTTTACCTGGTCACTGTCTATTTACCCTACTAATGCAGCTAACCTCTTCCCGTTGCACTGCTACGGTTGCGATTCTGTATATCAACAAGCCGAGCGTAACTGTCTGTCACCTACGGTTCGTGTCCAACAGGTGCGACTCTCTGTTTTCTGGGCTGTCTGTGTCAGCCTCACACCACCATTACTCACTCATATCTGCAACTACTTACTCCATCCAGCTTTCTGGGAGACTCCGTCAGCTTTCTCTTACCTCATAAGCTTCCGTCGCACTGGGACAACTTACGTCAACTCCCAACTCGCTGGGTGTGAGATCTGTCCGCTGTTGCTCGTGACTCAGCGCCAAATATTATTAGTTATGATTATATGTATTGTGGTCGATACTGTATCATATAAGTTAACTATTCTCTGATCTATATTCTTAATTAAATGTTATACGCATACCTCTATTGTCGTGTGTTTTTCATATATATATATATATATATATATATATATATATATATATATATATATATATATATATATATATGTGTGTGTGTATGTGTATGTGTATCTGTGTGTGTGTTTATGTATATATAATTAATAAATACAATCTAGGATACATTGCCGTGAAGATTTAACGTGATTTCACCTGTGGTTAATATATATATATATATATATATATATATATATATATATATATATATATATATATATATATATATATATATATATATATATATATATATATATATATATATATATATATATTATTACCATTCGAAAATTGAAATTGACAAGATATGAATTTACTGGTATAAAAAACAACCAGTTGAGGAACAATCATTCTTCTATGAAAGAAAGGAAACAATGCATCGCCGACCGTCGATTCATCAACGAGTCGATCAAGTGTCTGAGAACTGGATCAGGCTGAAGAATCGATTTTTTCTATGTGAGTTTACAGCTTTTGTCTTCATCCACAATTTGAACAGCTTCTGTTGTTTTGGGTATTTTATGATTTTTTTTAAAACACATTTTCGACAAACACGAAACAAATTTTTAGATTCTGATTTCATGTATTTTTGGAGGCCAGAAGATGGTATTTTTGTTGTTCTATGAAAGATTAATGTTATGCTGCACATTGACTGGTGGGAATGCGGGAATATATTCTAATTGAATGTGTTTACAGATCACTTTCCATACTTGGTTGTAGCAAATTATTTGAAATAAACTTATTTTCGAACATATCTATATTTGCCAAACATATAATTTCTACAATATCCATGACATTTATATTTCTAGACGATATTGTTTTCATGCAAACGACTTTGGACCGTATATGCTGATCTTCTCATAAGGTTTGATCTGGGACTTTAGGAGGTGGATAGAATGAAGAGACCTACATTTGTACGGTTTAGTCATCCAAAGCGTATTTTTATGTCTTCTAGCATCGCATCCGTATATGGTTAATTTCTTTCGGTGACTAGGACGTTAGTGGACATCATTGGTCACTGTGAAAAAGAATCAATATCAAGCAAATGTTGGTTTTGTTGATGATGAACTGATCAATGCCCGGTGTTAAAAGCGTACAGAAAAGTTTATTTTCTTGGTCGACAAAATGACAAAACTTCTAGTTAAAAAAATTAAATAGCAAGCCATAGCTCAGGTACAATCATCATCATTTAGCTCAGAATAGCGTACAAATGTAGCAGAAGTAGAGATAGTTTGGTGGAGTTTTTAAAATGTGCACTGCGAAACTGCCAGTGTTACCCTCATTGCCATGATGGTCAATTATACTTTCAGATATTGATTAATGATAACGTAAAGAAAGAAAGAAAGAAAGAAAGAAAGAAAGAAAGAAAGAAAGAAAGAAAGAAAGAAAGAAAGAAAAAAAGACAGAAGCTTTTTTTTTTGCAGTACCACAGTGCTGATTATGCATACTACGTAATAACGGTTTATTGTCAACAGCCACAAACCAATGCAAAACTAAGGAAAAAATGTGTTTTTAGTACAGTCCATAATTTTTGTCTGTATGTATTTTCATTCACACCACTCAGTGGAAGCCAAAAGTTTCGTTGATAACATCGTAAAATCCGATGCCTGGCAAGTGTTTGGTAACAAACCGTGACAACAGTTTGTGGGAGATGTTCATGTCATGCGCAATGAATACATGATCCAACAGTTATCCGTTTAACATCACAATGCCGGCGGACATGCAAAGTGACAACACAGGAGCGATCAGGGCGCCATATCACTCCATGCGGTAAAGATCTGAAACAGCTGTTTCAGGCTGACACCCGACTTGAGCAATGGCAGAGTGCAGATGTGGAATGTTAGAGGTGGCTGGGATCATAATGTCAAAAATCGCGCAGCCAGGTAGCAACATCGGGGTAACGTCATAAACTGCTTTGCGAGACCAGTTGGCCCGCATCACTTCCAACAGCTTAACTTCAGTCAACCAAGTACTGTCTTATATGCATATAGCATGCTTCACATGCAAGGTGAGTAGGTTGAACTCAGAAGGGTACAGCTTCATTGTTTGTTCATCCAAACACAGTTAGGAAACTTCGGTGTTGTTATTGTCAGTGTTTTTATATATATATAGTGTGTGTGTGTGTCTTTGTGCAGGTCCCAGTTTTTCCTCAATGCATAATTGTAGTTAGTTCATGTGATCAACTGAAAGTTGAAAACCTCTAGCAGGTGGCTGTCAGACAATTAACGATTAGTATATATGATGATGCCTGTTCTGGTCGTAGCGGCTTTAACTCTTTCACCCCAGAAAGCGACTGCACTTTAACTGAAGGCACGCCGTAGGAAGCGACTCAAGTCGAATTTCAGT
This sequence comes from Hermodice carunculata, assembly GCA_964020975.1. Taxonomy (NCBI): domain Eukaryota; kingdom Metazoa; phylum Annelida; class Polychaeta; order Eunicida; family Amphinomidae; genus Hermodice; species Hermodice carunculata. Next base: position 75,204,206 of record OZ026628.1, on the reverse strand, counting down.
GCAAATTTGATGAATTTTTGATTTTTATAAAATTTTCTAGAATAACCATCTGTTCAACTATGTTTGTGATTGTGAATATGATTATTGCCAAATAAAGTTCATGTGGCGCATTGTTTCTGGCACTATTTGCTTCACTTCCTACGTTATTACTAATTTTACTTTGGGGATATAGAATATAATGGTGTTTTGTATTATCAAAATCTTAGATTCTCAGCAGTCAATTCGGTTTGCCATGGGATAAATATGCGGACAAATGGTGAGGTTGTGTTTACTCGTCAGCAGCCTTGTCGGCACTTTCAACCATCAGTTATTGGCTGTATTTTATAAACCGCTTCATTTGGTTTGCAAAGATCACCTGCCACTTCAAGCTTTTTTTTTCTTCTTTCTTTCTTTCTTTCTTTCTTTCTTTCTTTCTTTCTTTCTTTCTTTCTTTCTTTCTTTCTTTCTTTCTTTCTTTCTTTCTTTCTTTCTTTCTTTCTTTCTTTCTTTCTTTCTTTCCTTCTTCTTTCTTTCTTTCTTTCTTTCTTTTTTTCTTTCTTTCTCTCTTTATCTATTATTTATTTATTTAATTATTCATTTCCAATCAGTACCTTTTTTGCATAATACTCAATTAACAGAATGACACAAATAGGGTTGCTAAGATCAACAAAATCATGCTATTAATCGTTTTCTACCAGGAGCTATTGTCATGTTTTTTAAAGTGTACTATGTATGATGAAGAGCTGTTTGGGGCTCTGAGATGGTCGATTGGTTTACATCTTCCAATGATAAATTGATTACATCCAAGTCAGAATTAAGTTGTTTGTCAGCAATTATTTATAAATTTCAAATGAACGAAGGAAAACAAAGAGACAAAATAAGGGTTGATTAGTACGGGCCAGGTCAATAGCTTCTCAGAAGTGACTACAAAAATAAGGCAAAAATGTAAAATGATTTGAGCATGTGTACAGCCAGATTTTACCACAATGGTTCTAGTATAATTAGTGATTTCTTATATGGAAAGATCTGGTTTGGGATTTTCATGGCAGGAAACGTGGAGAGTAAATCCTAATAGTCAATATACTAGGGTCCGTTTTGTAAATGATATGTAACAAATGATTTTTGATGCACCTGCTTCAAGGTATGCAAGCAGACTATATTACCAAAGCATGTTTTGTGCGTAAAGAGGCAGTTGGAACAGTATGTAACGGCGTAAACGTGTTTTCAAAACAAACAAGAAGTAGTGTCTGTGATGACACCCTTTCCAAGGTAGGAGTATCGCAATCACCATGGGGCCAAATGGCCAATTTTTGCTTACTTAAAAAAAATTGGCATTATCTTCTGAAGTTACAGATCAATCTTTGTGAAACTTGGTACACAGTGATATATGCCATAGATGTATAAAACTCTACCTTCATTTGACCTTGAGGTGACTTTGAATACCTCAATGTAACCCTAAAGATGATTCTATGTCTCAAACTCAAATACAGACAAATAATATCATTCTGCAACAGAATAAAGTGATGATAAAAATAGGTACATCAGACCTATGTTGAAGAGGGAATTCTGAGTTCCTAAAGAGAGGGTACGAAAGTGATATGATCTCCCAAACTATTATTGTAAGACTGTGATACATTCAATACATTAACGGAAGGCGCCGACAAGCAGACAGAATCTTTAGTGCATGACAATATTGGTAACATGTCCATTATAAATTTAGGCCCACGCCTCAAATTGCCGACGAAAGCATCTGTCTATCGCAGTACAAATCTCATAACGGTGACGTCGGATATAAAACAGTCCCGCTTAGTCATGGACGATGATGTATAATACTCTATTTATTAGCAGTGAAAATGATTGATTAGTAGGATGGAATATTCAAGTACAGCTGAGGTTAAAGTTTTAGGGGTTTTTTTAACTAAGAGACTTTCTTTCTTTCTTTCTTTCTTTCTTTCTTTCTTTCTTTCTTTCTTTCTTTCTTTCTTTCTTTCTTTCTTCGTTCTTTTATTCTTTCACTTTCTTCTCTGTTACTATAACACAAAATATTGGCATGTGCAGTGCGTGCACTGCCTGCTAATGTATATACTAGTGCCTTCAGCATTTTGGGGGGTAGTTGAAATTTAAATCTCGTTAAGTTAACGTCCGCAATGAAGTCCAATATAACTTTTTTATGAAAGCGTTTTAAAATTGATAAAGGTCCCAGGCTACCTTTTAGATAATTATGTTTTAATGATATTGAGATATGTTCCTATGCAATTTAAACCCAATTGTTCTGGTTGTTTCAGCGAGGACTTTTTTAAGATTTGCCCCTCCCCCTTCAACAAATTCATGTATACCCCTTGCTTATTTTTTCAGGGCCAACATTGTTTCCATTTTTGGTTATTTTAGCTCTAGCTATCTTATCCAGTTAGTTCGAAATATATATTTTAATCCACGTCTCACCAAACTGTCTATATATAAGTAAAGACACTTTCCACCTTGCCCGCTGTCTTTAAATGTAGTTGGAGCGTACATTTTCCTCTCAGTTCAAAGTTTTCTGGTGATTTGTTGCCATCATTAGGTGACAACTAAAATGAAATAGAAGGTGCCTGAATATTCCAAATATAAATTTATTTACTGACTAGTGCTTGACTTTAATTCTGGATTCAAATATAGATTGGTAGGGTATTTTTTTTTCTATTTAGGGAAGACTGCCCATAGATTGTTCACAAACGGAGGGTGCTAACGTTGATTTGGTCTCCGACAATTTATATTTATTTATTTATTTGTTTGTTTGTTTGTTTGTTTGTTTGTTTGTTTGTTTGTTTGTTTATTTATTTATTTATTTATTTATTTATTTATTTATCGTACAAATTTCTAGTATATCGTGATTTAAATACCACCACAGAATACATACACCACAATGCTTCTGAACTGTCAATACGTATTGCGTGTGTTGAATTGCATCCATGCAGGTTGTAATAATGAATGCTTTCAAAATGTGGTTAAACCATGTAGTGGTAACTTGACAGAAGCTGCAAACATGCGCACCGAAACATATTGGATACGTAAGGCAAAGTACGGGCGTGCAAGCAGTTAAATGGTGAGATAATTTTTGCTCCGGTATACGTTGCACCCTACAGCCGGCTGTACTGGATGGGAATGTACGCTACTCTCGCTTGCCTTGCTGATGGACTGCACAGCATTTCCATAGGCTCTTGTAGTATGTACGTCGCTTTTGTGTCTGCTATTGAATTTATAGTGGGAAGATGAGGGCAAAAGGAACTGCAAAAAAGATATGTTTGAAGGCAAATCTGTTTTTGAAAAGTTAACAGTTATTGGTAGCCTAATGATATCTTTAATTGTTCTCTCATATGCCGTTGATTGATATTCTTATTGTTAGTCACTATAGGTAATCAAATGAAATATAACTATAAATCTATCCCAATCCTTACATCAAATATGAAATTGTTTAACTTTGAAATGCTTAAGCAAGGATGAAAGTTACTTTGCTCGAAAAAAAAAATACTGAAACCATACCCATCCCTACAATTTTTGAGATTTAGTCTCTCAGCGTGAAGGGGACATCACTATTTTCTTAGACTTTTGAGAAAAAAACGAATTCCTGAAAAAAATGAAGACTTTCATTCTTGTTGAGACTTCCACATATTTCCATTTGCTTGTTGATTGTGCACACATGTTGACAGCTACATCAGTCTGGAATGTGATGTCAAATATACTCATAACACCGGAAATCTGCAGCCACTTTGAAAATTGGTTCTGGACAGTAAATAATTTATAGGGATACCATGAGGATATTTCTCTGCTAGCATACTGGGATATTTAATTTTCCCGACCACCATACTGCATGACATTTTATTGCCTTTAGTTTACACAGTCATTATTTTGGAACAATCCTATATCCTGTGCGCTATACATGGACAAAATTATTTACAGTAGCAATGTAATGGACACACACACACACACACACACACACACACACACACACACACACACACACACAAAATAACAACTGCAATCCTTACTTTCTGCTTTTAATGTCATGGGGATTGAGACTCCCAATTGCTGCTTATTAGAGTTATTGACTGAAATATATAAATTCAGGCAATGTGATCGTGAGATGAAACATTCTAAAAATATACTGGTACATCTGGTGCATGCAGTAACTGCTGTAAACAGCTACACGCCTGGGTGTGGTCACGTTTATTGGATGGAGGAGTCCGGGTTTTATGCAAAGTAACCTGCAGGAAGGGGCCATTTGCTTTATGGTCTCATTTTTTGGAGCCGAGGGGCAGGAAAAATACAGCAAGTAAAACGACAATTCCTCATTTGAAAGCCCTTCCCTAGCACATAACTGTCTCTTCTATTATTAGCAAAAAATGTCATGCTGGTCCGATTTATTTGTAACTACTGCTAAAGAGTTTTTCCCCTATAAGAAAGTAATCATTCGGCCCAGGGACAGACCTTCGATAACTTCAGTTGATAAAAACACATTCAACATCGTAATCTAGCCTGGGAGCGTTTTAAGCACGGTGCCAACAAACTTCGTCCCCACCCTTATGACGCCCGTTATACTATCGAAAGTTTTTACTGGTTGTATAAAAGGTCTTGCAACAAGGTTGTAAATTTTATCAAATGCTCTATTAGATCATATTTCCTCAAACTTCGCAGTCAACTAGCCTTAACCTTAATAAAGGGTGGCGCTTATTTAAGTTAGCTCTAGGCTGCAAAACCCACCCAGATATACCTCCCATCATTGAAGAGATAAGATTATTTCTTTTCCTCTTTCAACACATACTTCACAATCCAAGGCAAAACTGCTCCAGGTATAGATGCCCCACGTGTGCCTGAGATTACAGTTTGAACAGAGGCACGGTTACATGATATTGATATTGATGTCAACGGTGTAAGAAAAGTCTTATCTTCCCTCAGACTTTCTTCTGCCTCTTGCCCTGACAGCATACGGAATATATAACCCCAAAAATACTGCTGAATCTATATGCCAACCACCGGCAAGTATCTTTAAACTATCCCTTCATCACTCCCATTTGGCCACTTCCTGGAAGAGAACTAATGGTTGCCCTGTTTAAAAAAATCCAACCGAGAGATCAAAAGCAAATAACGTCCAATCTCTCCTCTATGCAATGTCTCTTAAGTCTTTGAACGTCTGATATATAATGGTCTCTACGAATCCTTGAGAGGGAATAACCTTCTCACTTAAAAAAAATTCTGGATTCAAGTGTAACGACTCTACCGTAAATCAACTCATAAACATCTTTCATAACATCGATAATGGCCTTGAACATTCCAATGAAGCTAGAATGGTCTTTCTAGATTTACCAAAGGCCTTTGATAAGGTATGACCCCCTCGCCTTCTCTTTAAACTTTGTCAGTTCGTTATTTGTAATCGTCTACTGCCTTGGATCTAAATGTAACCTATCTAACCGCGTTCAGCATTTTTAATCCATGGTCAAACAGCTTCTTTGATTACCTATTGAAGCAAGTGCACCCCAAAGATCCACACTCGGCCTGCTCTTGATTCTGGTTTACGTAAACGATCTTGTTGATGACATAACTTGTGATATGAGACTTTTTGCTGATGACACAAGCTTGCTTGAAATTATTCAGAGTCCAGAGCACTCCTTCCGTCACAAAAACACTCATCTTTCTGTCATTGATAATTGGGGTACGTTATGGGATGTCACCTTTAATGCCCTGAAGTCCCTGTCAGTCTCTTATTCTGCCAAAACCAATAAGCCATATCATCCTGTCGTTTATCTTGGTGAATCAGCCATTCCTGAGGCTGCCTACCACACCCACCTTGGAATTATTCTCAGTGGCAACTTAGCCTAGTGTGCTCATATAACTTGCATCACTAACAAAGCTAGCCAGCGCATTGCTCTCCCACGCAGGTTCAATGATGATGATGATAATAATAATGATAATAATAATAATAATAATAATAATAATAATAATAACAATAATAATAATAATTATAATAACAATAATAATAATGATGATGATGATGATAATAATAATAATAATAATAATAATAATAATAATAATAATATATATATATATATATATATATATATATATATATATATATATATATATATATATATATATATATAAATATATGTGTGTGTGTGTGTGTGTGTGTGTGTGTGTGTGTGTGTGTGTGTGTGTGTGTGTGTGTGTGTGTGTGTGTGTGTGTGTGTGAATATTCAGTACAAACTATCTGGCGAAGCTCTTGTCATGTACTTTTCCATGACTCGACCTGTTGTTGAATACGGCAGTGCCTTCTTTGATGACTGCGGTAAAGGCCTATCTGGCCTTCTTGAATCCACCCAATGTGAAGTAGCCAAAAACACCGGTGCCGTAAAATACTTCACACATTAAACATGTTCAGAAACTCGGTTGGACTACACTTGCTAACAGACGCAAATACCTCAAGCTTATTCTATTTTATGAAATTCGCCATAACCTCACTCCGACAGGTTCCTTCCACACTACAGATCGACGAGTTTGTTTCAAGCTAAGCAGGTCAGTCACATAAATTGGATTCAGTAGAGGAAGGGAATGGCTCACATGGGAATGCTGACAGCTAACGAGAATATGTTAAAGTAATGTTTGTTGACAACGGTTGTATTGGAACGCAATTTTAACCCACGTTGCCGCTAAAAAAGACCAAAAAAAAAAAAAAAAAAAAAAAAAAAAAGAAACCATTTGTCTTTTATGTAAATTTAGACAAAGTAGTCGTTAAATGGAAATTAATAATTACGTATTCGTATTTTTATGACTTTTCTCAATATGAGGTGCCTTTTATGCTACTAAAAATACTCATTCAGAAACTATTTCGTACCAAAAAGGTCAATGGGTGAGAGAGAAGCAAATAATTGAACGAACAATTACATCATGGGGAAAACAAATGCACACTGTATCAAAAATTGATTTTAGTGATTTCCAATTGTTTTCCAAGTAAGATTTCTTTTTCTAGTAATGTCATTTTGACATTAACGCTAGCTTGGTAGTTAGAACAATAGGCAGTTACAGATATATGCAAACTTAGCGAAATTAGCAATCTGAAGATTTCAACTAATATTGGTGAAAATAGCAATAATATGTGTTTCCCAAACCTGCCTGATATTGTGACGAAGTACCTTGTAATAAACACCCTGGTGCCACGCTCAATCGTAGGCTTTGTGAAGGTCCACAAATCATGACCACACAACATTTATTACATGCAAAACATTAAAGTGCCAAAATCCGGATGGGGCTGTACCTCCTGGGCTTCCAACCAGAGCTCAGCACACTTGAAGCATCCGTTGAAAATTTCTAGATCCGCCCATGAAATCACCACCTCTCATACAACCCTAAAGGCAACATTGATTAAGCTCAATGAAATGATACTACCCCAATTATAATTACCTATTTTAGGGCTAATAAAATCTATGAATATTTTTTTCTACTGGAAAATATTGATTTAAAGCTTGATCACTATCATTATTATTAAAGAACGACGGAAATGCTGTTGGAGCACAAAACGCCACATATTTCCGGAAGTTTCTCATCTGTGGACGTGGATCGTATCAGTCTTCTAATATTAAAGTAAAGATTTTGCTTCAAGATATGGCAAGCACAAATCAATCAAGTACCTGCTGTACCCATCACTCCATTCTTGACCTAGAAGTGACAGAAAACAAATATATCAGAACAATATAATAAAATAAGAGAGAGAGAGAGTCAGAAAGATAACAAAAGAAGGATGCATCAATGGATGATATATACATGTAGAATATAAATGAGATATCGTAAAACAGACAGAGGTATCCATGAATGATAGATACATATGATGTAAAAGAGATATAGTTTGATAGACATATAGATGGATGGTAGATCGATATCAGGCATGCAGCCAAGTGTGAAGCGAATTCGAGTCTATAATGAACAAAATGATCCCATTTTCGTATAAATTGGTTATTGTTTCTGTATGTACCTCCTACACAGACCTCAAATTCATGCTACACTCCCTTTGCTCGTAACAGTGCTGGCTAAGCGGGGTATCAATAACCACGAACTCGGTCTGTTGTGAAGAGAGTGGATATAAAATTTGCGATTATAATTGAATGAAGGCTATTTAATCTTCTTGAAATAGCATGATGGCTTAATACAAACATACTTACGGTAAGTAATGACTTTTACAAAGAGTTCATATATCACTAGCAAACCAAACTCCTATCCTGTCTTCAAACACAAAATACATGCCATGGAAAATGCTGACAGTGAACTGCCTCTTTCCCTATTCCTTTGTTTTGATGATAATTGTACATGATGATATGAGATGTAAAATTGTTTTATATGTGCATAATGGCTAGTTATTTTTTGTTTCAAAACAAAAAACCCCCAAAACAACAAAAAAAAAAAACAAAAAAAAACAACAAAGAAAGGCCAAAAAAGAAAAAAACAAAGCAAAACAAAAACAAAACAAAACAAAACAAAACAAAAAACAAAAAAAAAAAAACAAAAAACAAAAACAAAACAAAACAAAAAAAAAAAAAAACAAAAAAACAAAAAAAAAAACAAAAAAAAAAACAAAAAACAAAACAAAAACAAAACGAAAAAAAACCATATACAATTGCATACTAGTTCAACAGAGGCAATTTGAAGGTGCATTTCTACTTCTGCGTTCACAGGTTTACTTTCTCAGACGGATCAGACAAATACACATGGGGGACGATTCACCAGATGTGCATAAAACAAATACATTAGTACTTTTGACCCACACACCTTGTTTCTGAGAATGTTACCATGGCTACAAGTATGTGGGCTCCAACATTACATCGATACATATTTTTTAATAACAGCCAAAAATTGATGGCAAATTGATTTTATTCGTTTAGGTAATACTTTCCATTTGTCTGGCTTTGGTAATATTTGATCCAGCACAATATATAAACAAATTTATTTAGTGTTACACTTTTTAGGTAATGCTGTCATAATATCCTTTATTTTCAACAGACTGCATTTTACATCACTCTGTGTATTTTGCAAAACAAAGTGGCTTTTATGCTTACGGTCATAAATAGCTTTAATGAGTCACCTAACCATTAATACGTTATAGCTGATGATACAAGTGTGTTGTTTTCTTTTGTCAAATAAAATAATTTTAGTCTATAATTTTGAACTAGAGTTTTGGTTGTGAGCAAAATTTGTTTGCAAATAGAAATCAAAGTGACGCTCAGCGAACTGTAGCGAATGATAGCTATTTTACTGTAGCTTTTTTCCAGCCTGTGATTTGTGATGCAGTCAGCATTGTGCCTTTATCAAAACCCATTCAATGTCAAAAAATGTTGCACGTTAATTTAAAGTTTAAACAACTTATCTTTTAGCTTGGAATATACAGCACAATTTTGATCCAATATTCTGTCTGCAATTTGCTGTTTGATACAGCCGTATCCCCTTTCTCGCCTCATAACGGGTTATGAGGCGAGAAAGGGGATGCGGGTATATCAAGCAGCAAATTGTGTAAAAAAGACATGAACAGTTAAGCTGTGTTACCAACCTATAAATTGAAGTTGGAATAGTTCCTCTATCTATTATAGTGCTGAAGTTAAGTTGTGTGTATGTGCCTAATTTACATAATTCAAACTGTTCAACTTTACATCATTGTTCACTGAATGCAGTGACCCCTTTAACCTATCATTCGCAGTGGGGTGGAGACCTTTATCTGCTATGGTTTTTCACAGTTTAAATTGTGTGTATTCTCCTGACTTGCCTAGATTAAAAATCTACAACTTTTGGGAGTGATCAATTCGATGCGTCTATAATAAAAACCTGGGGAGATCTTCAAAGTGTAAATGGCCAAGTTGAAGTGACTTCTCAGTGTCACCTGGGAGTGGCCAGGCTACCGTTGCGGTAAGTCATGAGCTAGAACATGGATCTCGCTTCTTTGAGCCCTTGAAGCAAGTGTAAAAAGAAAACAAATTTTGCATGCCCAGTACTACAGGTTCATCCGTAACGAGTCCTCAACGTACTCAAAGTGCCACTTCTTCGACATGATTAAGACCAACAGAGGGTCCCACTGTGGTGGGACCGGCATTGCTGCTAGTCTGTCTGTGTAAGAGGACGCTATGAGTGCTGGCAGATAAGGATTGCTCCTAATGTGAACATCATGCCTTATTCGTCGTACCGATTTCTCCCGCCCATCACAGCGGCTTTGTTACATTTATGGAAGATTGAAACACCTCTGGTAGTTATTAAAAATGTTAGTTCTCAGCCTAGCTTGAGAAGACGTCTATTGCTTTCCGTCCATTCAAATATAACGATGCATGTGCAAAATGGTAGTAAAGAGAGTGGCTAATGCTTTTTTCTGACAGGATCTAGGCGTGATGCTATTATGTAAGTGATACTATTATCCAACGGACTTTAGAAGAGTGTCATATAATAATATGACTTTCGGCACGTGCGACTTTCTTTACCTTCATGAAACAGGTTTTGAAGAGTTAGACAGACAATCAGGTTTTGTGATGCCCTCTCTTGGTAAAAATGTCACCTATTGCATCGTCTGTGGAAGCTTGCCTTTGGGTATCATCGAATAAAAACAAGCCCGCGTGATTTGGCACGATATATTTGTCTGAATGATGAGATAGCCCTTGCACAATTTTTTCAATTGTATTTGGCAACGTCCTGACCAGTTGTTGAAATAG
>OZ026628.1:75178818-75193318 GCA_964020975.1 Hermodice carunculata | reverse complement strand
CGTTTCTGTTGATCCACTGAACACCACGATATCATCATAATTACAGCTTATCAATCAATCGACCTGTTTAAATGGATTGAAAACAAAAGTGCTCTTACCACATCGCAAAGGTCCCGCTATATATTAAAGGAATGTTGTAAGCGTGCAAAAAAAGGGTTCAGGGGATGGTCCATATTTGTCCAGTTATTAATAACTACGTTAGTTACTTCTGGTTCATAGAATGTGTTTTTCATTAGATTTGTCGACATTTTGTGGCGAACAGCCTAAGATATGATGTTTTCTGGTGTTGTACCTGAAAACTAAGAGCGGAAGGACGTTTACACACCTAAGAGTATTATTAGATCTAAGATATGTCTACATGCTTTCTTTCAAAGTGCGATGCCATCTTTCAACTATTTGTTGCTTGATAAGAGACGAAATGATTAATCTTATGTTTCTTACGAGAATTCGGGAAATCAGTTCACAAAACTTCAGAGCCCTAATCCGAAGAAATCTTAATTTTTTTACACTCACTTCGTTTCAATGTTTACTCAAATGCCTTAACAACTGCTTCCCCATTCTTGTTTTTTACGGTAACGGCAAAAGCAAACCTTGAAAAAGTATCAATTGCGGCCAGTAAATTTTTCACTCCGCTGTTTTTCTTGGAAAGTTTATCCTAAACTTCCAAGTCTGTCTGCCACTAATAATCAATACCTTTCGTCTAGCGAAGCGTTTAACAACATGTCGATGTAACTTAAGGGTAACACAATAACCTTATACATCAAGTGTCGTGTGACGTCTTGCCATGATATAAAATACCGGGGGATAAAATCTAAGCTAGCCGTTGCTGAATGTGTATGAATGATTAAATTAGCTTTAATATGTACCTGTACATCATGCGAGTATTTTTTCTGAGACACACAAGACAATAGAATACAATGACACAACATACAGAAATTCGTATACAGAGTAATGAAGTGCGGACGGTTATACTTACACACACACACACACACACACACACACACACACACACACAAATATATATAAATATAAATATATATAAATATAAATATATATATACATATATATATATATATATATATATATATATATATATATATATATATATATATATATATATATATATATTTATTTGTGTATATTTGCAGGCCTATGCATGTTTTCCCACACGCTTCCCCGATGTTCAAGGATCGAGTAGATGTTTACATGCAAGATTGCCTTGAAATGTTGAATTAAACCGGGTATCACTACTATTCATCAAAATCATAATTATATTCGTGAACATTTTCACTGGAGCGGGGGGGGGTCTAACATTAACAGTGTTATCTATAATTTTTGTTACCAATAGTGTATGTTTTGATAATTTAGCATTTTCTTATTATGTTAAATATGTCTTCTGAATATAGAGTTTCTAAATCAACAGGTGCAGTGACCCACAAGCATAAGTTGTATATGTTGCGTGAACTTCCGTAACTCTGGATAAAAATAAAAGTTATTCATACAGCAGAACTTCCAAAGTGTATGGTGGCACAAAAGTGCCAACTAAAATATTTTTCTCTGTCCATAATAATGCGAAGGCGAAAACAAGAAAATAAGAAAACAGAACAGCGAAAACAAGAAAACACGAAGGCGAAAATGCGAAAACAAGAAAACACGAAGGCGAAAATGCGAAAACACAACCGCGACAACATGACAGAAAATATGTCGTGTTTTCGCATTCGCATTTTCGTGTTTTCGTGTTAGCGTTTTCTCGTTTTCTTGTTTTCGCATTTTCTGCCTTGGGCGAAAACAGGAAAACACGAAGGCGAAAACACTAAAATATAAAACACGAAGGCGAAAATGCGAAAAAAACAACCGCGAAAACACGACAGAAATTATGTCGTGTTTTCGCACTTGCATTGTCGTGTTTTCGCATTAGCGTTTTCTTGTTTTCTTATTTTCGCAATATCGTGCTTTGGCTTGTTTCACTTCCGTTTGACACCTTCCCATATGTTAGCTAACGGAATTAATCTACTGAATACTTTAACTTTTTGGTTTATACTTGTATTTTACAAATGAATTCAAAGGAAATGTGTGGACGCACCATGAAATAACCCCACTTGATTGGTGCCCCTGTTGTAACGGGGTAGTTTTCCAAATTCATTGTTCTTGTTGTTATTATTATTATATCTCGTTGTTGTTGTGGTGGTGGTTGTTATTATTATCATTATCATTATTGTATTTGTGTCTTTTTGCCCAGAACCACTTCCTAGTAGTCAATACCCTTTTCCGCAGCCCGAACTCTTTACTCTCCATAAGCTAGCCTATCTCTGTCTAACCTATATACATATCGAATTACTATTGTCCATATTGCTCACCTTCCTCTGTAAATAATAAAACTATTATCATTATTACTATATCTTGCTAGTACTAAACAGAACTGCTTAGCGGATGGTCATGATACCAAGATCGAGAGAACAGGTAAAACTGGTATTCGAAAGCACATTTTACTACATGTTGCATTAATGGTAATATTTACGGTAAATATTAGACTTTGATCCTTGAACTAAACTCTGTATACAAGCCAACAAGCATATAAGTAAACAAACAAATAAACTTAAAGCCAGTCATGTCTGAGGAAATTGATGCTGATTCATGGATATTCTGGTGACAAAATTATCAGCGCCAAGGGCCAAGAGGACAAGTCCTTCACTGGTAGTGTTGGTGTGGAAAAATAATCGTTCGGTGAAAAAATGGGACTTTAATACAGTGTTTTGACATAAAAGTTATAATATCCCCCCCCCCCCCCACATGTCATGTCATACGAAAAAACAAAAAAACAAACAAACAAACAAACAAACAAAAAACAAAACAAAAAACAAAAAAAACAAAAACAAAAAAAAACAAACAAAGGCTTTCCCTATTTGTTGCTGGAACAAGGTATGCATGATGCACCGAAACGTGGCCACGAATTTCACTGGCATAAGTCCCAGAACTCCGGTTCGGTGGTTGATCACTAAAAAAGATTGCTATATAACAGTTTTCATGTAATCCATAATTGAGCTCTTTATGGCACATTTGTTTCTTTTCTACACGATAAAGTCCACCAAGCATGTTTTGAGCTACATTTCTGCATGTGATTAAAGTGCATGCTCTTATATGCATCTATCATCGGGCAAAATATTAAATCAATTGTTGGTATCATATCAAGGAAGTTTGTAAAGCATTTACGATTTATATATGTTTAAGGAATTTAAAGAAGGGAATTAAGCATAATTGAGGTGGCTGTGCATGATCAAACTTGCTTCCATATCGGACATCGCTTTTTAAATTCTACTGATGAAGCATTTAACTTACCAACTGAGAATCTTTTGTCTGATTTTGCTTTATCGGAACTTTTTTGGGGTTCAAACCCTAGCAGGAGACCAATATATTAAAAGATATGTCACTCATAAGAATGCACATGGAGATCTACACGAAAACCCACCCACATTCAAATGCCAAACTACAGCTTACACCATGTGTGCTGCCCAGAATCGTGTCAGAAAAAGTACAATACATCATAAAAAATTACGATATCACGTTTGTTTCGACAGGTAAATATAAATTTCTACCATAGAGCTGTGACTCATGTCTTTTCTTTTTCGTAGTCTGTCTGCAAAGTGGCTCTGCACACTGCTTTTTGCTTGGTCGATCGGTCATGTATAGTGTGTGTGTGTGTGTGTGTGTGTGTGTGTGTGTGTGTGCGTGCGTGCGTACGTGCGTGTGTGTGTGTGTGTGTGTGTGTGTGTGTGTGTGTGTGTGTGAGCGATCTGTCGCGTTATCGCTGCATCCCAGTCACGAAGTTTCGGTTTTGTGTCGCGATCAGTTTATTGCAGATCTTCATTTGTAAAGTAACACTGGTGACATATCTCTACAGAATAAAATTATACATTAGGCCCAATTATATAAATGGCCAAACCCGGGGAAAGCATGACAGTGTGTATGGTCCCCTTTATCACGAGAAAGACCAAAATTTGCAGAAGAACCAGTGAAATAGGCTTGGCATATAATAAACACTCCTGACAACCTTATGTACCAGCACCCAAGCCAAAGCTACGAAGACCGAACTCTGCCTTAATTGTCTCATCCCTTTTCCAATTCCGTTTTGAGGGAATTGGAAACTTTCTTGTCTGTAAAACAGACTTACTTTGCGTTATTGTTGAATGGCGATTGAAGTGCGTGTCGCACTGTCAGATCAATTATGTAAGCAAACACAGTTCTCAACTAGGAAAGATGATTTGCTGCACAGCAAATCAGTGTGTGTGTCTTCAAAGCATATTGGTATGGCTATGTACAACTATTCCATAACACAGGAGTAGAAGTTGGAATGGCGTCTCTATCTATTACAGTGTTGAAGATATTCAAGATTGAAAATTTCGAATACTGCTAATTAGCATAATTTTTATTGCTACAACTTTTGTTTTCGATTCATTACATGCGCAAAGGTCAACAACCCCCTAGTAGAAGTTGAAATGACATCTCTATCTATAATAGTTTTGAAAATATTCATGTTTTAAAATTTCAAATGCTGCTAATTAGCATAATTTAAATGGCTACAACTTTTGCTTTAAATTCATTAGATGCGCAATGGTCAATAATCCCATAGTAGAACTTGGAATGACATCTCTATCTATTATACTTTTGAAGATATTGAAGATTTAAAATTTCAAATGCCCCTAATTTGCATAATTTTAAACATCTTCATTCCTCTGTATAAAACGGTCAAACTCCCTGTATGGAGGTACAATCATGCCAAGTTTGGAGTTTCTACATATAAAAGTGTCCGAGAAAAGTGTCGGACAAATTTGCTGGTAAAGAAGAAAGAAAGAAAGAATTCGAGGAAAAACAGAAAAGTGTGTGTTGACACACACACTTTAATTACCCATGCGTCCAAACTGTAACATCATCACCTCGGTCATGGTGTACTATTAACCTCTGTGTCTAATCTAGGAAACGGATATACTTACTTACATATGTGACAATGCACAATATTATCATTGATGCAACGTTGAAACTAATGGATTTTCAACATATATAAGGCGTTCTGTGTGTGTGTGTATGTGTGTGTGTGTGTGTGTGTTTTCTCTTTTTAAAATTCTAGCATATGCTGGGATTGATGTTTGTTTATCATTAACAGGACACTTGTCTCAGTCGTCACCTCGTCATGATCATTCAGTAGATTAATTCCGTTAGCTAACATATGGGAAGGTGTTAAACGGAAGTGAAACAAGCCAAAGCACGATATTGCGAAAATAAGCAAACAAGAAAACGCTAATGCGAAAACACGACAATGCAAGTGCGAAAACACGACATAATTTCTGTCGTGTTTTCGCGGTTGTGTTTTCGCATTTTCGCCTTCGCGTTTTATATTTTAGTGTTTTCGCCTTCGTGTTTTCTTGTTTTCGCCCGAGGCAGAAAATGCGAAAACAAGAAAACGAGAAAACGCTAACACGAAAACACGAAAATGCGAGTGCGAAAACACGACATATTTTCTGTCATGTTGTCGCGGTTGTGTTTTCGCATTTTCGCCTTCGTGTTTTCTTGTTTTCGCATTTTCGCCTTCGTGTTTTCTTGTTTTCGCTGTTCTGTTTTCTTATTTTCTTGTTTTCGCCTTCGCATTTTTATGGACAGAGAAAAATATTTTAGTTGGCACTTTTGTGCCACCATAAAAGTGTCAACTGTGTATTGTAATTGTAAATCGCTTTCTCTACTTCCTACTTCCTTCATTGCCCCATAAGTACGCACAGAAAAGCGTTCAGACTAGATCTCTATTTTTTTCTTGATTAACTTCGTTGAAATTTTGGAAAAAAAGTAAAGCCTTTTGACTCGGTCTAAAATACTCAATGTAGTTACACGCATGCTGTTACTTGAACGGAAGTTTTTTTTTTTCCTTTATTTAACAGAAGGAACATGCATCTGGCTCCCTTATTATATTTCGGACCAGTTCGTTTTAAGTAGTTCGGCTTTAGTCGCACGTGGCGCTGTAAGAGTTAAATGGGTGAACACCGCGTGCTTAAAGACGTTCGGTACACTGGTCAAAAGAATTTAGAAATCTTTGGTTTTTCGTGTGAACCAAGATATTGGCATTTGAAACAAAATGCAAGCAAAACATTGGCTTGTCACGGTGCTACTTTTGTCGCCAGGTAGCGCTTTATGTAGGGACTACAGAAAGTTGATAGCAAACATTATATACGTGGGTAAAAGCAAAAAAAAAAAAAAATAAAATAAATAAATAAATAAATAAATAAATAAATAAATAAAATAAGGATGCAAAAATACGCATAAAATAACTCAATGTGAGTATATGCAATGTATATCAAGCCTTTTAATAACAAATATGTAGACAAAATATGCTGGAATGTGACTTTAAATTCATCTCGTCTTGCAAAAATGTATAAGTGCTCACATTATTTTTAAAGTTCGAAATAGAAAAAATATTTGCAAATCCCTGAAAAATTATAGGGGGTTTCCAAAATATGCACTGATTTCATTGATTAACAAAAGAAGGTATCACACTGGCTATTTGTTCCGCAATTGTACAAAGAATTCATGCATGTTGACTTAATTTATTCTAAGTTCAAAGGTACAAGGTATCCATTCATTGTCTAACTTCGATAACATATCAATATACACGTATGTAGGTTAAATAAACGGCCGTACGTCGTTAATTTTATATTCCGTCATGATATAGTTTTACTGAGACGAGGCAAACATTTTAAGATTCTCTCCATAGTGCAATACAGCAATGTGGAAAAAGAGGTAAAAATAAGAATATCAAAATTATAGTTGCCCTAATACATTGTCGAATGGCAACACAGGCAGCACAGTATCAAATATGCCTGTACCACCTTTTGACGCTGGGGTATTGCTGTAGTCCCCCCCCCCCCACACACACACTTGGGACAGCGTTTATCGTACCACATTCACAACACATGTAAAGTACACTGGCCAAGCCATATCGTTTTTCTGATTCTGTATTTTTTAGGGACAATGTTTTTTGTTTTTTGTTTTTTTTTACATTCCTCGCATACAAGATTATCGGCTAGTACACTTAGTTCCACTGTTCTACGACCTTCGTCCCAGTTATAACTGTCAGTATTTACATGTGCATGTGGCATTTGGGGGGTGGGCGTGGCACTTTCGACGGTGGCTTGGTCAGCGTTCGCTGAATGTGTACATGCGTTTTGGTCTACCACTGCCGTGTTTCGACGTATTCTGCCTTGTTTTAAAGTATTTAGTCCTTTGTTTTGGCATTTGTTAACAAACCGCCCATTCTTTTTCCTTTTCACTCTTCGTAAACAATCCATATTTCTCAAACGGAACTGTGCAAAATAGGAAAAGCGAACAGCAGCTAGTGCAGGTATCGACAATACCAGCTCTTACTGTGTAGAGGCATTGGACCATAAATGGTTGCGCATATCGCGGTGTACCGAACGTCTTTAACACAAAGCCCCAGGTCTGACTTGGTCAACTTTTTTCTTTTAACACCAGGCAGCAAACCTTTCTCATCCTCCATTTTCAAATCTACGCCATGCTGGAAGGAAACATACGCAAATTTACTGCAAAACACGTGCGTATGATCCAGCATCATTTCCACCAGTGGGCGCCATCATCTTAGTGCTTTTACAGTAGATTACTGCACAGGGAAAGAGCCAGGTTTAACTATGAATCCTAGTGGTTCACAGCGTAACGGTGTAAAGGTTGCGAGAAACCAAACCGCAAAAAAAAATGTTCATAGAGTAATCATTCTATTCATCTGACATATAAGCAAATGATGATGACGATGATGATGATGGTGATGATGATGATGATGATAATAATAATAATAATAGATCAGAGAACGAATGCATAAACAAAGAAGAAAGAAGGTGAGTGAACCAAAATGAAAATTAAAGAAAAACAAAAGAGTGGAATAGAACTGAATCGAACAGAATATGAGAAAATCGAACTGAAACCACCCAATCCGAAGAGAACCACAGTAAACTGCGTGGGGCCGCATGGAACTAAACGGAGTAGAGTAGAATAGAATACAATGGAACAGAAAAGAGAAGAAAAGAATAGAATAGAATAGAATAGAATAGAATAGAATAAAATAGAATAGAATAGAACAAAACACAACTGCATAAAGAATGAACCATCATACTGATACATATTCTGCGAAATTGTATCTCATCTTGATCCTACAGTGAATAGTATGGTACCATAGCTATTTGTTTGCGCCACGACAACAAAGCCAAATTGTATCAAGCCGATGTCGTCATAAAAGAGTATGAAACCGACACGTAATACACATGAAAAGGCTATGATTCTCTTCCCAAAGCAAATCATCAAATCACACACATTTTGGTTTTGAGATTATCACTTCAATTGCGTCTTCTCTTCCAAAATTGGGAGATTTTCATATCGAAATTCCTTATATTTGCACTGCTTCATGATATATATATACATACATATGTATATATATATATATATATATATATATATATATATATATATATATATATATATATATATATATATATATATATATAGGTGTGTGTGTGTGTGTGTGTCTGTGTCTGTGTATCGCGCTACTACGGTATATCTGTTGTTTCTACAGTTGATCCTTTGTTTGTGATACAACAAAAAGTCGTGCTCCTCTGGATCCATACAATGCTTCAAGACTCAATACCTGACGTTCATAGAAACTGCAGCGCTGTTTTGATCCGTATCATTAAACAAGGAAATTCCCCCTACATACGGACTTTTCCCTTTATCCAACATAGCAATATATGTTTCTCTTGCAAAATTGGCGAGCCGGATAAAATTAACTGTTCTATGACGACAGAGATACGTTCTTCAAACATATAATGGCGAAATATAAGAAAGAGTTGCCATTTGGGTTTGGAATGAACATCCTTCATTCCCACATTTGAAAGTGGTATGTTTGTTTGCCATCATTCCTATTGTATCATGGCGGCTTATTTTCACTGTTGCCTAGCGACAGGACCAGAGATTTCAATGGGAAATAATTATACTAGTTACATACTTCACTATAAAAGGCCATAAAAGGCCTTGCAATTTTTTGCTGGAGTACCACTATCCCGATATACCTAGACAAAAAAGTAAGTGAACATTTCTAAATGAGGGGCTTTCGGCCCATTGGACCCTAAGTGCTTCGTACTTCGCGGATGACCCTTCATGCCGTTTACATCCTTGCCTCAAAACAGTTTAGTAACAAAATAGTTTAACTCTTTTGTAGCTGAATCGTTTGGTAACCCCTTCTCAATTTATAAACAGAATCTACCATTTCAGGTGTACTCATGCCCTCAGCACTTTTATCACATAATTTTGTAAAGCATTTTACCAAAGAGTTGCATTCACAGAATACTGAATAATTTGAAGCTTTTAAAATGAAAATATTTTGCAGAGTGCGCACAGGAAAGCTTTTGATCGAGTCTGATTGTGAAATACTTGAACGTGACGTCACATGTGAAGTAAAAGTGATTGTGTGGCACACACTTATTTGAATAGGATGAAACATTCTTACGTCAGAAAGACAAAAAAGCTTCATAATGTAAACACGTGCAATGCTGTTCAAGAAAAGTTTTATGGTTGCGATAGCTTTGCCGCATGTTTACAGCAAAGTTTTCTAGCGATTCCGATTATTTTCAAGTAATTCCTTCATATAGTTAGAGAAGGATTTTTTTTCAGAGCCGATGCAACACAACTTTAAAAATTGGAATCCCCTTGTGCTTTTCTCCCATTTTGATTTAATATGTATGAACGTATTAGAAGAAACAAACATACCACCGTGCAGTAACATGTGGAAACCTAGCCATCTGGATACTCCCTCAAATCTACTCCTCAGATCTTGCACAGTCATTCCTAAAAACATGGACATACTTTAAAATGTATACGATGAATGAAAAGTAAGATTGGGTCAAGTTGCTTCAGCCAACATCGCCAAATAAACAAATTGCTTGTCAAATTTGTACCTATTTTCAGCGTACAATGCAACATTTAACGACGGGTATTCCAGGCTCCAAAATATGTTCTGATAATTATCCACTTACGGGTCGTCATTATCTTTAAGGCTGGCATCGTCTTTCAAAAATTGATTGTTGAAAGTTATTAAGTAACAAAGAAAATAAAAACAAAAGGAATCTCTTCAATCGTACCGTATTTATGTAATGTTATGTTGTAATAAGGCTGTAACAGCAGCGGATACATAGGGTACAGAATTTGGCTAACGGGTTTTTGGTGTTGATAATATATAGTGTTGTGCGACATTTTTTTTTTTACATAAATGTAAACTGCAAGCTACTATGAATGATGAAATCCAAATATTTCTGTCCCTGGCTTCGCTGTTGCTATATCTCTATTAGAAAGGTAGGCGGCTAAAAATGACAAGTAATATTTTTGTCACACATAATCGTATCGTGTTACTAGCCCTCTAATTCATTTATCACAAAAAAATCATACCTCTTGTTTATTTACCCTTTTTCGAAGCATTATTAGTGAATTTGTGCACTAGAAAAAGAAAAGAATAAAGAGCAAAGAAAGAAAAAGCCCAAAATTAATTCCATGCGTGACCTGTCGGGCACTGCACTTAATCACTGCGCAGTGTGGTGCAGTGCCTTGAACGTAAAGGGGCGTGCTGTAATAGAGCGATTGCTGTTTTCACAATTTGGTTAATGGTTCAGGGCCAATTTATTGAATATGTAGGAACAATAGCATATTGAAACAAACATGAATAATTCCACATGTAACTTCTTTGCAACGATAAAATCCCCGTTTGAATCATTAGACAGTGTCTTCTGCTGTGTTGACAAAATCACAGTTACCTGTGAACATTATGGCCACTTGATTTGGCAAGCCCCAAGCCTCCCTGGATCTGGTAGAGTGACACACTCGTCTCAGATGACGTCATAATTATATTTCATCTGCTGAAGGCATGTTTGACACAAAACAGTGGAGTATATAATATAACACCTAAAATTTCACGAGCTGGGCCTTTCGGTAATTCCAATCAATCTGACTCTCGTTATGAACACAAAGGTCTCTCTGTATGAGATGCTGTTCGTCAAGTTTTATGTTACGGCCTCCCTTTATTGCAGTTTTGTACACCAACTTTGATTTTGTATGATTAACAAGAAACCAGTTGTCTTTTTTTCTTTTCTTTTCTTTTTTCTTTTTTTGCACTTTTTGTAAATTTACCCTTTTTTGGATAGTATAGGTCTAAGCCTCGAGCTTCCCTGGGCACCGCAACCAAAGTCAAGTGTAGCGGAGCACCTGAATTCTAGGGTTTGAACCAGTCCAGTTAGTCATTTCCTATTTGCCTTTGTGTTTTCTTTCTGTTTTTCTTTCACACCATGAAAGTGAATTTGATGGTATTAAACAATTTTATTAAGACCCAGCACAAAAATTCCAATACTCAGACCATTATTCAAGTCGCGTTGCTGGCCCTTGTGTCAGTACTTTTGAGTCGAGTGTACGTGTTAATTAAAATCTGAACACTCTATCGAGCTGACGAAAATAAAAAAAAAACGATGAACGTTATACTGCTTTTTGCATGCTTTTATAATATATTCCAATTACAGATATTGGTATGTTCTTCAACTTACCTGAAATTCTGTTCATATCTGTTAACATCGAATCAACAGGTTCACACTCCAAATGCACAGAAGACAATTATTGACCCAGAGCTAAGACACCGAAACATAAGCATAGAAATAGAAATCTTTATTGTACATAAACCAACGTGAGATTGGTATGGTGCAAAGTAATACGTAAATAGATATAAACTACCATACTAGAAAAACAGTCTTCACAAATGCAGGACCATAATGTAGAAAAATATATATACGTGTCAGGTGTGTAGAACATTGCTAGACTATACGTCATTTCAATACCCACTGCAGCCACATATGGGGCAACTAAACCAGCCGGTAGTAAAAATCCCTAAGTCGGTGCAGGGAATGAGTGGTTAATATAATTAAGACATGTTTCAGTGCTCGGTGACTGGAGCTAGACTTGAGAAAAATAAACTTTTCATCGGCCGACATAGAAGAACTGGGCATGTAAAGTACCTTTTCACTTAGATATTTCGTAGGAAAAGCTTCGAAGCGGTGTGTAATAAATAGTTATTTTTTTCCAATATGAAATCACGTAAACGACAGGTACGTAGCCAAAAATAGCCGTCATTTACTAATGTCAGTGTCAGTGAAATATTTGTCATCTTGCAATATACGATGTCAAAAGTTCACGTGGCTGATTCGTTGTATTGTCATCAACCGGGGCATGTTCATTGAGTAGAATATTCTCTGTTGATGCTAGACACCAAATGATTGTATCTATGGGTGAGTGTGTGCAAAGTGGAAAAAAAGACCAAAACAAACAAACGAACAAACAAAAAACAAACAAAAAAAACCACCCCCCCCCAAAAAAAACAAACAAAAAACAAAAAAACAAAACAAACAAAAAAAAAACAAAAAACAAAAAACAAAAAAAAAAAAAAAACAAAAAACAAAAAACAAAAAAAAACAAAAAAAAAACAAAAAAAAAAAAAAAACCAGGCTCTGAATCTATTCATTGGTGGTACATATAGTCACTGTCTATTCTGCCGCTAACAGAGCAACACGTGTTTAGCATCACGGGGTTTAAGATATTTGCAGAGCCGCTCTGATTTTTAGCTGGGGAATGATAAATATCTATCTTTTGCAAGAATAAATTTGCATATTTGTTATTGACTAGTTGTAATTGGCCGTTGGTGTATAACTGCTCATTAACAAGCTTCCAATCAAAAGAGGTACCCATGGCTGCTTTGTGAAGCTCATAGCTTGACACCTTCTTGCCTCTGATATATAATACGCATGTGTACTACGAATGGTCATTACACAGGAGGCTGGTTAAGCTGATGTTGTTGCTGTATTTTTGCGTGTAAAATTTCGGGGTATTTTCATTATGGCTTATTTCCCTGAAAATTCAAATCCGTGAAAACAAGAATGCAATGACATTGGAAAATATAGGTTCATCAGGAAAAAAAGTGGAAGATATCCGAGTTTCATCTTAAGGTAGATGCATGGAATGCAAAATTAGTGGAAATGTATACAATGTAAAAATTCATACGTTAACAGTAAGTCCCCCCCGCACCTACCATTGTGGAAATTGGAACCTAGTCCTTCACATACAGACCGTACGAAATCGTTTTGCCAGTACCAGATCATATGTGTACTGACCAAGGAATGTGAATGCGGTGTCAAACGATTCGTTCCCCGAAATAACAACCTCTTCTTCTGAAAAGACAAATAATGGCAAGGCAGTGAAGTACATTGTAATATGGTGTATGGTGTAATAAAGCACGATGTAATGATATACAATACATGTAATCCGATATGTAATGCCTTAGACATATTTGAATCCTCTCTGGGATGGAGAAACTGAGGCCTAAATAGGAATGTGCATTTGCTGCTGAAAGAAGAATATTGAGTATAGACAAAAACGAAAGTGTCCAACTTCGACTGCAGTAAATGATAAGACCGTTTATTTTTTTTAACAAAAAGGGCTAGGGTAGATTCTGTTGTACATGAGTAACTGGGAAATAGAAAATGGGAACTTCATGAAAGCTAAACCATACTATACCATACCATACCATGCCATACCATACCATGCCATGCCATGCCATGCCATTCCATGTCACACCATACCATACCATACCATACCATACCATACCATACCATACTGCTCCACGCGATCTATCTCTATGGTCTTGGTTTCTTCCTCTTGGTAGAACCTGACCATTTTTAGCTCAGCTGACTTGCCAGTCAGCTGAGGTTATATGATGGTTGGGCATCAGGCGCCCGACTGTCCGTCGTCTGTCCGTCGGCTTCATCAATTCCCGTTTTCGACTTCTCATAAACCACTGGCCCGATCCCCTCAAAGGGAATGTACCTTGGTTGGCATTCCGCCAAGTTTTGTTCAAATGGCGACGTTCCTGTAAGTTCTGATTTAAAAAAAAAAAAATTGGGGCTTCATTTTTTTGGCCGAATCTTAATAAATCCTTTTCTCAGAAATTGCGCAGGGAGTCTCGTTTGGACCTAGAAACCTTAATTTGTTCATCAGGTGACGCAGTGATGTAAAAAAATAAAGTGTGTTTTCGCTTTGTTTGACTTCTTTCTCATATTATGCTGTTCAAGCTTGGTAGAAATGTTTCTTGTAGAAGGGCGAAACAAGTTGTTCGCAAGGTGGCGTTGCTGTAAACCTCTAACTTTTAAACACATTTGCAGTTTATTTATTTATAAGTCAATGCATACAGTCCTTTTGATTACTTTGTAATTGAATGGGTATTGCAACGGTTGTTTACGTTTTTTACTTCTCCAAAACTACTGATCAGATTTACTTCAAACGTGGTAGCGAAGTACCCTTGTTGGGTGTCTACCAAGTTTGTCCAAATGGCTAATCTCTAGTGTAGTTTCTGTATTTTTATGTTTTTTTCGTT
>OZ026628.1:75166318-75176318 GCA_964020975.1 Hermodice carunculata | reverse complement strand
TGTATCTAGTCCAGTAAAAGTACTTTATTTCGAGCCGTCACAGATCGGTGACTGCACATGTGTTAGTAAAAAAAGGCAGGGTTTTGTTTTTTGGGAGGGGGGTTATTTTGTTTTATTTAAATTTTTGGGGTTTTCTTTTTTGTTTTTAATTTTTCGTTTTTGTTTTCGTTTTTGTTTTTGTATGATTCAGTGGTTTAGTGTGCCAAAAGGGTTTAGTGTGCCAAAAGGGTTCTTATTTGTGAAAAGACTGTTTAGACGAAATACACACTTGAGTGATTTTTGACCGCATTTTCTCGATTGGCAGTTTAGATTTTGAGAAAGCACCTTTATATGATTCAAACAGTAGGCGCATAAACAATCTGTGCTTTTAAGAACTCTGTAATCTTGCTGCGGTAGTCTGTTTAATGGAAATATAACTCTTTCTTCTCATCGTAACATATTCCCCACCAAAAGGACAAAACAGGTCCAATAAATAAATGTATTTCCTATGATTGTAATTAGCATTTTTCTATTTTAAGTCACTTGTCAGTCAGCTGAGCTTATGTCAAGGGTCCTCCGTCCGTCTTCCGTCGGCCGTCGGCCGTCGGCCGTCCGTCAATAATTCACATTTTCGACTTCTCCTACAAAACCGCTGATCAGCCCCACCTCAAACCTGGTGGGTATGTGCCTTGGGTGGGTCTCTACCAATTTTGTTCAAATGGTCATGGTCCAGTGATTTTATTATTATTAATCAATTTTTTTATTCATTTTTGGGGGAAATCTCCTCCGAGGAGATCGCTTGGCCAATTACTTTGAAATTTTATGGGAACACTTCGGGGGACCCTCAGACCTTAATTTGTTCAACAAGTGGCGTTGCGATTTTTTTCATTTTTTTTTTAATGAATTTTTGTGTGTTTTTGCTATTTTCGACTTCTTCTCAGAAAACAATCTCTCGGATTGTGCTAAAACGTGGTATATATGTTCTTTGTGGATCGGTCACGAGGTTGCGTTGCTATGGATCCCTTTTTTTAACGAATTTTTCAATTCGGGTACTTGATGGTCAATGCATACATACCTATTGCTTCCTGTGTAAGTGAATGGGAATTGTAATGGTAATTCACATTTTCGACCTCATCTCCAGAGTCGTTAACCAGATTCACTTCAAACTTATTGGGGATGTGTTTTGGATGGGTTTCTATCAAATTTCTTCAAATGGTCATTGTGCAGTGATTTTTGGATTTTTAATGATTTTTTTTTTGGTTCATTTTCGGCGGAAATCTCAAAAAAAATTATTCTCCGAAACCGCTTGGCCAATTACTTTGAACTTAATGGGGACACTTCTGGGCAAACCCAGACCCTAAGTTGTTCAACAGATGGCGCTGCGTTTTCCCCCCTTTTATGATTTTTGTGCGTTTTTGCTATTTTCCACTTCTTCTCCAAAAACATATCTCAGATGCAAAAACTTGGTGGATATGTCGCTTGTGGAGGTGTCACACAAGGTTGTTCACCATGGTGGCGTTGCTATGGATCCCTGATCTTTAACGAATTGTTCAATTCGGGCTTTTCAATTCGGGTATTTATCGGTCAAAGCATACATACCTATTGTTTACTATGTAAGTCAAAGGGAATTGCAATGGTAGTTTATATTTTCGACCTCATCTAAAAACCATTAGCCAGATTCACTTCAAACTTGGTGGAAATGTGTCTTGGGTGGGTCTCTACCAAATTTCTTCAAATAGTCATGGTCCAGTGATTTTTTTTTTTTTTAGGACTTTTTTTGTTGATTTCATATGTCTATTGATTACCATACAAGTCAGTGGGGATTGCAAAGTCATTAGGGTTAGCAAAGCTAATTGACAATTTTTTACTTCTGCGAAACCAAGAGCTAGATTCACTTCAAACTTAGGGGGGGGGGGGTGTTCCTTGGGTGGGTATCTACCAAGTCTGTTGGAATGGTCACAGTCCAATGATTTTTGGATTTTTTCATGCTTTTTTGGTTCATTTTTTGGCCAAATCTTCAAAAGTCTTTATCCTTGTACATACTTAGCTAATTGCTTTGAAATTGCATAGAGACACTTTTGGGTATAAAGGTGATACATATACAGTAGGTGAGTGACCTTGACGTCATTCCCAGTGTCACAAAGCGAGGTGCATGAAATTCACTGTTTATATGGTAACTTGAGAACTACTACGGGTACGACATTCGTATTGCACATGCTAGTTGTCCTTAATAAGGGCCAGACTTAGACAGTAGATGAGTGACCTTGACCTCATTCCCAAGGTCACAGGGTCACTTGCTCAGACTTAAATGTTTACCTGACAAGTTGAGAACTATTTGAACTTGGACCTTGATGTTGAACATGATGGTTGTCCTGAACAATGGCCAGACTTAGACAGTACATGGGTGACCTTAACCTCATTCCCAAGGTCAGTGGGACCCAGACACTTACGTGAATTTTACTTTTTACTTTGATACTTGAGAACTATGGGAGGTAGGACTTTGATGCTGAATTTGTTGGTGGTCCTCTTTTTAGGAAAGATTGAGAATATACCTGAGTGACCTTGACCTCCTTCTCAAGGTCACAGGGCCACTAACATGGATTTTACTGGTCGCATGATAACCTGGGAACTATTTGTACTGTGACTTTGATCTTGGACATGGGAATGGCCCTCTATCGAAGTTAAATTCAGAATAGAGCAGTGACCTTGACCTCATTTCCAAGGTCATAGGGCAACGCAGTCAGCTGAGCACACGACTGTCACAGTCCTCTTGTTTTTTTTCTTTTGCGGAAAGCCGAAGTTACGATTAATGAGAACAGTTTGAAGTCATCCGGAACGGTAGTTTTCCAACTGTTCGTCATCATGCCATGCTTTTGTGATAGTTTTGACGTTCCATTTTTTTACAAACACGTGCTAAAATTATAAAAAACAGACACAAATAGGACACCGACACAGACACACACCAAAGAATCTAAACTGCACCTTTAGTAAGCCTGCTCAGTATTATCATCCGTCGTTTTCTTTCTTTTTTTTTTTTTTGTACATTGCGGCTAATTAAGAGCTGTTTTAACAAAAGTGTAGTCATTCCGGAAGATTGATAGGCACTAAAACATGCAAACCAAAGACTGTGATGGAATCTCCCAACTACGAACACCTAAAAAACTGCAAATGTGTTCTTAATAGGGATGGTCTTTATAGTGCATAGAATGTAATTAAACATAAACAACGAAATTGTCTGTGAGTTGGTGTCCTTAATATGAAAATGACCACCTTAATATTTGGAGATTCAACTTCAGTCAAAGTAAATATATATTTATATATATTGCAATCTCCCTATTAAGACAACCTAAGGGACTGAGAATGTGGTCTTAATAAGTGAGTGGTTTTATTGGGGATATAATTTAAGGTAGCGGAGGGGATTGAGCTATAACGGCAAAATCGTGACCCGACAGAAAAATGAGTTTTTTTCCATTTTCCGTAAAGTTTGGCACTTTAACTTTCTTGTCACCAAACATGAATACTAAAAAAGCAAAATTTATGTGATAAAAAAGGGAAAAAACATGACCATGTTTTAGCTGGCTGCAGCATGAGCATGTCTGTTTACAAATGTATGCTAATTACTCCGCCAAAGTTTGGATAGCAGTCGGCTGCTTTCCACAATCCACGACCGTAGCAACGACAAGCGACCAACTGTGACATTTTGAGGTGCGCTGCTACCAATTCTTGTATAAACTGCTTGACAAGATTAGGACTGATTAATTGGTTTGTTGTGGTGATCAAATAGCCATGTAGATAATTAAATCGATGGGCTTATGTTTTCCTTCTCAGAGTGTGATAAACAAAATAAAAAATAAAAAATAAAAAATAAGGGACGAAAAAAGGTGACGATTGTCACAACGGCACCTGGCGATGGACGTGAGCCTCAGTGTGTTTTCAATAAAGGCGATTTCAACCTATGCGTAAATCCTTACTCAGAATCACGGCATTGTATACATTATAAAGGCTTACAACCCTTTCTACAGTCTTGCTCTATCCAAGACCAATTTGCTTTTAATGTTTACTGGCAAAAAATACACATGACGATCGAGGAATCCCAACACTGGACCACTTGGCTATAAATATGCCGCAAACTGTAAAAGCGGGGATTCGATTCAGCGTAAATAATTATATCTGCCTTCAATAATTATATGTGCCTTTACCTGAATGTGAAACGGTGAATAGCATTAAATGTTAACCTTGAATTAAGTTTATTTGAAGCACACGCCTCCACTAAAACTGGTATCGTCTGTAGCACTGTCGCATTTTGTGGAACTGGAAGACTGGCACATTGCACATGCACGGACTTGCCCACTTCACACGGGGGTGTTTCGAAGTACACTGAGCGAGGGGACAGAAAAAAACGCTTTAAAAGTTTGACCATCATGGGCATAAATAATCAGATTACTGTTAAATGACTGCGAAAAGCGACTCTGCACTCTGCCTTTAGCTGGTTGATCGGTCATATAAAATTATTTTGTCTTTGTTTGGCATGTTCCGATACCACTCGCCCGCACTCACCCATCAGGAAGTTTCGGTTTTGTGTCTCGATCAGTTTATTGCAGTTCAAGGGTGAGCCAACTATCTTTCAGTGGGCTAGTTATCTCCACAAAATAAAAAATATATTACATGAATGGCAAGGTTTCGAATGGCAATATGCGAGAATAACATGGCAATGTGAATGGCATTCTTTATCACAAGGAAGGCGCTAATATGTTGAGGAACCAATGAAATAGGCTTGGCGTATTCTATTGTGCTCCCGGCAACAAAAAAACAAAAAACAAAAAAAACGCACAAGCCAAGGCCACGAAGAACACACTCCCTCACGATGCCCATCCCTTTCTCAATTTTGTGGGAATTGGAAACTTTCTTGACTGCCAGACAGACTCGCTCTGCGTAATTGTTAAATTGCGCTTGAAGTGCGTGTCGCCAGGTAAGGAAACACATTCCGTCTTGGCAGGCAAGAAAGTTTTACCCTTGCGCACGAAGTGTAGCGTCATCACCTTCTGCAAGGCAAGAAAGTAACTTTTACCGTTGCGCACGAAGTGTAGCGTCATCACGTTACATCTGAGCGTGGTCTGGTGCATTATATTGATCTATGTAACCGTCAGGGTCTGATGAAAGACTACTTCAGCAAATCAATGGATTAGGCTATTCAATCTAGCAGTGCAGTTTCATCACCAATACAACGTTGAAACTAATGGATTCTCAACACATATAAAACGTTCGCTTTGTTTTTTTTTTTTTTTTTTTGTTTTTTTTTTTGTTTTTGTTTTTTTTTTTTGTTTTTCTTTTGTTTTTTTTTGTGTGTGTGTTTTGTTTCTTCGTTGAAGTATAATTTATCCTGGGAGTGTTTGTTTATCAGTAGCAGGACTATTGTCTTAAATGTTACGTCACGATCATCCATGTTGACCGCCTATCTAGCATTTATAAGCTACATTCAGAACGACATAGACCTCTCTCCGGCAAGTTGTTCTTTGATCCAAGGTGATGAGAAGTGAGTGAGCAACCTCTGCCTACCGGGCAGCCTTCTGAGCAGAGCAAGCTGTGCAACTGCAACCCGTTTGTTCAAGGATAAACAAAAGAGGGTCCGTACAATGAGGGTCTTCAGTGGGATACTGTATATATATATATATATATATATACATATACAGTAAACTCTCCAATTAAAACCACTTCCATAAAAAGACCATTTTTGTATCAAGACCACGAATGTATAGACATGTCTGTCTATGTGCTTTACAGGACAGGATATCCTCGTTAAGATCACTCTCCTATTAAGACCATATTTTTGTCCCTGAGGTAATCTTAATGGTAGATATACATATATATGTATATATATATATATGTATATATGTGTGTGTGTGTCTATGTATGTGTGTATGTATGGGTGTGTGTGTGCGAGTGTGTGTAATAAAAGTGGGAATATACGTTGAATGTTCTAGGTGCGATTTCATTAGGCTACACATTTTGAAGGACGAGAATCATTCTGCACCCGTAAATTACACCACTTAATTTAAATGAGCGACTCACATGGATCTGTCTGTTCCCATGATATTGACACAAAACAGACGGCTGCGTATCAACTGTATTCAGAATTGATGTCTGTATTTAAGATGGTGTCCAGCCAGACTTTCGGGACATGTGAGCTCTTAACATTAAGAAAAGTGTCTCATTAAGGAAATGTCCCCACCTGCTCCTCGGACCTTCATGCAAGGCACCGCCATCTGATGCAACCAAGGATGATAGACATGCGCCCACTTACCTTCTTGGTATGTCGTAAAAGCATGCTAACTTATCCCTATGCCAATTTGACAATTTGAGGGATATTTATCTTGTATCGAGAAAACGAAGCGTCAGCTAATTTTCGTTGTAATGACTAAAACAGGGATAGCGTTGTGTCCGGAAAGGTCATCATTCCGCAAGCTTTAAACAGGTTTGACAAACTAATGTGCTGATCTAGCATTTTTAGACCATATAAATGATTAACCTGTGACATAGTGCACATATGATTTGTCGGGTAACTAAGGAAAGTGCTTGTGAATACTGTTTGAAACATAGTAAGTATGGCTATTAAAATATATTATTCATATGACATCAGGTCAACAATTTGAGCCTTTAAGAATGGTCCAGGGCAAAAGGTTTCCCCGGTAGACTATGGATGCAATCAAAGCTCGTCGAGTAAAGCTGTTGGCTCCTTGGAAATGGCTCTAGAAAAGTCAAAACCCATACAATGAAAAGATTTCAATGCAATTAGTTTAATAATTTTATCAGTACAAGAGCAGCAATTTAATACTACATATTTACAATATGCATGAGGCAAGCCTTCTTCTTATGGTGCGAATTGGAAGGTTTAAAGCAGCGTGTTTTCGCGTTGTTTACATGAAACCTCATCGAAGGTAAGCAATCAGTCTCAAGCAATCGATAACTGGTGACTGCTCAGTTAAGGACGCGCAGAAAAATAGAAAGAGACTTCGACTTGCTGGCACTAAGTGCGATGGATACATATTCACGCGAAATCTAAAACGGGCTCCACCATGTTGCTTATTTCATCCAACGAAACATATTTCAATAAAACTAGGGAATCAGCATTAACACTTTTCCTTGGATTAGGACAGACTTTAAGACAGACTTGACACTTTTCTTTGACACGAGTTGGAAGCTACTAGAGCCGAACCCACGTCAAGGAATGCTAATGCCTAGGGCCATTTTATTTTCATCTGCAAGTATGATTCAAATTGTTTTCGTTTCAGTCGAAATTAGTAGAAAAAAAATAAATAAATAAAAATCGATATTTAACCACCAGCCAGTTTTAGGAGAGAGCGATCAAGAAATTGATTAGATCTGACAATATAGACACTTTACCCCTTCATCCTGTAAGTGTACTAAAAAATTTGAAATTTTAAGATTCACTAATGTCTACTGATAATAATACCCCTTTTAAAGAATATCCCTGCACAACTTTAAAAAATAGTTCCAAGGTTGGGGCAGGTCAACGCCCGACGCGGTTTAGGCGCAAGTGCGGAAGGTAAAACCGTCGACTCACACTGAAACCTAAATTTGAAGGCCCTAGTTTTCCAAAACTTTAGCTGGTGGTAATAACAATAATAAATTGACAAATGGATAATCGGAAATGACCTGAAACTTATTACATTTTATTCGCGCTGCAGAGCAAGTTGTTATCCCCACAGGTACCGCGTAGGAGATCATTGTATTACAAAGGTACAGCTGTTCTGGGAATATAGGAAATATTCGGTTATTTACGTTATATCCTATCGAAATGTACATGTGATTACTGACAATACAAAGTAAAAAGTGCAAAATCTTCATATTTTTCTTTAGAACTCGATGCTTTTCTTCAACGAATTTCTTGCAAACTTGTTTTCAGGGAACACAATTTTACTACATTTGGTGCACTGATTAAAGAGAGTGATATATTTTTGTGGTATGATCTGGTTCCGGTCAGCAATTCAAATAAACTTTTGTTTCCAAGGCAATGTCGCCTGCAGTCTGCCTGGAAAACAGAATTAATAAGTGAATACTACAAATATGAAGTGGAAGAGATTAGACCTAATGTAATTGTTACCTCGGCTGGCGCACTTTGAAAAAAAAGACTTTGTGACAAATATTGTTGACCCATTTTAGTTTATGTACATTCAATTTTAGACCGGAACTAAATAAAAGTGTAACAATGCAGGTCGAAATTGCGTGTACAGTTTAAAGCTCGTTTGAGCAATTAAACGTGCAGTTAGCATCTTCAACTATTTCACTGGTAATTTTCGTCATAGCGTGACTGGCATTTGCGTCTTTTCAGCACGGAGTTCACAGTTCCCTGAGCAACGTTTCAGACATCAGCAGCACAGAGAAAAACAAGGAACACATACACAGCTCACA
This sequence comes from Hermodice carunculata, assembly GCA_964020975.1. Lineage (NCBI taxonomy): Eukaryota > Metazoa > Annelida > Polychaeta > Eunicida > Amphinomidae > Hermodice > Hermodice carunculata. Next base: position 75,167,909 of record OZ026628.1, on the reverse strand, counting down.
TCATGTACGACAAATTATTATGCCTGGGGTATGCCCTTTCCCCCATCATATTTGCCAGTTTTGCGAAATAATTATTATTTTTTAACTGACACTGCCACAGACATGGTATTGGTGAAGTCTGTGTAAGTGTGCGTAGCAGGTTTGTGCTGTACAACATTCTCGGCTATTGTATTTGTGTCTTTTTGCTCTGAACCACTTCCTAATAGTCATTACCCTATTCCACAGTCCGAACTATCATTTTCTCTCCATAAACTAACCTGTCCCTGTCTAACCTATATACATATGGAAGTACTGTGGTCCATATTGCACACGTTCCTCTTTAAAATTTTGACATAGGCTGTATTAGCCCAAATAAATTAGAGGGTCTTTAGCGGGTGACTACTCAACATGTTTCAGAGCCTGTAACCCATACATGTGTTTCTGAGTAGCGGCTTTTTGTCTAAGTTAAATATTCAGCAAAGACAACCCACATAATAAAGGATATATATGAACGTAGCAAATGACAAATAAGCTAAATACGTGAAGTGTTGCTTATAAATGCAGATCTTCATTATGTAAGAAGAATACCTGTCAAACAAGCCATAATTACTAAATTTGTATAGTACAGGTTCAGATAAGAACAATTTGACTCACCCCTAAACCAATATGTACCCTTTCTAGCTGGACAGCTTATCCTAGTTAAACCACCCGGCAGTGCATAACTGAAGTGGAAGCAGGCTGGGGCATTGTATTCAGTCACAGTGATTGTAAAATAAACAGTTGCAGCTAGACCACCTATACAAACCAAGGGAAATCCTAACAAGGACTGCAACAATGTACATCCTGCACCAGAAATGTAAAACAAACTCCATGATGACACCTACTCCTCAAACAATTAAGCTCTATTTCATTGCCAACCCTGAGTCAATATGTATCAACGTAATGTGTCAGGTTTGTGACATTTGAGAAAATACTGTCAATTTTGAGTAATTTTTTAATATTGATTATATGTGCATTTAAGCATGTCAGAAAACAATGAAAGTCATCATCATTTATGCCAAACACATGTTATCAAATCATTTTTTCTTAACAGGATTTTATGTACAATTAGGTAAACATGTAACTGTCGTAGGTCGCTGCTTGCTACCGATAGCCCCAGGGGGGTTTAACCTGCCAGAAAACATGTAAGCGTTAAATGTCTGAAAGTGAATATTAAAACAGAAAGATGCCAAAAGATAAATAGTTAAATAGCAAAACAGACAAGTCTTAAAACTGTAAATTATTGTAGCCAAACTTTCTAATAAACTTTGAATATTAACAGCAAAATTATATTTAATACAAAGAGAAATTTATCAAACCTAATTCTGTGAGTCCATGTGCCGTTTGAACACTATCCAATCCGATATTCTAAGAGCAAAGTCCTATTCCGTACAATTCACTGAACAACTGCATTGTTCATAATAGCAAATTAATTTATAAAAGGAATAAACCATATTCATAAAATTGGAAATTTAGAAGAAAATTTTAGCCATTATTAGCCTTTAAAAAATCGGGTCATTTGCGGAGTACCAGCGCAAGGCTTGTTTTGGTGCCATTAATCCCCGGACAAGTC
>OZ026628.1:75126567-75166118 GCA_964020975.1 Hermodice carunculata | reverse complement strand
ATTCTGCTAACTGGCAGCACCATGTTTGCATTTCCAATACAAACATCCCGAGCTGATGTATTATGGAATAAAGCGAATATGATGTTCCTTTGTAAATGGGCCTACTTAAAAACGTAGCCCACATGACATAAACATAATGAAACTACACCTAACACTAATGATTAGGCCTACCAAAATTAAATAATAAAATGATAAACTCCACACTTCCCCGCAGCGCTTGTTCTTATAACAGACCCGACTATGCCTACCTGACGATGTGATGATCAGATCAAATAGATTAAACCAGTTCTTCAACTTCAAGCAAAACGCAAATGTAACGATGTGACGTAAAAGAGTCACATTATTAATTGCGTCACACCTGAAAACTGGCAAGTCAGAAAAGAATGAAAGTCATTTGTATGTAAGTCAAGAGAATGTAAAGAAAATATAGCATTTCTTAACCAGATATCAAGTACAATTAGGCAAGCTTGTAACTGTCCCAGGCTGCTACTTGCTACCGATAGCCCTTAGTGATTTAACTTAACAGAAAACAAGCTAGCTAAAATTAAGTAGCAAAACAAGCATGTCTAAAATCTCTAAAATTATTGAAGCCAGACTTTCTAACCATCTCGGGATATTTACAGCAAATTTTGTAGAAATATTTGATCAAAAGTACATATTTGAATCCTCTTGACTCAAGTTTACTGTAAATAAATTTGGTTCTAGATGCATGTATGAAATGTTGATAGTGAAGGCGAGAAATATAGATGACGTCGGGTATGAGCAACCGTTCCTTCGAGAACTTGCATGTATACACTACACTGAACGCTGAGAGTAGAGTGTACGTGAGACAACCTCATGCAGTGACATGCCACTCTAGACAAAGCAATGTTGTGCACCGCGGCTCCTTATTCTAGTAATTTTGGTTGCTCGTAAAGTGCAGGAATTTTAGCTCTTACAAACCTACAGGTAACTGTTGTATAGGTTCCAAGCACATGGTAATGATGACTAAAAAAAACAAACTATGTACCCTCATATGGTGTCTATTATATATATATATATATATATATATATATATATATATATATATATATATATATATATATATATATATATATATACCTATACCGTGGAATCTGCCTTTGAAGACAACCCGCGGGAATAAAAATGTGGTCTTAATAGTAGAGTGGTCTTAACTGGGGTATAATTTAATTAAAGACAAACAAAATCGGGTCTGCAAATCCGTAGTCTTAATATAGAAATGGTCTCTTCATGGAAGTGGTCTTAATTGGAGATTTTACTGTACATATGCATGCATTCATATATATATATATATATATATATATATATATATATATATATATATATATATATATATATATATATGCATATTGAATCTATAACCTACAACTATTGCAGATGCAAGGCATTCACTCAAAATATATCTGCACCAAAGCGTCTGAAAATATAACAGTCCAGCGTCTGGTCGATAGTGTGCACCACTCACCTCGTCAGGTATCAGTGGTTTACAAGACTCTACGAGAGGCACTTTTGATGAACCAAATAGTTACACAATAACTCGTTATGGTAAATTCAAAATTGCATGAGCAGATGTAAGCAAATTTCCGTTTAGTTTACCATCTGTGCGACGTAAAGGTACATGATATGATCAATGCGCGTTAAATCTCTTGGAGTTTCGAATAAACGCCATTAATGACAGATGTTTGCCATCTGTAAATATTTGATCTAAAATATAATGTTTAACCAAAGTGGTAAAGTTTATTCTCCATGCTGAGAGAAGTGAACTGTTCTAAAGTTTCAGATAGCATGGCCTCACTCGTACAATCATTGCAATGAGGCTATTTCAACAGTCCCTGCCGAAACTAAACGACAGGAGTATTCCGTTGCTTCTACTTCTTTTATAGCACTTTTGATAAATTTTCAATTAAACTATAAAAACAAGATTATTATAATATTTTGTTGATGAACATGAGTTCTTACACGCAGCTACCGTGCCCGTTGGGCCATATGCGCGGGTCAGAAAGCAGTTTAATTAGTGATATTCATGATATTCATTTTTGAAAAGTGTGAAATAAGCCAATCATGTATCACCTGACACCAATGTTCCTAGAAACGTCGAAAAACCAATTTTTGTTTTGACGAGTGATATGTTCTCGTTGTTAATGTGCATACATGAATATTTCTATTTCTGTTTGAACATGGCTGGGCTTGTCTTGCTCTCTCAACCAACAAAGGTCTCGTATTTTCCATTAGTCAGAAAATCGCACCTTAATGGATGTATACAATGCATTTTGCACGCCATACCATTCTGCAGCTATGGAGGCTGACAAGTTTGGGGTATTCCTGCTGAAGACAGTAGGAAAGATCCGTTGTGCTTCACGACAGATCGCCATATTTGACGCACGCGTTTTGGTTGCACAAAGACATCGTGTGCTTTTTAACCCTTTCCAACACACGATACACTAGGTCAACAACTTTCGCACCACATACATTCCGTTCAGTACGTTTACCACAGACACGTAATTGTAAACATAAATATCAGCACTTTCAGTGTCACATTTTGGACTGAGTCCGCAGCTTTCATCGGCGCTGAGGAAAACTGTTGACCTGGGATACTGTATTCCATTTACCTTCAGGTATGCCGGTGCTTGAATGAAAGGTCGTTCAACAAGGAACATGAATCTAACAATCATGTTATTACTCACAGAGCTCCGTGCTTAGAAACTTGACTTCTGTATTAATGCTTCATTCATATGTCATGGCGATCAAGGTTTGCCTTCCATTTAGCTTTGCAACATCTACGCCAGCACTTGACGTGCGAAACTGAAATGTGCATTAAAGGTATCATTTATTCCACCTAAGCATTTAGGATTTCGTGTCAAGAAATTGATATTGCAATTTTTTTCTGATTTAATGGAAATAGAGTTATCCGCGAAGGAAAGTTTCAAGGAATTCAGTTTATTCCGGGCAACAGAATTCTTGGCTACCCCTTGAGTCCAGAGTGTTGAAGGATAGCCGTTTACTTCGTTTCAACCTCAGCCACTAAGAATCAACAGCTCAAGTCAATTTGGGTCAGAAAATTCCCTGGTGACCTGGCCCCATAATGTGTATATTGCGAGGTCGTATTTTAATTACGCACCCTGCTGCTTTATTTAATTATATTTCAATCGCACTACGTCTAGAATTCATAAAGGCTTGTGAGTCTCAACCCACAGATCATTGTTATGTCATGATAACAAGATACTTTCTGGCAATTATGAGGTTATTATCTCGTGATTACGGGATGACTGTCTTGTAAGTGCGAAAGGCTCTGCCTATCTTATTAGTGTCATTTAGCCTCGTGTGAAAGCTAAACATAAGTAGACAATGTGAATTCTTCAAATCATCCACTGTTATGTACCAATATTTAACCAGCCAATAATATCTAGAAATAACTGAGAGAAATTCCCCGTTGTGTGCTTGCTAAGGGCTCCTTTCTCTGCACTGGAGGCAAACCACAACAGACCAGAATCCAAGGAAGAACAAGCCCACCATCAAAACAAACCTTTATAGCTCCTTTCAAGGCAAAACAAACCTTTGAAACTACTAGAGAAACGAACAAAGGTCACATTTTACAGGTCAAAGGCACCTTCAACTTTACGGGCAACGTTATAGTGTTGATTAAGTTGTTCATTTGGTGGTCTCGTTAGAAAGATTCCAAATGACAGATCTGATTGTTTTTAGACACAAACTTACATTTACAAGCCAATCAGGAAGTTCGATTTGCTGTATTGAGACTCTTGTTTTGAATTGTGATGGAAAGATTTCTAATGCGACGGTTCCACAGTGAGAGTTTATGTGGAGGAGAGGGTGGCAGATCACAACAAATAGAAAGTAACCTTACTGCATTTTATTTTAAATTGTGTGGCTAACTCTCGGTCTCTGCAAATTAAATTAACCTACTGACCCCAAAACAATAATATCGTGGCTAACTGCCGACACAATGCGCATTTTGTCTCATAGTAATGGGAAACACCGTCGTAATTACGAAATAGCTATCTCAGTTACGAGAATGTTTGTCGTACTTTCGAGATATAATGACTTAATTGAGAGATAGGTATCTCGTTATCGCGAGATTATTTGTGTGTGCAGGCTATAAATGTGCACAGCATTTTTTGGCTGTGTTGTAAATGTTGCTTTTAAGGACGGAGTAACCAATCAGAGAGTAGGACGGTTGGAATAAGCATGTCATAGCCAGACTATCAGCGACCTGGTACACCACAAATTAACAGCCACGGCATGGATCCAACGTTTGGTAAAACACAAGGGCGATTCTGTGCAAAACGTTCATTTTATAACTAATGTCTTGCACAAAAAGCTGTATTACTATATATATTCTACCACATGTTAGACCATTAAAAGCAAAACTAAAGTATAAAACGTAACAGTGATGTTTCGGTAGGCCTTGACCAATTCGCCTACAGGCCGGATCAGTGTGAACCGCAGCACAGCGGGACAGGACTTTCAGCAAGGAAAAGATATAGCTGTGCTGTCGCGAAAGGTAAAAAGATAAATTATAACATCAACATTGTAGCGGCACATGCCAATTTCGGGACAACTCACCGCATTGCTCTCATCCGTCGGCAACAAAAGACGCAAGGGCAAGGTTCAATTGCATGTCTGACCTTAACATGTACGGCATTGAAATAACAGCTGTACGTGAGATGTGAACTCTGTACACCCCACTTTGAAATTTATTCAAAACACGCACAATATTCTTAGTACACAGTGGCTGACGTGTTAACGGCTTCTGGCCTATGCTAGGGAAACTATGGCTCTCCACATTCGAGATTCGAAACTTGCGAAAACTAGCGCATCTAGTTTTGTCCGCGTTCAATCTGCGGCATGTAGATTACTATGAGTCGTTCGAATTGACACTTTTAGAGATGGTTGCAGATATAGCTGCTTGACTCCATGGAAAATGACCAACAACGAAATGAACAGTGTTTACAGTGAAGGCGAACAAAATGTAAGGTGAGCACATAATCACTGAACCGTTGGTCTCAAACTGATACAAATTCGTGTGTTTTCTCTCATAGGCCTTGTACTACGTTATAGCAGTCTCAGTCTGAAAGCCTGGTTAAAATAAAATAATTCCAATCTATCCCAAGCCTGTTGGCTGAACATAATACATAACATCATTGTCATATCGTTGCTTCTCATCCATCAGTCGTTTGCTGTTTTTATCATAGCTACGCATTGTAAACAGTTATAATTTATTTAATTTCCTGTCATACAGGCCTATCATAGTATAAAGGTTCAGGTACACACACACACACACACACACATATATATATATATATATATATATATATATATATGTTTATAATTGGTTTAATATGTAGTCCATGAAGTAATGGAAAAAGCGTCTTTTAAGTGGAGCTCTGTGGTGCAGACATACAATAAATACGTTCTTCTTAAAATTACAATGTCACGTTTTGAGTTCCAGGCAGTTATTATAAGTACAGTTTTGATTGCACAATTATGGTTATGAACCCTACAAAGCCTATGTCGGCTTCAACATATCGATCAATAACATTAAAAAAAAAAAAGCTTTCGGAAAACAGCGCCTTGCTACATGAATTTCCCTCGTGGAATCGTGGCCTTTATCAAAATACTATACCGTTTTATGTATATAAATAGTGTATGGTTTAGATATGTTTACCTTTTATGCTTTCAGCTCAAGAGATAGCTTACGGTCGTGTCTTCTGCCCTTACCCCAAGGCAATACAGTGGTGACTGTCTTGGGAGACCCCGCCAGTTGGAGACAGCAGAGCTTTTTGAGACCGCTGTCTTGGAGCACTGTACTATCTTTCTCATCTTCCTGTGCCTGGTGAAGGACCACTTGTTTTCTGGAATGACATTTTGATCTGCCCTGGGGGGGGGGGGGGGTGTTTCCCCCGTGACAGAGATCGCTGTATCTAGTATGTACATCGATCACTGCCATCCTCTATGAAATATGTTTAAGAATGTAGTAAGCCAGCATTTGGTGCAATATATGCAGTGTTTCATGAAACAGTGTGTAACCAACAGATGTAGGTACCATGAGGCTATGATCTGATGTACGAAATAAAGGACATTACTGATAACCAGACGACACCAATGGTGGACAACAGAATAATATCTTAACAGAAATTGTCCTACTGAGACTAATGCCATTGACAAAGCAATTGAATTGTAATGATGAATCGAAACATTATGTCCTCAAAGCGTATTACACCTTTTGGTGATTACAATGGAGAATAACTGTTTTCTTTATACATACTGTGTAACACATACATCTATGCATCTATGTATCCATGTACGTAAATATATATATATATATATACACACACACACACATATATATATATATATATATATATATATATATATATATATACACATATGTGTGTGTGTGTGTGTGTAAATTGAACCCTCTACTTTTGCTCATCTGTGCTCCCTATAGCTAGCGGCGTGCTTCAGATAGAACTGACCTGCCACCTCCTTCATTGTCCCAAAGAACCTGCCGGAGCCTTACGTAGCAACAGAATTCGACGATTTGCACGAGGTTAAAGATAAGGGAGAGACGAAGGGGAGACAGATACTATACTATTGATGCCTACAGTTTTGCAAATTTCCAGCGATCGATATCTGTGTAAGGAATCCCCAAATCATCCCCATGAATCTTTCTTCTTTCCCACGTGATCTTTTATTTCTGGTTTGACTTCTGTATGGTCAGTAGCTTCGAGTCCATCTGTAAGATGATAAATGGATCGGGATGTTAACTTCGATTTGCCCTTCGGTAGTCTGTGGGTTGCAATTCCCCCCTACCCCCTCCGGTTTTGAAGTTTACTGGCTCGAAGCTTTACTGACTGGGTTAACTCGAGCTTGTGAAGCCAGTTCCCTTCCATCAATATTTGAGTGAGGTGAAAACTAACACCATGTCACTTATGATGGCCAAGTACGACAGAGAGCTGTAGCGACAAAAGATTATTAAGTGAAAATGAAAAATTGTTCTTAGCTGTCCTTTTTTTTTTACAGACGTATTTCTGTTCCTTTTCAATAACTGATTCGACTGTACCATTCGTTGTTAGAATGAAACTTACCATACAGATTATGGATTTCTGCATCATGTTCCGATAAAACGCTATGTGTGGAATAGTTTGAAGAACGTCAATTTAATGCAATACAGTGGGACCACTAGATAACACAAAAGGACGCAGATCAATGCTGAGTTCTGGTTTGGTTCTATCGCAATGGCACTTCATAGTTGACTAACTCTGTTGTAAAAAAGAAACTAGATTGTCATACATTTGCAGGGTTTAAAAACACCCTCAACGCAATGAACTTTAACGTGTTGTTTTTTTCATTTGATTATATTTTTGGCTACTACTCCTAATGTTTTCATTTGTATTTCTATTCCAAGTAAAATAAAAAGGAGACGAGATTTGAGTTGTGTATACATGTCATCATTTTGAGAGAGAGAAAGAGTGAAGGTCATACAATACGATCGGTGACAACAAACGTTCGCCACGTCAAGTGTATCAAAGCATCACAAGTCATCAATAATTGTTTTTAAGTATACAGACATGTAGTACATTGTCAATAACCAGTCAAAAAGGACAGAGAAATCAATTGGACAACGGATGTCATTCTGGGGGAATGCTATTCACCATAGTTCATCGGTTTTTTTTCTTCTTTCATTTCACAATTATCGCATTTCAATAACTTCTGCCGTTCAATGCATGCGAGAAAATGAACTAGCACATGCAGTCCTGTGGCAATCTAGTATTTTAAAATATGTATATGTCAGAAAATTATAGCTAGCATTCAGCAGTGGACATGATCTGTTACGGGTTAATGGATCATCGACCTGACCCGGCGCTACGGACTGGCAAATAGCTGCTAATAAATCTCGCTTCCTTGCAAAGCCGTTTAGTAGTGTTCTACCCATGCGCAAGAATCATTTTCCGTGGCACCTCCGAGAGGGGCTGCATATTGCTGTGCCATGCAAGCTCCCGGTGGATTCCCTGCACGTGCTGTGCGCGCTCGTTGTGGAGGATAACTAAATGGGGAGCGTTCCATTGGTTTTCCTTTCTCATGACATGATGTTTTTGGCCAATCTAGCGCGTTGCCTGTTTGTATTTCTTACCCATCTGACGGTCGCTCAATCTGGTCCGGAACATGTACCAATAGGTGAGTAAAGACTGATAATTCATCGAAATACCTGGTTACTGACAAATGCATTAACACTTGATTTCTATTGTTATCCAATTTATCTTGAAGAGTCTTTTCTTTATTTCTTTAACTCAAATAATTACTCGGTTATTTCGAACCACGGGTCATGTGTATAACCAAGGTATATCCATGAGGACACGAGAGCTTTAGTTACACCATGGACCTCTCTCTAAGGTCCATGGTTTAACTAAATCTTCCCTTACCGGCAAAGACATTCCCGCGTTAAATCCTCCATGCTGTCAGTCGATCTGGCTTCCTCGCTCATTGAGAGGGCTAATTGCATTTTGGAAAATGCCAACTGTGGTAATTACTCTCCCTAAAGTGCAGGTAGCACGATTACGTCATTGCTTCTTCATATTTTTCTTAATTCCCTTTTAGTAGTGACACCCAACTGACAAATGGACCAGTTTATGAAACAGTGGAAAGGTTTGGAAAACCACAGCAACACTTATAAAAAAAGGGGGAAAAATGCGCTGCCTTTCAAACAAAATGCGCGAACGTCACACAAAACATGACAGTCAACGAAGCTAGTTTTCTACCCTCACAAGCATCCTATTTTTCTTTTCACGACGGTTAATTTCCTTCGCGCAAAGAGGTCGCATATTATGTGCAAACATCAAACTGTTTCGATTTCCGAATCCCCAAACCTATAGTAAATACAATTTGGATGGCCCAGCGATAGCCGGTTCGAGTAACAGCACCTGTGAATGGACACAGATCGGACATGTGGACTGATTAATACGAGCATCTAAACGTTTGCAGCTCAGTCTTCTCGTATGGTCATGATGAGCTTTTTCTCATACCAGTTGTTTCTTGTGCTTAATGCAATCAGTACCATTGTGGGTACGAGTTGCTTTTACGTGCACTCAAGGTTAGGAAAAGTAACAAAGGAGCGTGAGATCCGTGGGCATTTCAGGGTCGTGATCGATACTCTGGCACAAGATATACGTTTTACGGCATACAAAAGGTATATAATACACAACTCGCCGGAGCTCTTTGTCAGATTATAACAGCCCTGGGTGTGTAAGCTGCCTGATGCCAGAGCACACGCTGTCATCATTGACATATTCTTCTCCAAAGACCATGTGTTTCCGAAATTTTATCCTTATCAGTGGTTTATTTTGACGTGGTTGCAACGAAAGTTATCAGGGCATTTGTAATAAACTCTTACTGCGCACTGGACACTCACAGTCGCATTATATCCGTCAAACCAAAATGCAATTCTTCTTTTCATGGTGAGACAAGAGTTAAGGCTAAATAACTAGCGGAAGAGACGATCAGGATATAATTTATCTCCCTACCATAATCTAAGCATACAAAATGTGACGGGTTACCTTTTAGTATAATAGTTGACACCTGATGTGTAAAACACACTATTTTTGACTCTCTGGATATTCGTCTTTCAACCATTCAAAGCAAGAAAAATTAACACAAATATCCAAAAAATAATTTAGCGTTTTTTCTCTGTATTATATCAATCCATCATTTGTTCATATCTATTTCACTGGAACATATTAGAACATTTGTTTGCAGATTGCTGATCTTGTGAACAAAAAACAAATTTATTGTTCCTATACTGTTTGTATTTGGGTTGAATGTAGATCATTCACATATCCATTGTGGCGTAATGACCATTGTCTTTTGGTCCTGTCAGCAAAAAAGCAATTTTTAACATTTTGGTGACATCGAAATAGTTCTTACTGAAACTGACTTTCGTGAAATGCATGCTCGGTGTAAATTAATGAGCTTGCAGCGATAACAGTTGCATAATACTGAACATGATTTTACCTCAAGGGCCCAAAGCTGGCTTTCTGCTCCTTGCCTGGACCCCCATGAAAAAACGATGCCTTTGTCAATAGGTTACATTCTGGCGTTCTCTTCAAATACAGAGAAAAATCATACGATTGTATTTGTTTTTCTACTGTGATGTATCTCATATACATCGCGCTCCGTGGATTGTTGGGCTTAACTATGGCTCACATTGGTATTAATCTATATTAGTTAGTAACTGGGATCGCCCAGGGAATTTCATATTCCCAGAGTTCTTGGAATACGCCCACCCACGTGACGTATTTAGTCACGTGGTTGGTCAGCTTTTATTTGATTCGCGAAGACTCGTTCCTCTCCTTTTATCCACAAGAAATTCCCTGGCTTTGGATGATTTAGACCATAAAAAGGAGGAGGTATCGTTGGAAGATATTGTAGCTTTTAACCTTATAAACCCGGTAGACTGAACTTTCGGCCCACACATGCGTAATTTGCATATAATTAACATAATAAAAGCTGAATCGCACGGGATATATGATGATAAATCTTGGTCTAATAATTTTGTTAGTTGATAAGTGTGTCTCGTTTTATGCCCTAAGGGGTGGGTAGATACCAGCAGGTGGCAAATGACCTTGAAACAGGGTCAAAGGTCATATGCTTTTTATCTTTATCCAACATGGTGCATATAGCTTTGCATGCCTTAAGTTCTTTATCAGAGTCATAACTATGATATACATGTGTACGACATGCAACTGGTGACATGAAATATATTAAAATGTAGCTCAAGACCTCTGCCTTTATTATCTGGTCTTATTCCATTAATATTTATTTTTATTTGGAAACAAAAAGCTCTAATTGATCAATTTCTTCAAACATATGATTTAAAAAAAAATTATATTGCAGCCATTTTGAATTCCAAATATATATGCTAATTAGCTTGCATGATGTTGAAAAATAATGAATTATATTGTGTACATAATCATGTTGTTTATAGTCTGAAGATTGCAAAATATATAATGTATGTTTGACGTCAATTCCAGAAGCAAATTATAATTTACATATAGATATGCCAAATGGATATGTGTAACCATGGTAACCTCCCAGGATTTCAGGGTTCAAAAGGTAAAGGAAGTTAACTACTGTACATTGTAGCCAGAAGTTCCCGTATTGAAGGTCGGATTTTACATGTGGAGTGGTAGTTGTTTCTCGCCACATCCAGACAACAATAGACCGTCCATCATAAAAACTTTCCATATTTAGCTGCAGCATTAAATATATAATACCCATTTTTTTTAAATGCCTTTTCATGATTCATGGTATAAATCTTGCAAAATTCTTTACAAGTATACAAGTAGAAGAAACCAAGAAATCCCATTGTTACAGTCTTCGTGGAAAAAGCAGGCGATAACCATGCATAAAGTCTGATTCCAAGTACAAGTGATTACTGATGAGTAAATTCTTAGCCCTGTAGCGGCACGAGTTCAAACACGGCCGAACTGACTTTAGTGAGTACGATTTTCAAAAAAAAAAAAAAAAAAAAAAAAGGAAAAAAAAAGAAAGAAAGGCATATACGCGTTGTGGAATGACACGTGTGAAAACTCATCGCATATTGTTTATAGAATTTCTATAGGATATCTTGCACAACTTTACATGCGCCCAAGATGTCCATTATAGTGGGACAGATATGAGCTGCAAATGAGACCAGCTATCCATTTCTGACAAATATATGTAACTGTATGTACAATGGTTTTAAGATATGGCAAGTTAAAAAACAAATAGGCAGACATTTGTTAGACTGGTGTTTTCCCTATCCAAAATGGCAGTTTTGGAGTGAACTATACGTTTTATATCTGTCTAATTGTTTCCAAAAATACTTTGGATTGCTTAGACTATTACTGGAAATTTACAAGATGAATGTTTCTCTTGGCTTTGTAAACCAGGTGTCATTGCTATCAATGTCGTACTTTTAATGATTTTCTGATGTGATATTTTTTATGATTAGCAGGGATCATTTAGGGTAATGACTTCAAATAAATATTATTCCAACTATATGGACAGTTCCCAGTTTGGTGCGCACATAGTATGTGTCATATATTTTTTTTTTGTCGTAAAATGAGAACTCTCCCGATATAATAATAAATCGTTTTGTTGGAACCCATTTTTTTCTTATCATCGTATTTTGTAAAACTGTGGCTTTCTTTTTAAAACGCTGGGTTGTTTTATTGCTTTTGACGTATTTTATTATGACATTCCGAAATAAAATTTGGTAACCAGCCAGTTACGATCTTGTTTTTTTTTTAATGCCATTTAAATGAATATCAAAAGCCCTGCTTGTTTAGTTTTTCAAATGCAAAATTTATATTCTGCTGTGGAAAGCAGGCAGTCAGTGTAAAAGCCTCCGCATAATAGTTTTCACTCACACTATACATGAATGGCAGACTGGTCTAATTGGTCTGTGACTTCAATGGTTGCATAATGCTTGCCATGCACAGCTCACATGGCTGTCTGGCAACAGATGATTGATCACAATTCTAGAGGCCCTGATACCTTGTACAGAGACATCGTGGTGATGTCCTTCTCTGTTACTTTACTCAGCCCCCCCCCCCCACACACACACATAATTTATGTTCAGATGCATGGAAAACTTGACATGAATTATTGTTACAGTGTAAAATTCATTAAACAGGAATTCCAACCTTCAGAAAACACTGCCTGATTGCCAGCCTTAATATCAGGACCACCTTTCAAGAATGTGTCTCAAAAGTAATTAGGCATATCAGTCAACGTGTTTTCAAAGAATGGCCGATATTGCACAAAACACAAAATTGATTAAATAAAGACAAACAAACAAAGAAACAAGAAATGAGAGAGTTTGTCAAAGAATTGAATATTTTGATAAGTTCCCATATCAAAATAAAAATATAACTTATATAATGCTTGTGCACCAAATTTGATACTTTTAATACAGTAAAAATGATACTCGTTGGAAGGACAATCTCTAATGGATTCTACTCAATGAGTAAAATCCACTTAATAAAGATATGGGTCCATACTTCACGGATTTTCCTTATTATTGAAAATATTACAAATTTTTTTAAAAAAGAAAAAAGGTAAGATATCGACAGCAGTGACAGCTAGATTACAATGCCTGCGGAAGCTTATTTCAGACGTCCAACCAATTATGAAGGCAAACGGACATGCTAGTTTATCAAAAAAAATTTTTTTTAATTGAACAATTCACGCAAAAAGGGCAACTTCAATAGTCTTGCAAAATGTCCCCTTTAGAATTTAACATATCTCAAAATCTGTATATACCAATTTATATACTCTATACGAGAGGGGAACATCTTTTCATATTTCTGTCACACTATGATGCAAGATTGATATGGAAGCATGCATGTTTTCGACTGATCAATATACGTATTGCATGTTTGCATGTAAAAGCAAACAATTTTGCTGGAGTGGGATAGTTCAGTGAACCACTTGCAACTGTTGTGCCACAAGGATAAAAAAAATATCTATTCACATTATCATCTTAAATGCCAGCCGAGCCGACTACTAATTGACGGTAAAATTCTAGCTGGTTATCTGCATTTTGCGCCTTTTCCAGCTCAGTGGACGCTACTGCTCGTTGGCAAACCACGGGAACTCCTCTCAGGGGTTCAGTGGATGTAAAGTCTGGCTACAAAGTGTTGAATGTTCGCTGAGGAGAACCGGCAATTCCAAGTCAAGATGTCTTCCGGTTTAGAGAATGATAACCCAGCCTGTGTATTCCTTGCCAGGTGCCTTACCTGATGAATAAATTGCACAAAGAAAGCTTAATATCTCGCATGCATCCTGCTCCCTCCCTGCAAAAAAATAAAATACACATATTAAAAGAAGAAGAAGAAGAAGAAGAAGAAGAAGAAGAAGAAGAAGAACAAGAAGAAGAAGAAGAAGAAGAAGAAGAAGAAGAAGAAGAAGAAGAAGAAGAAGAAGAAGAAGAAGAAGAAGAAGAAGAAGAAGAAGAAGAAGAAGAAGAAGAAGAAGAGAGGAAGCATCGGGATGTAAAATGTCAGCTCCCATGTTATTCTTCTAACTTTTTTCTTTTATAAAAAAAGAAACAATCTGAATTAAAACTGTCCATGACTCCAATCATGAAAACATGAAGGCTTACCCGCTTAACAGAGCAATTAATCTGCTCGTCTCCTAGCCAGTGGAGGTTTAAAAATTTAGCATAGGCCATCGTAACACACACACACACACAAACACACACACATATAAGTACACATACATTTACATATATACACATATACCGTAAGAAGTGGTATGCTGTCTTTTGTGATTTTATGAAAGGGCAAAATTAATTAAATAGATAGACGAATATGAATATCAATATATCAATAATAAAGCGCAGATGTTTTCGACACTGAAGACTGCACCTCACGACTTTGGTAGAATGGAATGCTATGAGTCAGTCTTTCCTTTCTACCTAAGTTACCGTTGAATTAGTTATGACCACATCACCGGCTTCTGTTGCAAAGTGTGATCTAGTGGAGGTTCAGGTTTCTCCTGGGAGTAAAGGGTATGTCTTGTGACGAAGTGCGTCGGTTATTGAGAGTCACCTGCCATTTCTGTTACTGTTTTCCAGTGCCTATGTCTCACTAAAACTTCAGCATTAATTTTGCGTATTCTCTATTGACGGCACCAGTAACTTAACATCTAAAGTGATCCTCCTAGCGGTTCGAAGATTTCGTGTTGAAACGATGTTAATTCACTGCATCCTGCAGCAGTTTTGTAGTATTTTGTTTTCCGCCGGAAACGTCTTTGTGTTAGCATAATTGAAATGGAGGGAAGGGGAATGAAAGAAAGGAAAAAAAGTAAGAAAGAACACAGTAACCAAAGCGAACAAATTTGAATACCAAAGCGTAATTACTCTCTTGAGATCAGTGTCACTGTTATTATTACCTGGACCAATGTTATTCATAGCCTGATCGTGGCATATGGTTATCATAATCATTGGTACGTTTCATGAGTCCTAACCATCATCATTGGTACGTTTCATGAGTCCTACCCACGGCAACATGGATAGTCACGCCGGATGTCGTAATGGTTGTTGTCTGCAATTTTGGACTTATATGCATTAAAAATACACGGGTGTGCATTTTACAGTTACACTTAACTGAAAGTCTTAATTTCACTATTTCAGACATAATTCTCATAAAACTTATGTCAAAACATTCTTTTATTTTGTATTGTTTTCATAGTTTCGTGACAGCAGCAGCAAAAGCAAATAAAGAATAGAGAGAAATAAATTCCATTCGCATTGACATTACATTAAGAAGAAGCGTAATGAATAATTGCAAGTATTACACTGGAAGGTCATAAAAAGGGACAGGGTCCTTGCCCCTAAAAAAAAATCAAAAGGACACGGCAAAGGTCCAAATTGAATTGAAAGATTGATTAAGACTTTCCGTTTCGGTTTCAACGAAGGCAAACCATAGTTTGCACACAAATGACAACGGGCTCCATAACACCGTTGAGAATCAATGTAGACTTAACGATGGACCATACGGGAATTTGTTTGCCAATTTTGCGTCGTTGTCATAAACGCTCTGCTTCAGCAATTAAGTGTGATGTTAGCAAAACGAATCTTCCTCCGTTTGTAACTTCAGAGTACTGCTAAATATGTAATGCTATATTACGTAAATGGTTATAAATTATGTACGGAATAAGTTCACTTGCAACAATTATATAACTAAGGTTGAGGCTGACGTGCAGAGCTGACACACAAGGCTGCGGACATTTACATAGGCGTTTGATCCGAGTCCATGCAACCAGACTTTGCTTCATCTGAGAAAAAAAAAACAGAAAAAAAAGAAACAACCAAACCAAAAAGAAAAAAAAAAACAAAACAAAACAAAACAAATACACTAAAACAAACAGGCAAACAAACCATAAATATGAAAAAAAATACAAGCAGCTGAAACTATCACTGAAAAGGAAAGCTTCACGCCTATACCATTCTATGCAGATTTTCTGATACAGTTACTTGAGAATACAGTCGTTACCTTACTAATATACTCGTTACAATAGATTGGCTCTATAGCTTTCCGTGAGAAAACTGTGTCCAACCAGCGCCAAGGGCATCTATGAACTTGACGACACGAGATACACCAAAAACATTTTGACATTCAATTTTAAGAATTGGGCTTATTTTCACAGATGTATATTGTATCTATCGACTGACGAAATTTCAATTCGGAGCGAAAAAAAAATGCAAGGAAGTGGAAAAAAATGCAAGCGAAAGAAAAAAAAATCGAATAATAAATACCACGTGGGTCTATCTGGTTTCCCATTCATACAAAAAGACAATAGCTCCTGTCAATTATACAATCTATGCACCACGTTATGGCCGTTAACGAACGGTCGCTGAAATCCTCAAGCTTTGCCAGATCACTGATGCGGCGAATATTGCGTGGTGTTCTTAGCCTGATGTATTGTCTGAACAAGGAGCACGAATGACCACGGCATGACGACGTGAGAAAATTAGCCAATATTCCGCGCCAAGATGGATTATAGACTGTTCACCCATGGTCAGCAAAGCCGTCTTTTTTATGTTTTTTGTTTTGTTTTGTTCTTTTTTGTTTATTGTTTGTTTGTTGTTTTTTTTTCTTGTTATTTTCAATTGTGTTTTTTTTGTTTGTTTGTTTGTTTGTTTTGTTTTTTGTGTGTGTGTTTTTTTATTTTATTCGTTTGTTTATGTATGAAGACATTGAAATATTGCGGTAATTTAGGGTTGATTTCGGAATTAACTAACCGACTGTTAAGTTGTTCCAAGGAAACGTGTCACGCAAAGTGTTTTCTTTGCATTGATGACTGAAACCATTACAAGCAGCTGCCATTGATTGATGGGGTCTAACTGCCCCAAACGTTTGGGCTCAAATGTCTTGCAAATAATATCTGGTAATTTTACACATGTGTCATAATTTAAAATGATTATTTCAATGCATTTAAAATGAACAACCTAGGCAAGCCAAAAGTGCGACTTTCCTCCATATCGTAGTCAATGGTCAGCAAAATCGTCTTTGTGAAACCATGGAGCTACTATAGTATCTCCATGGCGAAACTGTTGCGGACGCCTTAAACACAACCTTCTCTCAGCCAGCGTGCAATCGCCCACAAAACTGCATTAGTGCCAAACATGGCAAGACAGGAGAACTACAGCAGTGATAGTGAGCATCTTGATGACAATGGCAATCTGAATTTTAGATATTTTGAAAACAAGACTTGCAATCCTAACTTTAATATGCCCATTCGGTTGTAGGTGAAGCAGTTATCATCGTCATTTACAAATCCAAAATGCGATATACGATACTCGTGCAAAAGACCCACATGTTGGTCAGCGCCTCTTTGAACATGGCACAATGCATTGTTAGTCAGTCGCTCAAAACCAAAGTAACATTTAATTTTGATATCAAAGTGAATCGCGGCCACCTGTTTTAAGCACTGTAAATGGGCATGGATAAAAGAAATGAAGTGGGCTGAACATGATCAAATATACCCGAGTTTGCACATGATTGTATTAAATATCAAAGGCTTGGCACGTGGTTTCACGCTGTTAGTTGACTACTGTTGTTTATTCAGAGCCCGGGTTACGCACACATCATAATGTCTTGCGTAAATTAATGTTTTGCTGGCTTGCTTTCTCCGCTTTCTCAGAATGCTTCATTTTAAAAGGTGGGTTCAGATATGATAACTTTTGAAAACAAGGTCGGAACGTTTTATTTTACAGAAATGTATGTTTTCGCTTTATTTTACCGATTGTGTGCTTCCGTCCATGTTCACGGAATCTGGACATTTCCATTCAGTTTAACATCGCCAAGTACCACAATTAACAGAGGTTAACGGGGTTAAATTAGTGTAAAAAATGCTCAAAACATAATAGCACATTTGCGTGTTTTTATAGTCCTGTGTTGTTTTTTTTTAGTAATATATAAGGATAATGACTACTAGGAAGTGGTTCTGGGCAAAAAGACACAAATACAAATATACGTTTACCTAATAGATCATTTGTGTATATGGTATTACTGTAACAGAAATTTGTGAATAAATAAAACTCAGATGTGTTTTATATTTAACGGATAGTTTCTTGCATGCCAATTGTTTGTCTTGAAGGGGTTACCAATTGCCATGATATGCGACTACAGCGTGGCAGCCCCACCTACCGGGCATCATACAATTGACTTTCGGCTGTTATTATTAAAGGCTTGCTTGAATATCGTAGAGAATAGAATTAATCAATTCAAAGGACAAGAATAAACTTGGTATTTCTACCGCTTCTTATTTTGAAATGCGTCCTTTTTCGCATCACATAATGAAATCTTAGCTAGGTAAACAGATGTCCCCGCAGCGACGTGTTCGTTCCAAGGAATATAAGGGTAAAGGCAGTTTTCCTTAAAGCTGCAATTTTCTTGCACAATTGAAATCATTACAGCCTTTCGGCCTAACAACCACCTCCCATACACTGGAAAGTTATGAGACAATCTCACAGCCCCCAAGCAGCATGTAAGGGAAATATGGCTATTTAAGACAAGATGGTATGAAAGTCGTCACATAAATCTTCCACGCACCTGCTTCTAGCCAATCACTTTTACCAAGAAAAATGTTTCAGGTTTCCGGCAAAATAGATTAACCCATGGTATGCGATAACTTTGCTCGGAATAGCAACGTTAGTCGCTGTGAGATGAGCTTCCGTGAGACGACTTTTAACATGGCATATGTGTGTGGATGTAACTATTACAATTGACACACACGAAAGCATATGGAGATTCAGATACAAGATATAAGCATAATGCATGCCTTGTTAATAGGACGTATTCATATTGAACTATATTGACTGCAGACCTGCTTTGGTCCCCTCAGTTGCTAGGCAACAGAACTATGCCTCCGCCATGATCAGGGCACTTTTACAAGATATGTTACTTAATTATCCAGAAATACCACATTTTCTACCAAACAAATTAGATTTTCTGAATATGTTAGCATCGTGTATGTTTTAAAACTTTGTCAATGACTTTTCTGAACCTTTTTGCCTTTCTCAAGTTGCTACTTTTGTCATAGAAGCTGCATTGTCCATGATTAACAAATGAATGTGCCCTCCTTCCTGACAAGTTCCTTGCTGCAGTCTAGGTGGCAGCACAGGATCCCAGTTAATATGCACACTTCCTATTGTGCTCATACAGGTTGATGAAATAACAGAAACTAAGATGCGTTATGAAAATTGCAGAGTTGTCGAGTTTGCAGTTTCAGGGATTTTAACGGTATGATTCAAACGCGTCAAATGTACCGTAATAGCATCGTATATTCATCAGCCTCTGTCTGCGCATGGGCCTGGTGCTCGGCCCAATTGCCTGGTCGTCCAAGATGATCAGCGATGAAATTTTACATGGTTTCACAGTGACGTTCTGTGTGAAGTTGCACGGTACATTAATCATAAGATGACAGTGACCGCGTTTTAATAAGCACACACGTCTGAATTGTTTTCCCTTGATTTTTTTACCTGTTAGAGGAATAACTGCATCCCGTTACAATCAAAAGAGACAATGCAAGAAAGCCAGAGGTCATTGCCCCTAAAAACTTCAAAAGTAATATTAGTCTTTTCTTTGATATGGGAAACCCGGTCCATCAGAAATCGGTGAGGGTCAATAATTACAGTTTGATGGAACAGTTGAACAGCAACAATCGCTGAGCTTGGTATAAGATGGTGTTATGCCTGTTTTAAAGTGTCTTTTACGTCCAACCGATGTCATTAATAATACTCTTGGTTTTCCATCTGGATAGAAGTGTGATGGGACGGATTAGCGATCGGGTCGTAGGATATGGTGGTAGATTGATATGCATACAATATATTGAAGAAATACAGAAATCAGGCAATACATCGAATTAAGCTGCTACAAAATGCGTCAGCCAGAATAGTAACAAAGACATCCAAGCGTAATCATATTATGCCAGTTTTAAAACAGTTTAATTGGCTCCTATGTGTCTCAGAATCAACTTTAAGATACTGATAATGGTCTAAAAATCATTAACTTGGTCCGCACACTAATATATCGCCGATTTAGTAACGCTGTACACAGCAGTGAGACAATTACGCTCATATGACAAGACATTGTTGGTTGTCCAACGAACTAGGACTCCCGCTGGTAAACGTGCTTTTTCTGTTGTTGGTCCCCATCTGTGGAACACATTAACTTTACATTCAAAGACCAAACCTACCCTTCGATCATTCAAAATTGCTTTGAAACCCACCTGTTCTCTTTAGCTCACATTAAATTTACCAGCATGATGACGATGGTTCGGGTCTTGACGAATGAACTTCTAATTCTCCAGATTTACATGTACTGAGGCATTGTGCTTTATACTAATTATAAATGCTCTCTCTCTCTTTCTCTCTCTCTCTCTCTCTCTATCTCTCTCTCTGTGTCTCTCTCTCTATCAATATATATATATATATACATACATACATACACACGCACACACAATATATATATATATATATATATATATATATATATATATATACATATGAATAAGTTTATTTCGCAACTTTAATGCGTTATATCTTAATTAGTGTATTCTCTATGGAAGTTTTGATCATAGTGTAGCAACTTTATGCTCGGCGCCCTTAAACGTTTTGTGTGGCGCCTGATAAGTTATTAAATTATTATTATTATTATTATTATTATTATTATTATTATTATTATTATTATTATTATTATTATTATTATTATTATTATTATTATTATTATTATTAATGATAATTATTATTATTTATTATTATCATTATAATTATCATCATCATTATTATGGAGGTCAGTGGATTATATTCATAAAAAGAAGGGTTAAGCTCAAAGGTTATGGAGATAGCTTTCATGAAGAGAATTGTCGGGGTGTTGTTTCAAGCTTACACTGTAAACTTTTCCATCAGTTTCAATTCTGCTTCACAGGCTTGACAATACACAAAAATTATATGTACATATCAAGATCCCTGAATGTCAATTATGACTGCTTAAGCAACAGCATGAAACCCACTTTATATATTGTGCGATTCAAAAGCATTGACTCTCTTTCGCGAATGATACCCTACGAAGTACATATGTCGTTTACTATGAAAGTACGCATACTTAATGTGGTAACAAATTAAAATGAGACAATGACATGGAAATAAACTAATGTGCACTTTCCACGTAACACTCATTGTTATCAGACGAGAATTTTGAATACATGCTTCTGAGACAAACGTCTATTAAACGCATTTTGTTATTTTGGTAAGAAACGAAAGATTAGAATATGCAGCCTAGAACTTACGTTTAAAAGATAAGATAAGATAAGATAAAACTTTATTTTCCGTCGGGTGTTTTACAGATAACATTAACCATTATAAGGGCTATTTACCGACAATAAATATGAATATGTTGGTACATAAAAAAGACAGATATGAACTGTGCCTTATATACAGTAGATACAATGCATGATAAAAAAAGATAGATAAATGTTATATAGTCATTAAAACTTTATAATAGCAATAATCATCATCTCATGTATAGAGACCAGGTACACTGAGTTGAATAAAAGTATGAACATGAAGCTACATTACAGCTTCATAGTATGAATAATGTTGTGATGTAGGCAGGTGACTGTGACTGTTGTGAGTCAACAGTTCACCTGCAGAAGTTACAGGAGCAATTTGTTTGTGACCATGTATCTATCAGAGATTTAAATTCAGTGAGTGTTAGTGTACCTTTAAAATGATTTGGGAGTTCATTCCATATTTTTGCCCCAACGTGTTTGAATGATTGTGTGCCATACTTCTGTGTATTGTGACGACCAATCTTCAAGTTTTGTTTGTTACCTCTTGTTTCATATCGTGAGTCTTGTAATTCAAAGTACTTTTTTAAATAGACAGGTGAAAGGTTGTTTGTTATTTTGAAAACTTCTATTGCAATTTGTTTTAGGCGGGATATATGAAGGGTTTCACAGTTTGACCTTGTAAGTAGGGACTGGTAGCTAGATTGGTAGTCACAATACACAAACCGTAGGGCACGTTCTTGAATCTTTTCAAGTTTTTGTGCATCTTGCTTGCCACAGAAGTGCCATACTGTAGCACAGTAATTAAAATTTGATAAAATAAATGATTTAAATATTGTTAGTTTGCTTTTTGTGTCCAAGAGTTTTGAGAGCCTCCTCAAAGCATTTAGTTGTTTGCCTGCTTTGCAGCAGATGTCACTGATGTGTTGTTTGAAGTTAAGTTTGTCATCTATGTTTATTCCAAGTAATTTGACTATTTTTTCTGAGGTTATTTCTATGTCATTTATTTTCAGTGTCTGAGGTTCACATTGCTTATTGCCTGGTGCCAAAAAGATGCATTGAAATTTGTCTATATTAGCATGCATTGAGTTGTTTCTGAACCATATGGAGGCTTCCTGAGCTTGGTTCTGCAAAATATATTTTACTGTCTCTAGTTGTTGATGGGCATAGGATATTGTGTTGTCATCTGCATAATTATGTATGTCGCATTCTGTAAAGATGTAGAAGATGTCATTCAGAAAGATGTTGAAGAGGAGCGGACCCATTAAATTCGTGTATTAGCACCCTTCTCTTTTGAAGTGTTACTTTTTAATGCTGAAAATTTGAGTGCTGTTTCGAAACAGTTATTGACCACTTTATAACGACATAACGTGGAACAAGTGAGATTATATTTTCGGAAGTACTTTTTCCTAGTGAGCTTGTTTTCTTCTTGAGACAGACACGGTGAAAATCGTGACATAATTGCTCAAACCTCCGTATTTAAAATTGACGTCTGAGTGAAAAGGCAGCAACACATAAAATGACCCCCCCCCCCAATTCTTGCCCGATTTCACATTACAAGACGTACCCGTTATTTACAGTGCATTGTTTTCTATTGAAATGAAATGATGTATAAGCGTTAGCATTTTACAATTTTGTATCCACAGGCATAATTTGGATGCTTTCATTACAAGAAAAGCGTGAAATGACAAATCTGGTTTCTTTACGTTCATAAACAATAACAGCTGCTGGAAGAAATCAAGGGGGGATTTGCAGTCAACTGTGGTGCTATAGAGTCGCTACATACCAAAGTTTAACAACAACAGCTAGGTTATCACGTAACATTATATATTGACCGATAGGTGTTAAAGTTCAATATTCTGATTAAGTTTAAAGTTTATGATACCATTATGTCATAAATGTGAACGGTATCTGAAAGTTTGGTATAATGTGTTATGAATGGCTTTGACTAACCTTTTCAAGGTCCGAAAGCAGAACATGTCTTCAAATTATTTTGCTTTTTTTTTGGTGACGGCTATCTTTACAATTATATATACGCCATTGGAGAAAAATCATACAGAAAATGTCTATTTAATACAAAGAGAAACTTAACAAACCTAATTCTGTAAGCCCATGTACCGTTTGAACACTATATCAAGTCCGATATTCTAAGAGCAAAGTCCTATTCTGTACCATTTACTGAAAAACTGTATTGTTCTAAATCATAATAGCAAATTAATTTATGGAAGGAACAAATCATATTCATAAAATTTGAAATTTAGAAGAAAGTTTTAGACATTATTAGCCTTTAAAAAATCGGGTCATCAGCGGGGAACCAGCGCAAGACTTGTTTATAGCATTTGGAATCATGATGTCGCCACTATTGCTATTGAATAAAGTTAATATTTTGGTATCAAAAATAGTTTTTTGTTTATTATTGTTATAGTAAATTAACATCGACTTCAAAAGTTATAAAAAAATGTGCCCCAGGCTAATGGTAAAATCTGTGATATTTGGGTAATCCGGACCTATTTCACAAAGTCATTAAGTACTTTGGTAAGGGATCCTCAGCTTGTATAGTATTGTATTTATCCATTAAGGTTCAAAGATAGGGGTTTTATGAAGCATTTATTGAGGGACAACGGTACGTGACATAAACGAGTAAAATTAATGGCTACGTTGAATGCACTGCCATCTGCTAGCCAAAAGGGAATGGCTTCAAGCAGTCTGACATTGGCTTACAGATTAATAGTTAACAAGCATCTGTGATTTGATAATGGACGCTTATTTGTACTCGGATTAATATTATCACCATCGTCATCATGAAGATGATGGTGATGATAATAAGTAATACATGCATAGTTGTTGACCATACATGTTAGATTAATAGGAAAAAAGTTTGCCTAAATAATATAAATTTGGCAGGAGAGTTCGCCATATTGGCTAAAAGGTAAATATTCCTAGCGTTAGCCCAGTGTGACACACCATATTAAAGCGGTAAATCAAGCGTAGCAGACGTTAAAAATACGGAGGCGGGTGATGAATTTATAAAGTGTGGCGTATAGGTATGTGGACGTTTACCACACATTTGCCCGCGTAGCTGGTTCTGTTGTGTTGAACTGTGGTCTTTACCCCAAGGCCTTCAACGCTTTTAGTTAGTCACTCGAAGCCAATGGGGGCTCAGAGAGACCAAACTTTGTGATTATGAGACTTTTTAAGCAAATTGGGAGTTGAACGGGTTTCACCCGAAATACGATTTGAGTAGAAATGCTTCGTCTTTGTGGCTTTATCAATTTGAATTTTTCATCGTGGGTATGTTTTACATGCAATTGATTGAATTTTCAGAGCAACACCCAATAAATCCCCGCGTGTTTTGACAGAGTTTGTCAATATCACTTATTGTACGTAGGATCTGCAGTGATAAGAGCCCAGAAGGATGTAGAGCCTCGTAGCAAATAATGTGTCCCACCCATTCCAGTCAGGCTGTTCAAGATGACACGCGCTTTCTGCTTGGATTAAAACATTATGCACAAAGAGTGCACCTTTTTAATGCGTTGTTGTCCGCAAAAGGGCAGGTCTTAATCAGGTGCTCTTCATGACACTGATCAGGCTGCTCTTGTGGAGCTGTAAGTAATGAACTCCATGATGAAAACATCATCATCATCGTCGTCGTCGTCGTCGTCGTCGTCGTCATCATCATCATCATCATCATCATCATCATCATTATCATCTGTGAACAATGTTTATCAAGAGAAATTGGGAAAAAAAATATCAATTATCCTTCAAGTACTCAATAAATAAGCCAACATAAAGCTGATATAAGACGAAAACTATGCGCAATGTGAAGCTGTGTCCTTTATTCCCCAACAACTTGCCTTTCTCTCATTGCACAACGATAAATACACCCCCCTCCCCGAAAAAAAAGTATACGCCCAGTCCCCGGTTCTTCCCAGCAGTGAAAGTATGATGCATTTTATGAGGGGCAAGTATAATATTAATTTAATCAAAGTATACCTTTTATGTTCACAATGAGCACCTTTAGAAAATATATAATTGTATGAGTTCTAGCATGCTGAGAACAATTTTGACAAAATGACATTTGTATGAATGTTTCTCTGTAGTACTACGCTACGCAATTTATCAACTGTTTAGACTTGACTCTTTCACTCTCTGACAGGCAAAGATAACGGAACTACCATAAAAATCTGGAAAAGATGCTTCAGTATTAGTATTTACTTCCTTCAAATCATAATCATTGCTCCCAAAGTAGACTAAGCTGGGTGTTACTTTTATGTATTCCACTTGTACCTCAAACGTGCAGCTAGGTCTGTTGGGCAGGCTATGGTACGCATGTTCCTTTCAAGAAAGAAAAAAAATCAAGAATGAGCATTAATCGTACAGTTTCTTCTGTAGATTTGGTTCGTATAATATATGCAGAAAGGTAATACTAAAGTGTAATTTCAAGTTAGATTCAAAGATGTTTAGGGCACGTCCTGAAGATGTTACGTAGGACCATGCGCTGTTGCCCAGTGGTATTCAGAATATATGTTTCAATCAATATTGTGATGAGACTAAGATGTATTCTTTGATTCCATTAACTCTTTCATTGCTAGATTTTGGACTAAATCTACAGCTTTCCTCGGACGTCATTTGGGCGCTTTGCGCCAAAAGGGCGCTGAGAAAAGCTCTGGACCTGGACTGTCATATCCCCTTTAATGAACGGCATGCTGGTACTTTAACGAAAGATCTGCCTATACGGGAATATGGATTGGGCCTCCCTATTATAACTACAAGCACTTCCACTTACGCAATTAGACTTAAGTCATAGTCAGCGTTGAATGAGTTAAATGCTCGTTTTGGAAATTGAACCAACAGACTCTTCGGCTGAGAATCTTCCTGACATGAGCTAAACCTGCTTGAGCCCCAGCAGTGCTAATACTCGTTTGAAAGTGGTAGCTCATACTTTGAAGTGTTCTTCTTTATGGCCCGCTTCGAAGAAGGCTCATGTCGGTCGGCAGGTATATATTATGTGGTTTCTGCACCGTAACTCAAGACGTTTATGATATAGGACTTTGATAGTGCTCATATTTATTATCCAGTGTAAGTGCTAGGTGAAGTATGAAGGTGGTTGACCTTGACCGAAGGTAAAGAGGTACTGTAGTATAGTTTGATTTTCGCACGATCACTAAAAAAGTTATGATGATAGGACCTATACATTGCACAGGATTTTATCCCTTTTTCACGGCTAAGTCAAGTTTGAAGATGAGTGACCTTGATCTAAATTGAAAGGTCACAAGGGTACTTTAGTGAACTTGGTTTCTGCGTAGTAATTCAGAATTTTTAAATCAACACTTCGATATTGCACACGATGATAGTCTTCGATTAGGACTTGGACAGCTCAGAAGATGGATGACCAGGTTTATACTCGGACATAAGGTATAGATTAAGTATGAAGGCGGTGACCTTGACCTTATGTCCAAGGTTGCGAAGGTACTAAAGTAAGTTTTGGTTTCTGCACAGTAAGCAGAAAAAAGTTTGTTTTTTTATGAGAGGACCTGCATAGTGCAAAATATTATTGTCACTATCCAGGACTGGCACAAGTGCCCTTGACCTAAATTCAAAGATTAGAAGGGCACGTTAGTGAACTTAGTTTCTGTATTATAACTCAGAATTTATTTTATGACTTCATTATTGCACATGGTCATAGTCTTTATTTAGTGCTTGTTCAGCTTTGAAGATGTATAACCTTGGACAAATTCCCACATTCACCAGGTCGGTCAGTAGGTCGGTAGAGAGGCTATGGTTTCTGCCCCATAACTCAAGAAGTTTTTTTTTTTTCAGGTAGGCCTTTGATAGTGCCCCGATGTATTCTCCTATATATGGGCTAGGTGAAGTATGAAGGCAGTTGGCTTTGAACCTATTTCCTAGGTCAAAGATGTACTATAGTAAGTTTTGATTGCTGCTTGATAACCAAAGAGGTTTTTTATGAGAGGACCTGTATATTGCATAAGTTTATAGCCCTTATGTATTACTAGGTCAAGTTTGAAGATGAACGACCTCGATCTAAATTCAAAGGTCAGAAGGGAACTTTAGTGAACTTGGTTGCAGCCTTGCAACTGGGAACTTAGGTTATGATAATGGTCCTCAATCAAGATGGTTCGGTCCCTTATTGATATTAGCGCTTTTTCATCCGGGTTTTCAAGGAAACCCAGTGTAGAGTTGCAGACTTTGATGTGATGTCTGCTGTGAGGATATGCTTATTTATCAAATAACACTTGCTACTCCCAGCAGGTTGCTGACTGGAGGCCTTGGTCTTGTCCCCAAGAGAAAAGTTCAGTTTTCTTTCCTGTCAGGGTTGTAGGGGCATCTGGGTATATTTGTCATATCGTTTTTATAGATATTGAAAGCCACTGAACAAGATTAGAAAGTCCCGTGGGAATAACCACCACGCCTGAAGACGACATTCTTTTTGGGTTCTTTGTTTCGAGCATGTTGTTTAGAGCATGATGACGGCTTCATCGGCTAAGAAGAGGGATGATCTTGACCAAATTGCCAAGTTCACCACTCGAGTCCTGTTAGTGGACTTGATTTCAACATGGTACCTCAGGACTTTTTTGACCTAGGGCTTTCTTATTGCACAGAAATATAGCCTTCTATAAGAGCTAGGCCAAGTTTTAAAATGGATAAGCATGAGTCAATTCCCAAGGTCACAGAGCCACATGACTTAACTTGGTAGTGCTTGACAACTGCAGATTTGTTTTTTTAAGCCAGAGCTTTGTATTTTGCATACGTAAATAGTCTTTTATTGGGGCTATATTAGCTTAAAATAACGGTGACCTTGGCCTAATTTTCAAGGTCACAAGGACACTTTAGTCAATGTTGTTTCTGCATCAACTTCCCAGGTTCGTGAGTGCCGAATTTAGCACTATCAAGAGGGTAAGTTAGGGCAGACATAATAATGGGGGCATCTATGTCTTACAAACATGTCGTGTTACCCATTGTCTTGCTTATACACATCTGGCAATATGGCAAAGTCACCGAGACTCATAATTGTCTTTCATAATGACATGTACATTTGCAAAAATTAACTGCTGCAACGTGTGTGGTTTTTTGTTTTTTGTTTTTGTTTGTTTTTTGTTTGTTTTTTGTTTGTTTTTGTTTTGTTTTTGTTTGTTTTGTTTTGTTTTTGATTTTGTTTGTTTTGATTTTTTTTCTCTTTTTTTGGTTGTCGCAAATATAGGTATAAAAATGTCCTTCAATACCTCTGTACTTATATTAAGAGGTAGGCAGGTACAATAACGGACATTGAGAGGTCAGAACGTAAATCCTAGATTCATGACAATGAAGGTATGAAGGTGTTGCTGGACATTTCACTTTTTGACAAAAAGTAGATCGAAAATGGCATGAAGCCTGTCTGTGCTGCTGTCCACATATTTGCTTTATATACATAAACTTATGCAGTATCACGTATATAATTATACATGGTATACTTAACTTTTGGTATGGAGTTTTCTCTTTCCCCTATTTTCTTTCTTTCGGTTTTATTTGCTCTTATTATTAGTGTCTGCCTGTCTTTACATCAGTCCCCACATGTACTCGTCACCTGATCTTTTTGAGCTTTTATTTCTGTGTATTATCTGTTCACGCAAGTGATCGAGGTAAAGGCATGAGCTTTAACAGTATTCTGGGGAATTCTCTCTTTCTGTCACGTTCCACATCCACCTCTTTGTCTGTGATCATGAAATTTCCAGATCTTTTGTCGTGACTTTCATTCCCCTTTCTCCCCTCAGCGATGTAGGAAAGGAAGGAAGATTGCGTCGGAAGTCTTATCAGATCATCTATACCTCTCTCAGGTGACCTTTCGCAACAGACTGGAGTCTTCAAGAAAGCTCTCGACGCACAATTTGACCGCATGTATATGCTCATGTCAATGCTCCAGCCTAACAGACTATTGTGATTTGTTTGCAAGGTGTCAGAAAAAGCACACAGTGTTGAGAGTAGGATAAAGGAGTGTAGTCCTCGGAGTAATGAAACTGTGATATACTGACCAGCACGTGATAGCATATACGTCCAAAAAAAAAAAAAAATGCTGCTTAATACACAAAGCTTCGGTGATTTGACTGGACTTTTAGTAGATTTTTTATTGCTACATTTTTCTATGTATAATGCGTACAGATAACTAGATTTTCACGCCCCTTTCAAAGAATGTCACAAAATTAAAGTGACAAACATTGGCCAGGATGGGCACTGAAGTGGTCGTTCGTGGGGTCCATGGGTAATTTACCCGGAACCTTCGTGGAAATACCCTCATGATCTCTTGTTTATTGAATATTCAGTGCACTTGAAGATTTTGAATACGGAAATCTTGAAGAATTTCACTCCAGCGAATCCTTTCTGTCCATTAACTAACACGGCATTGAATCTAGAATTTTGGAACAATACCTCATCGTGAATTTCAAGGGCTCTGTCCTCAGCAGCCCTATTTCTATGGCTTATTCACCCCGACATAAGTGAAAGACAAGCTTCACATCTTGGACACAAAAAGAAGTGAACATTTACATTAACTGTACCAAGTACGTAGGGCACTTGGAGCCCATTTTTTCCACCAGCAGTCTATTACTATAGAGCTCGCTTGGCTCAGGCTATTACTTTCATACATATCCTCAGATTGAATATTTTTGAAAACATATCTACCTGAATTAAACTGCTGTGGGGAAAGAAATATCACCCCCATTGGTTTAACATGGGCCACTCTAAATATGCTTTTATTTGGAAAATTTGGGTGTCGCATAGAATATAAGTGATTATTTAGGAATTAATAAAACGAATTTATCGCATTTGGAAACAAACTTTTCATACCCTTAAAGTAATATTACAACTGCGTTCATACTGCATATTTAGTCCTGTAACATACAGTGTCTTTTAAGAGACATATGTTAGATTAGAGTACATGGATATTTTTACACCAGCTGCAACCAGTATTTTCCCGGGGGGTGGGGGGAGGGAAGACACAGCATCCCCATTGAAATAACGATGCAAGTCCGAATGTCCATAACTTTCTATCATTGCGTACATAATAACTTTAATAACGCTACAGGTGTGGGCCATGACGTCCCGCACTTTGGAAGGACACCTCCTGCGCTAGATACATGACGTGACGGGGCAGTAATAGGCCTATTCCTTCCTGAAGAGGGGGGGGGGGAGGGTTCCAACAAAAATTTTGAACTAGAAATTGCTCGTTTTTATAGGATCTCCAGTGTCAGCCAAGATGACTTGGTTCACTCGTTCTTTCTTCATAGCAACATTCTTGTGATGGGCTGAGCGAGTTTACTCAATTTGACCTTAATACCGGAATTTCCAGTACCAGCCAAGACGAATGGGTCACTCATTCCTTTTTCATTGCTACATTTCAGTGATGGGATGACTGAGTTCACTAAACTTGATTTCAATGTAGGATCTCCCAGTACAAGACAGGATTTGCGGGTTCACTCATATACATTCATATTCTTGGCCAGTGTTTCCCCCAAAGTCTCCATATCCTAGTTAAAATGTGTGCAAAAATGGAGGTTCTGGCTAAAAAGTGGAGAGCGACCAAGTTCCTTTCAGAAATAAAGTGTGTTATATATTGAATGGGAACAATGAGCGTAATAGATCAAGTTTTCAGGTAGATACATTGTTTGATGTTTAAATTGTTTTTATCAGTGAAAAATGTCGAAGTACGTTTATCTCCTTCGAACCAAGTGTATGAAAAATACACTCCTTGCTTCCGCACATGATGCTATTTTTAGTACACTTGGCAGATTAAATTTTACATACATGGTTTTTGATCATGGAACAGCCGGGTTTCGAACTAGCCACCTTCAGCAATAAAGCCCCTTTCCTGAAAAAAGTTCAACGGAGGTAATTATGTGTAAATGTTAAAACCGACAAGGCCAAATTCATTGTAAATCCGGCACAAATACCGTGTTCAGAGTAGTTTCAGATCGAGTACTGTATGCATGTGTTGGACGAACTTTGCTAGCGGTATGCGCCTCGAACCTTACAAAGAGCACCGTCGTTTGGGTACTTTCTCGCAAAAATCATGTGCCTTGTCTCTGATTAGGAACACTGGGGACGGACCTCTGTTTTTGATAGGTAAATGAATGTAGTTATCGTAATTTACACACACCCTCCAAACAAAAGTAGGACCGCTCACCTTTCGTCTCCAGAGTATAACAAAAGTCAGTCTCTCTCTCTCTCTCTCTCTCTCTCTCTCTCTCTCTCTCTCTCTCTCTCTCTCTCTCTCTCTCTCTCTCTCTCTCTCTCTCTCTCTCTCTCTCTGTCTCTCTCTCTCTCTCTCTTCACTTTTTGGGTGTCTCAAGAGACCCACGAAAACCCATTAAAAAAATCGAACATACCATACATGTAGTTGAAAATAAACTTCATAAGTGGGCATCCAAGAATGCTCCATCAAAATATATTTTCACTTTTTACGCTGATATCAGTTTAAAGAATGTATGTCCACTGGGAGATTATTGAGCTGCATGCTTCTGGCTGACATAGTTTACTTTCATGACGTCGCCAGCAGAAGAAATGTCCCCACCCCATCCCCACCCCAACCACCCCAGGTCCATGCCATGAATGTTTGTTTAGAACGTTGTAAACAGTGTACCGTCGTTGCTTTTTTGTCAATTAGCAACTTACCACGTACTTCTTTAATTTTTATTCATTGCAAAATGAACTATCAGATTATGCAGCTTGTGGTCATATCCTTACTTAAACTACCCGGCAAAACTTATGATCTCCCGTGCTCAGGTTGCTTGACACATTGGCATGTGTTGGTGTCATGTCACTACATATTTATTTCCTGTGTGCAGCGTCATTTAATTTATATTTAAAAATGCACATTTAACGGATGTCAACATCCAACAGATCCTATGATGAGGGGGCACCTGCGGGCCTCAGGTTTGTGCATAAGCTGCGTCCCTGGAGATAAATATAGGGGCTTAATGGGCACAACACGCCGTCAAGCTAACCGAGCCTTCACATGGAATCAATAATGCATGTTTTTATCAACCTGAACGCGCAGGCGACTTTATAATTCATTGCCAGTTGCGGAGTTATTCTTTTTTTCTTCAAATACCTATGGACAAGAGAATCGCAACGAGCATTTCATATTCCCCTTCATCCCAAAGTGATGGATTTTTTCCCTGTCATTATCTGTATGTAGTATGATCCTATGTGACATTAAAAAAAGATCAACCAAGCCATGATAAAATACATGTAACGCCACAAATCAGTTTACCGCAAATCCAAAGGTTTGTTTTGAATTATTTTTCTTAATTTACTTTCTCGAACGGTCGCTCATTGAACCAACCACTAGGATTTTGCTTT
Source organism: Hermodice carunculata (assembly GCA_964020975.1). Classification (NCBI taxonomy): domain Eukaryota; kingdom Metazoa; phylum Annelida; class Polychaeta; order Eunicida; family Amphinomidae; genus Hermodice; species Hermodice carunculata. The sequence goes on along the minus strand of OZ026628.1, from coordinate 75,133,391 downwards.
TCTCATGCGATTTAATACGCCATTTGTTCCCTGCCAAATGCTTCAGATATCTAAATATGTCAGACAAATGTTTCAGAAAGAAAAAGAACTTCAAGTGTATAAAAAAATATGAGGTTTAGTGATCGTGTCGAATGTCTGCGTGTCGTTCTATTAGGGTTGCTTAAAAATATTCCCGGAGAGCGAAAAAGTGTGAAAAGCCCCGAGATTGGTTGAAAGACGAAAGCAGTGAGTTCAATAAGGGCATGACCATGCATTGCAGGCGACAAGCAATTTGCCATTGTCGTTTTTAGAACAACGGAAAAAAATGCTGTAACCATTCCGTGATTATAGGCCTATAAATATATAGCATTTACCGTAAGCATGCCAAGGTGCGGTTTATTCTACGTGTTCAATCCTTGCACTTATTTGATTACTTACATATCTGCCAGTTTGCAATTTCGCGAATTTGTGTGGGTTTTCTGTGGCAAGTTTTGCTGAATATCTCAAAGCTGCTTTATGACGTGAGCAAGATTAATAAGCATCAGACTCAACTCCGATATGAAAATTTAAATATATTTTATTCAGGTATGCGTCTCTCAATGTTTTGATACAATAACAGCTCCCATTGTTTTCCCAAGCTTCCTTGAAGATTGAAAGGACATTTGCAAAAATTAAACGATCGGTTATCAGCAATATTATATACTAGATTCCCGCGGGATGTTATATTTCGCTTTAGTCCTTAATTTGTTAACTTCGACACAAGTCGACGTGTTCTGAATAAACATTTATTTATTTTTTTTATTTATTTATTTGTTTGTTTATTTGTTTGCTTGTTTGTTTACTTATTTATTTTGTTGTTGTTGGTTTTTTTTTTTGTTTTTGTTTTTGTTTTTTGTTTTTGTTCTTTATTTTTTAATGAACCTTTCATGGAAGTACCGGGTTCTTACAGTGCAGCTTCCTTATCTTAGTTGCACTAAATAGACTATAAGAAAGTCCACCTGACATCGCCAAAACATAAAATGCTAAGATTTGTGTCCTGACTTAATAAAAACAGTAAAATGGCACAATGATCGCCCCCATCATAAGCGCCCTCCCCCCACCGTGCAACGAAAGAGTGGTCACATTAGAGGGTAAGCCTCTCTTGAGAGGAACAATGCCACTTTGTGACAAGTAGAAATGCCCTTTGTAGAAAGGGCGGTCTCTCCTAAAGGGTAACTTATTAGAGTGTGGACCACTGTAATAGCCTTGTGGGCACGAACGAGTCATGACATAACTTCTGTAATTTCATTGCCAATTTGGACCAATGTGGATGTGCTCTGATTAATATAACGATACAAGATTCTTATTCCTTGTGAACAAATCTTCATTCAAGTGCAGCACGCCAACAGGTGTACAAGCATGGATTGCCTCACACAACAGATCTTTAATCATGAATATGAAGTGACGTGGTTGAACAAGTCAGCATGATTTGTGTGCCAGCAGGCCTGACTCAGGAAACAAATGGCGTCGGCATCGGTCGGTTGTCCGTATTAACATGGCGTTTAATCATCTTTTCGATTTAGACACTGGGACTAAATGGCCCACTAGTGGGACCTACACATTCTATTGGACATAACTTTTGCTTGATATACATTATCTCCGGGAGACTTGTCATGGTGTTAGAAAATAAGACGCTTATAAAGATTTGTAGTTCATCTGACTTTGAAATGGCCTTTAACAATGAATCTGAAATGCCCTTCTGGCTCAATTTTCATCCATCTGTGCATAAACACGTCAAGCATGATGAAGTGAAGTGACAATATTCAAATCCGAAGATGATTTATGAAAAAAATATTTTAAAAAATCACTTGACCTTGAAAAGGAACAAACTTTCATTAATTTTACCAAAATGACTATTTTCCCAAATAGCTTGATAACTTTGAATAATGGCCAACATCTCTCTCTCTCTCTCTCTCTCTCTCTCTCTGTCTCTCTCTCTCTGTCTCTCTGTCTCTCTCTCTCTCTCTCTCTCTCTCTCTCTCTGTATAAATATATGTATATATATATATATATATATATATATATATATATATGTGTGTGTGTGTGTGTGTGTGTGTGTGTGTGTGTGATTCTGTGCGTGTGCGTGTGTTTTAATGTGAAACAATGCAATTGGGATTTCGTTATTAAGATTAAAGATAGAGCCTCCCTTTTGGATTTTCAAGATTCAAGATTGCGGCCCCATGGCTAAACCGGAAGTACACAACCTCTCTGACTTGGAATATTACGATGATTTTTTAAAAAAATATATCTACTTACGTAGCCCGACTTGCTGGTTTCACTCTCATACTTCTTTCGGCATTTCCTTGTCCTCATGCTGGACACGTTCCCTTACATCCGGGAACAACTAGCTGTATGTTCAGGCACAGCATGCAGTCCAGCTTTATCACTGATAAGCAATTAAGTGGAGAGGCATTTAAGTAGTATCCCAGTACCAGATAACAACGCATTTTGACTGTTTTTTTTGGTTTTTAATTTGGATCACAAAATCTTCCAAAAAGGCAAAAAATAGCTGCAACAAGGCTTTTCCTTGACAATATTTTTCAGCCGAGAGCAACCCTAGGTCACCTCAAGTTCACCCTATATATGCAATTTCCATGCATCCCATCAGTCCATAACCCTGGAAAGTATCATTGAACGAAAAACTAAGCAACCAGGCGATCATGGCATATATATGTGCCCCTAGATGGCCATTTCGCTCCAGTGTGTAACGTATTCATTTCTGGCTTAAAGATTGGGCCTCCAGCTATGCCCAACATGGATGAATCAACTGACGCCAGGACAAAGCTGTGTAACCGGGTTTATTCAGGAATTATTGATGTTACACTCAGAGTACTGGCACTGCCACAAAAACAAAACGTTCAAGTCTGTCAGGAATAGGAGCAAATATGAAGATGGTTAGGAAGCCGGACTAGACTCCGTCATCTGCCCATGTGGCGTCCCCTAGTAGATGGTCCCAATACTATTTCCCTTGTCCTCATGTCAAGTATTGACCAACACGCTGTTAATTACATGTTAATTACTGAATACACACTTGGTCTGCTGATACTAGAACGAAATATCTTTCTATAAAGAATTTGTAATTTCTATATTCATGATCAGGAAAAGCTTTCACTTATTTTTCCTTAATTTTTGCAGGCGCCGTCTTCGATGCCAACCCTGGCGAGATGGCCAGCGCCCTGAAATGGCAGATTTATAAACACAACTCTAACAAAGCCACCAGTTTCAAGCTAACTTCAAACATACAACCGATGCCAGGAAGAGCAGATGGCTTCTCCATTAGTACTGCCAGTATGTACCCCCTCAGTTTCCCGCCTAAATGTTAAATGTTGTCTGCTATTTTTTTGTTTGTTTTTGTTTTGTTTTTTGTTTTTGTTGTTGTTTTTTGGAGGATCGGGTGTTTTTGTTACTTTTTGTATTTCTTCTTGAATTTTAATAAGACACGCTCCCGAACATCTCATGTGGCCAATGGCTAGCATGCAACATATAAAGTAGACGTGTAATTTTACAGTTTTGCAGTTCAGAAAGAAGGATCCATTGTGATCAGCTTGCAACAAACATACTGGCTTAGTAATTATGTTTGGACTTCAGTTTATCAAATCTCGTTCCCAACAGCAAGGTTTCCAAGTGTGTAACCAGAGGAGATACTTTCTTTTGGGACAAATATTAGTAATTCGAGAAACCATAGTGGGGCGTTATTATGATATAATGTCATTGGAATTCCAACTCTTTTGGGTTGATGAGGATATGTGCATTTAATGATATGCGTGTGATACGAGTATTCACATAAGACGGAACGCTGCCACCCACCTAAGTTGCACCAAGAAACTTGACAGGAACGTGGGCAGCTTCGTGTATTAAGCAGGTTTAAATTAGGCTTTTCGATAAAAGTAAAAGTTTGGGAAAACAGCAACTAAAAAAAAATAAAATAAAATAAAATAAATAAATAAATAAAAAATAAAATAAAATAAATAAAATTAAAAAAAAACCCCACAAAGTTTTCAACATTTTTAGAACTAGTTCATTCCTTTTGGTAGAGAAAATTTTATTTCAAGATGGTTAATGTAACATTACTGGTAAAAGTGGCTCCATCATGGTAGAGGCATATTTTCATTGCCTTGGAACTGAAGAGACCAGTGCAGGTCTGCAGGCAATTATCATGTACACTTAAAGATGAATACTTCCTGTTCTAGGCTATAAAGGCCATAAACGTACACTCTTTTGGGGTCTCGTGAGCTTGAAAAAGCACGAGACGACAAAAAACGTTTCTGGCAGGTAAGTGTTCACTTCTGAGTAGGTTTCGTTTGTTTGTTTGTTTCCTTGTTTTTTGTTTGTTTTTTTCGTTTGTTTGTTTTCTTGTTTATTTTTTGTTTCTCATATTGTTTTTATTTTCTGTTTCTGTTTTTTTTCTTTTCTTTTTCTTTTTTTTTTTTTTTTTTTTAATTTTTACGAAATATTAAGGATTGTGCTGATGATATACGTTCCAGCTTACATGGAGGTTTGCTGTATAAACTTAGTGGAATCCTAGGTTCAGACTGAATACCATTCCTGAATAAACTCATTCGGGAACGACTGGTTGTGATAAGGGAGTAAATGCCATCTGGTTCACGCTTATCTTCCACGATGTCATCAAACGTTTTGAATGAAACAATGAAAGTCCTGTTGTCCAAAAACCCAACTGTTAATGCCATCGAATAATACAACCGGGCCACGATTCCGTTCTTGCTTTACCCCAAATGATTTACCTTGCACATCGAAGCGAGACGTGATGATGTCCATTTAATGTAAGAGATTCAATTTATATCAGATGTGGTTACCATCTTGGCTTTGGAAAGAGCAACACAAGCAAAACTCAGTAATAATAATGATAATGATGATAATGATGATGATGATGATGATGATGATGATTATGATGATGATGATGATGATAAGAATAATAATAAAATGAAATGAAATGAAATGAAATGAAATAAAATAAAGTAAAATAAAAAGGAAAAAAAAACTCACCCGAAGTTATGTATTAAAACTAATGTCATATTCTCAAATCTAGTCATAGTTTTGTGTAAACGTTTATCCAGTGTCTGTTCGACGACGGTGTCAGCTGGGGTACTTTGATAGACGCACTTGGTGTACGTGAAAAGAAAACTATCCTTGATTTTAACGTTCTCCCCTCAAATTGCACACGGGCGAGCGGACGTATTAAACGGCATCTACTTCAGTGTTTTTATTTGAAGTGATCCGCATATAAAACACTTCGAATGAGACTTTTAGGTACTATTTATCAGGAGAGTACACCCAAGTTCAACAAAAGCAGTCAATTCATTTACATTTCTACTCAGACTTGTTAAGGTTTACTTTTATTCATGACACACACCTTCCCAATAGTTTATTTGGTAGGGTCTACTTAATTCAGACTTTATTTGTTAGCCATTCTCTTTTTGCATGTATAAGTATTGATGTGAAGCAAATTGCATCAAAATTGGTAAAATGATCAAGTTTTATCATTGAATATCATTTCAAAACCAAACGAAAGTAGCAAACGTGTCAGGCTCCTTGTATGCCATCATCACATGGCAAGTTCCGTCACTTACAACAGTCATCTTTTAAGCAGTCTGCAGGTGCCACTGAGTGCTCACTCGGGCCCAAATAGTTAACGCTGCTCGGTAAAGCAAAACAAGATGCTGTCTGCAAACTTGATTGCGTGCAGCGTTTAGTCGCACCACCTGGTGTGCTTCTCTATCACATGGTCAGAGCACTTACCGCTAGGGATTTAACGGGGACAACCAGATGCCGTATAATTTAAACACCGCCCTCATCGCGAGCTTTATAACCAACGCATTTCCTGTTTCGCCATTACTGCACTTTGGGACTGCAGCTTTTGTTGTTATGCTTATGACACTTAAGAATTAAAATCATAAAGTCAATGAATTTTTTTGTTATCTTACCCCCATTTAGGGGTATTTATACATTTTCTGGAATATTTGTGTTAAATGCATGAATTGTTTTCTAACATACGGGTTTTTTTTAAATGAAATTAGTTTTTCGGTAGAACTTTTTTTATTGCCTTCACAATATTATGTCCCATGATAGATATGCAACGTAAACTGATGTCACCAGCCAGGACCCATAATACATTGCGTATGAGCACATAATGAATTCTGTACTACAGTCTCACCGTGACACTTATCACCAAGCTTCATCCGCTTTTCATGATCTAGTTTTGATAATCCGACAGTGGCACAAATGAAATACCATAGCTTCCTCAGGGGCAAGAACTGAAACTTCGCCGCCCTTTTGTTTTACAGTTTGTAACGAGATGAAAAAAGGAACCTTTGCCCTTCTTGGAACACACAATGCAAACACCATCAACACCATCAAGTCTTTCTCCAGTACATTCCATATGCCATACATAACTCCCAGCATGCCTTTTAACATTTCCGGTCAGCAAAATAACTACGAAATTTACATGCAGCCATTATATTCAAAGGCTCTTATCGAGTTTATGGACAGCGTTGGGTGGAGGAAGGTATATTATGTCTACCGTTTGGAAGAAGGTAAGTGAATCTTAGCGGACTGATACAAAAGGTGGTGTCTAAAAAGGATTTCTGAGATAGTGCGCTTATATTTCTTGTTTTACATGAATAATCCCCTTTTTAAATAGTGCTGCTATATTGCAATCCGGTAATAAGTCTCCTTTCTTGGACAGTGTAATGTACACGCTGCAGCCCTTCCAACCATTCGTCGTTTTACATAAAGCAGCCGTGTTTTCGGTACCGCAAGCGGCCCTTCAAGGCCCATGTCGTAAATAT
>OZ026628.1:75069067-75124067 GCA_964020975.1 Hermodice carunculata | reverse complement strand
TGAGATGTGCAATAATATGAACTTTCACTTATTTTTGTAACACACTTAATGTTTGACAGACTCGTATGAAAGGAGTATGTTTAACAATCATACATAAAAGAAAGTTCAACTGTTTTAACTAATGTAATTCTTTTTATATTTTTGTACTGTGTCACTCTGAGAAAGACGGTGGGTTCTCTTGTATCCAGCACTTTCAAGGAACTGGCAAATATGTCTACCTGGCTGTCTAATTACCTTTGTAACATACAACCGTTTCCTTATTTGCAAAACTAACAAGACATCTGTAACTTGTATTCATTCAGAGAAAAGCTTTGCGAAAAGTGAGATTTCATTACCTCTTGGCGGGGCTGGTAAGTTTTGAGCTGCAATATAGTCCTGGTACGAAAATATTTTTCCTCATATGTATGCTGACCATGTAACTGACCTTTTAATAGATGATGTTAGCAGTGTAATATGTAACTTAACAAAAAATGAAAAGTATGTTCCGGCGAAAAGGAGAAATGTTGTTGAGTTTTTGGTCACTCAGAGAGCATATGTTGTCGCCATGTTTTTACAACCATTTATTGGAGAAACCCCATTATTAAGACCACCGATGGAATTGTCTTACTGTGGAAAGCAATATATATATATTTATAGCAACATTTACCCAAGATATACCTAAGTCGGCGATGTAACGCACAAATGTACCTTTGACAGAGCGGCCACATAAATATTGCGATAAAGGACAAATTTCCAATTTCTTGTTTGGAGCAGAGACATTAATGTTCTACGGTAGGCAGACACGTCTTTCTTCGTAACTCCTGACTACTAGCATAGAAGGGTTCATGTCGTCCCAGTTTACTCCGTCTTACCTGTAGCGTGATGATTTATGGTTAGTTTTGGACAATACTAACGATGACTGGTCTCTATTGCTTAGGGCAGTAGCGGTCTGTATATCTTTTATTTCTTTATTTCTTTATTTATTTCTTTATTTATTTCTTCCTTTCTTTCTTTCTTTTTTTCTTCCTTTCTTTCTTTCTTTATTTTTTTTTTTTTATTTATTTTATTTTTTTTTTGGGGGGGGGGGGGGGACGAAATGTTATATGCCCAAGGACAGGAACTAGCAGACGATAGAAATGGTTGAGACGTATCACATGACCTGGTTGAACTTACTGTTGGTGAGAATTGGTCAGGTGACCTCTTTTTAACCAGTGCTGCCCTCTACCTGTTGCCTCTTGGCTCATGCCACTCCAAAGAACAAGAACCGGAAATACAGTAAACGAAATATGAGGCAAACATATCATGTATTCATGGGTCGGACAACATGAGAGCGGCACTATTGGCCACAAAGAACGTCTCTTAAAAAGTTCAGTTTCGAAAGATTGTATATGCGTACGTGTTTGCGTACAGGGGTTGTATGATTAATGGTCAAATAAGTGAACTTGTTCAGTCTGTCTACCAAATGTTGTGGGTAAGCACTTTTACAGTTTGGTGTATTTCCATTGACGTTGATATCCATATGCCTTGAAACACTTGGAGGTACCCTTACTCAACATTTGTTATCTGACTCAACCTGGCACATCGGTTCATTTGTGTCAAATATAAAGCACACCGAAGAAAGCTGTTGACTCTGTCAAAAATGTGGCACTGAGAGAGTTAATGCTTTTCGTTTTGAATACATGACCTCATTACATTCCTCTCATAAGTATAATACTCCTTAAAAAACTCTTATGATCCATTTTATCATGCACCCTTTTACTGGAAACTATGAAACAATTGTAAGATTATCTCTATTTATTTGGGATGGATTTAAAGAGTTACAATATGATTAATTTGGAAGTACCGGTATGCATTTGTATTATCTAAATGATTCATTTTGCTTGTTTTTGTATTATCTAAATGATTCATTTTGCTTGTTTTTGTATATCTGTTTTCACCTACAAAATTCAAATTGACATTTTTATTATAGGCCGGAGGCCTGAAAATACGGAAATAAAGATTATATATATTATCATGCACTCTTTATATCCAATTTTGATGGCATGACTGCATGGCATTGACCGTTTGGAAAATTCAGATGGTATACAAATATGGTAGTGAATTCAAACAAGGTATTATTGTATTTGATTTACATTTATAATCAGTTATAAACTGCAAACTAAAGAGTTGTATTTATTGATTTGATGCAGCAACTTCATGTAGCTTTTGGTAATTTGAAATCTCGGTGGGCCACATGGATTTGTAGATGGGAAGAGTAGACTGGCGCGGAGTGTAAATTATCTGCCAAGTTTGGATGACATTTTGTGTAAGATTTTGCTCAGGACTCGACTGCGCTTAGCTTATTTATATAAGATCACTGGTTAGATTTCTGTTCACTTCTGCATAAAAGTGAAACGTGTCAAATGTCTTCATTTATATCTGTTTTACAGCAAGTTACCACGTGGACACGCGTGGGGGGGGGGGGGGGGGCTCTACTTATAAATGTTGACTAGTATGCAATGGTACAGTCATGAGATGTCAGGTGACCCTCTTGTTTGGTCAGTGCGGTCTCCTTTAGAGCGAGTGACATAGTCTTGTCTTATTACACTTTGTGTTTTCTTCATTTCTCATGTATTTCTTTATTTCGCTTTTTCTTCTTCTTCTTCTTCTTCTTCTTCTTCTTCTTCTTCTTCTTCTTCTTCTTCTTAATGATAATAATAATAATAATAATAATAATAATACTAATAATAATAATAATAATAATAATAATAATAATAATAATAATAATAATAATAATAATAATAACAATAGCAATTGAATCAAAGATTAATATTGTGACTCCACAGGACATCAACATGTTAAACTTGGAAAAATACAAACATGGGGGTCTAAACATCACGGGATATCGCATTGTCGACTATCACAACAAGACAGTCAGGAATTGGATCGATTCGGGTTGGTCCATGCTGCATGAGGAAACATGGCCTGGGGGAGGCGTGAAAAAAATATCCGTGAGTTTAGCCCTTTCCCCTATAATCCGAGTCAATAACCCACGTTGTCACAGTCAAAGAAAAGCTCTTCACCTACCGCAATAGACGTCACCTGAAATTTCCATTGAAAAAATAAATTAATGACGTTTAATAAGAAAAAGTGAAGTGAATATGTTAAAACAGACGCGGAAACTTGGACGTGTTGGAAGAGTCAGATTGGGTAATCATTCTTTCACGAAAAGTGGTAACCACGAAGGCCTCTTATTATGTAATCTGCTTCACGTGTTCTTTTTCAACATCATGCTACCACGGCCTAGACTCAACGGTGTGATTACAATCTATCAAAATTAGCAGTAAATAGTCAAAAGACAAGCACATTTGTAAACATGATCGTTCTATGGTTGTAACAAAATCACACACTTTTCCCACTAAATACCTTTACTTTAGTTTCAGCAGGCGATGATTGCAGATGGTGTCAGGGCGTTGATAAAAGCTCTGCAGGAACTGGTTTTGCATCAACCAAACGTGTTTAAAAGCACCTTACACACCAAGAACTATTATTTCTACAATAATGGAACGGAAGGCATAAACTGTGACATAGGGGGCTCTGGAAACGTCATACCATGGGAATACGGGTACAAAATATTGAAAGAAATAAAAAAGGTAGAGACCCTTGATTATTGTTATCTACTCCTTGTACCGTGTCTAACACAATTGGTATTTTACACAAGTGCAAAGCTGATTGTTACCTGCGGCCATTTTATCCATAAACTTCAACAAATGTATTGCCGAAAAAAGCTGCAGAATAGTGACTGCATAATTAAGTTGTCCATATCCTCCAATGCGAAGTGACGTAAGAGATCCCTTACCCATTTTTGACTTGCATTTCATGTAAATACATTTTTTTGGTGTTAAGAGTTGTGGATAACACGTACCCTAACGGCACGCCCCATGTCAATAGCTTTTCTTGTGCGTCATATTCTACCACAAGATATGAAGCATTGCTGAAGGAACAAAGATTTGACCTGCCAGGGTTCTGTATTAATTGCCCTTGGTCATCTTGTCCAGCATTTGTTAGAAAACTATCAGCTGCAGCTGGTGCGATCGTTCAAACTTTTCGATGCATACTGGGTTTCAGGCGGCACCTCTTCTTTTCAGCGTTTAAGCGATCGAGCTTTTTATTTTAGATTTTGGTGCTTGTTATTTAGTATTTAGTACTTCGAGGTGACTTTGCCAGAAAAGTCTTTCAATAGCATATCTCAATATGACGGTTTGATTAATTGTCGCACAGTTACCTCTATTGAATAAATAATATCGTGTTAGGTTCATTTTTGGTTCGTTCGTGGTCTGACACCGGCGTCATCACTTGCGCCACGCTGCACTTACGTTTACAATTTTTACTGTGTACTCCCACCAACGGAGCTTTCTCCCCTAGCTATCTGTGGAGCGTCGTACGGTGGGGCATCGTTAGTAGCCAACAGATTACAACAGACTACCGTTTGTATGCTTACAGTACAATATACGAGCAGTTTTCTTTCGTTGAGTTATTGTAAGTTGCACAGTTCGAAATAGCAGTGTATCAAATACCAGTTTTTTTTTTTTTTCGTTTTTTTTTCTGTAGGTCGAGTTCTGTGGTTTAACTGGCAAAGTTTCCTTTGACGAATTCGGTTTGCGAAAGGACTTCACTTTGGATTTACTGGAAGTGACCTTAAACAGGGGCTTAGCAAAGGTAAACGCACAAGTTCCTCTAGTGCTGATACAGGTGTGCCCAGAGACCAGCTGTCGATCTAGCCATGCCATTTGCACATGCGCACACTCCATTTCTTTCACGTTCTGTCAATATTGACCTAGTACAGTGTGTCAGTAAGATCCTCTCTTCCGTCAAGCAATATAATCAGGGTTTTCTGCTCAAACAGTAAAAACTAGGGTCATAGGTCTTAAGTTTATAAAATGCTCTAGTCGCAACGATAACCACACAAGGGCTAATTAGAGTTTGAACTGATAAAGCTTCATACTTATATTAGAGAAGCTCATTAGAGCTTGGTGAGCGAAGTGAATGTATGCACATAGGGGCATTTATGAGGATTTTACTTGGTAGTGACTACTTTTCAAACAATATTCGACGCAACTGATCGTTTTCATTGCCCCCCCCCCCAAAAAAAAAAAAATTCAGCCTCTCTTACTTTTGCTATTGAATTGCAGATTGGCTGGTGGCATCCGCGTAGCGGCTTGAATAGAGGCAAGGCATCAATGATACGCTCCAAAGTAAGGTCTGGGCCCAGCAACCAGACCAGAATTGTTACGTCTATCTTAGTGAGTGACATTCAGTTAGCTGTTTACATATATATATATATCTGTAATGATGGTTCACTGTCACATGCATCGCGTTTACCTATGTGTCTCTTTTAGCTAACCCCAGGGTTATAGCAGGGTCTACAGATGACAGCTGCACAATGGAACCAATTAAGCACCGGCTAATTCCTGCTGATTGTGAAATCACTGCATATTTGTAGAGACTCAACTCTCCAGGCTCCAGTCAACAGCTTTCCTCGGTACACGCAGGGCCTTGAGTTCAAAGTGCATCAAGGACAGCTGTTGATTGCCTGCTTGCTTCTATTAATCTTCATTACGAGAAAAACAGACGACTTACATGACAGCGGACCGTTTACGATAATTTTGTCTCTAGCGATTAAGATAAAGTTACTTCAACAATAAAGGCCATTTTTTATTCTCAAAGTCGAGCCAGAAGACATAAATAAATAAATGAATAAATAAATAAATAAATAAATAAATAAATAAATAAATGAATAAATAAATAAATAAATAAATAAATAAATAAAAGAATAAATAAATAAATAGATGGATGGATGAATGAATGAATGAATGGATGAATGAATGAATGAATAAATAAATAAGCAAATTAACAAATAACTAATTACTTAAACAAACAAACAAACAAACAAACAAACAAACAAACAAACAAACAAACAAACAAACAAACAAACAAATAAATAAATAAATAAATAAATAAATAAATAAATAAATAAATAAATAAATAAATAAATAAATAAATAAATGTTTTGGCTAACGCAATACAGATATATTTTAATCACCCGCAGAGAATGGATACAAAAGCAGCTTTTTTACTTTCCAATTGCAATTTTAGATATGTTGCCCAAGGACTTCACATCATGAGAATTTCCCCGAAATATTTTTCTCTTTGGTTTTACAATGGCGATCTTATTACATTGTCACTATCACTACACCCTGAATGGTTTTTGAACAATCTTAAATTGTATTGCATGATAAACAAGTTTTACTGATTCACATTGGACAATAATGGACACCCAGTAACCAACGATTTGGCAGGGTGTGTGTCAACCACCATGCCTGTGGTACCGGGTTACCAGAATGCTCCAGTTCAAAAGGTTTCCTGCGCGCATTTTGAATGCATTGCAAAGTCGATCTGCTTTGGAGTATACGAGTTGCTAGATTCGCGTTTCTTGTACAGAGACTTCTCAATCAAGCCCCAGCATGCCTGTAGTTACAGGGAATATAATAGTCCAGAGCGGCAGCTTTTTCCAGGATATGGTAGTCCAGAGCGCCAGCTTTTTCCAGAATATAATAGTCCAGAGCGGCAGCTTTTTCCAGCTCGCTATGGGCGCAATGCGCCGAAAGCGCGCCGGATAACGCTGTTGAATCAGTCCCAAATATGTCACTTGAGAATTAAAGATGATCAGTCTGATATGAATACGCCCGACATATTTACCATCAAAGGTAATACACACTTCAAGGCATTTCATGTACATAATGCAATGCTTTATTGGACACACTATTATCTGATATCTATCGCCACACCTGCTTGGTCTTATGGCGTAATACAAAAAAGGTATGGGGATTACTGACATGATAACTTGTCTCATCCGCGCTTTGTCTTGATATTGTGTTTAATTGGTAGCATTTCAGTGATGAGGATGGCAGATCCTCATGTTCTTATTCATTTAATTTCTGAACGTGTGAACAAAATAATTTCGAGTTCTATACTAAAATCCATAACTTGTAGGGAATTTCATACATACATACATACATACTTACGTACGTACATACGTACATACATACATACTTACGTACGTACGTACGTACATACATACATACATACATACATACATACATACATACATACATACATACATTATGTGATCTTTCCTGAGACCAATGAATCAATCGACCAGTCGAGCCGCAAGTCAGTCGAGTCAGCCTGTTAGTCAACCAATCAGGCACTGAACACGACACCCGGTAACATAATAGAACAGTTTTGTACCCACGCACATTCCGGTTTCTCTAACTGCACAAAACGGCATTATTATGAAACATGTGCCATTGCAAATTTTTACGTCTTCAGAAACTGCATGTTTCTTTTGCACTCTGCTTTGACGGAATAAGAATATTTTTAGCCCTGAACTTTAGATGTCTAAGCCCATGACTATTTTTCCGTGGTATCCCTAACGATAGCAGATTCTTTATCCTCAGTGAGGTCATCTAGCCAACATGTTTGTCCTTGGTGATACACCTTATTTAGATATCTGAATGTTACTACTAGTCATGTTTCCATCATGTTACCTCATGTTACACTTTGAACCGCTTGTTTTTCCTTTTTGTTTGTTTGTTTTTTGTTTTTTCAAACAAGCTAGGTCTGAGTCTGAGTCTGAGTCACGCATGCAGTATTCTGTAATTTCAGGCAAATAGTATTCAATCACGTTCTCAGACCCTAATTTGTGAAAGTTTGTGCAACAGTGACAGTTTTCACGTTGATTCTCTCATTGGATCTGTGCACTGGGTCCGTTATATTCGGTTAAGTGACCATAAGGATAATTTTTGTCAAATCACGGCACAGAGTCTTGTATGTGTTAAATTGTCATAATTTATACTTTCAATTTTAGCGGTATAAATCTTTCAGACAGCACCGTATTTAATGGTGAAAACACCACTTCCGAGCCAGCAGATTCTGGATGAAAATCCAAATGAAAAGTACGAAGGTTATTGCGCGGACCTTGCCAAGAAAATCACGGAAAAGGAGCCATTTGATTATATAATCAGGCCCGTCAAAGATGGAAAGTATGGTGCACAAGACGAAAACGGTACTTGGAATGGCATTGTTGGGGAACTGGTTCGCAACGTAAGTTTTCACGCACCATGAGTGGTCGCAATCTACAAGACCTCTCTTGTATAAAGCGTGTTGTGTAAGATTTACGTGTGAGAAGATTTCTTCTCGTTGCTCGTTGGCGTCATTTGATGGTTACCTGGACAAATACAGATGAGATATTTGCAAAAGACAGTGGATGATATGAAAGAGTCCGTGCCTCCCAGAAATCCTTTGTTTTGAACACTTGATTGTTGCATTTACCTACACTTATAGATTCATATATATATGTATATATATATATATATATATATATATATATATATATATATATATATATATATATATATATATATATATATATATATATATATATATATATATATTATATGAAAACAAAAAATAGTGTAAAATTGGATGAACTGTCAGATATTCTTTTGGTGTCGATATGTCGTAAGCAAACACAACAACATCCTCTGTCAAAACACAGCAAATACTGTATCTGTCTCATTGGTATCATCTCGTAGAATTACTTTGTCTGGTCTCGAAGAATACCCTTTGACCTTTCCAGACGGACCCTTACTTGTCGGAGAGAAATGTATCGGACACTGGAGAAATCCTTGAAGGGAATGATCGATACGTTGGTTTTTGTGCCGACTTGACTAGGAAGGTGGCACAGTTAGTCAAATTCGACTATATCATTAGACCAGTCCGGGATGGTAAATACGGTGAGCCTGATGAAAATGGAACTTGGAACGGAATAGTGGGTGAGCTCGTGCGCAACGTAAGTCATTGGCGGGTAGATTCCGGATGCGGCGGTTCCAACTGGTGCCTTGTGTGCGCGATGGTCGAGGTTGCTTTTTCTTGATTGCATGATACGTTTGTGTATTCCTATAGCATGATCCGTGCGTATGCCAGTTAGAAGCTGCAAGTAAATGATGCATTAGTGCAGGTTTGTATTTGCTTTATTTTTGTCATAGTTATTCGTTTAATTTGTAGTGATTGCTTGCCTGACAACATAATCATTGGCCACAGCGATTAGCCTACTTGATATCACTTTCAATTAAAGCACACAATCTTCCATAACAATTGGAATTTGAAGAGTTCCTCATTGATACTTTTGGAACTGATAGAGCTTTTATTCTAGATGAAACGTCGTCCAGAGTGAATCACGCAAAAATGTACTCTGACTGCATAAATGTTTGGTATTTTGTCAGGAATGCCATTTAATTTAAAAAAAAAAAACGGAGATGATTCTATATTAAATTTGACAATATATTCTGCGTCCTTAATTGACCACATGGCAAAAGTTCAGTATTGCTTACTAGGTATACAAACACAGTGATGAACTGCCATATATTGGCATGCTTTCTAGTATTTTTTGGCCAAATAAGCCTTCACATATCGTGGCCAACGACACATAGAGATGTACAGATTTATACTTGAAAGCAGGGACGTGTTATAGCACGTCCCTGTTGGAAGAAATTCTTTCTTGCAAATTATATGCGATAGGGCGGGAAATTTACCTTCACTCCTTCACAGTTTTCCACCGCATGTCATCGTTGTGGTAGATTAACCGTTTTCCACGTTACGTAGGCTTTTTCACATTTATGTCATTGAATGTGGCATTATGCATAATAGACTTAGCAATTTTATGCCTGCCATCGCTTTCGATGAAAATATCACATTATGCATTTCAAAACTCTTGTCCCTGCAGACATGAATTTAAACAAACCTTGGTACGACGTCACGGACGTTGATTCAATAACACTGACGTTGAACCAATGATTAGGCACCGTCACGTCCAACCAAAGTTATTTTGTTGTTGAAGTCACTATCACTTTGCAAATATAGTGCGATGTTTTCTCGTGCAAATAGCTAAAATAAGTGCTGTTAATATGCAACGAACCCAACATGTACCAGTTTGGCTTGTACTGCGATTCCCCTGTAGTAAAAGAATGCAACCCCTCCCCGCGACCCTCCTTTTATCCCACTAGACAAGCGTGGTTGTCTCCTAAAATTGCATCCTCCATATACATGTGGGTCACGTGGCTGTTTCATTCACTAGTGGCACAGATTGTACTTTTCCATAGTGACACTAGAGGACGCTTTGTAGAACCCATAGAAAACATGCATCGCATCAGTTGGAACCAGCCGGGCTGGCCTGTCGTATTCTTATGACACCTTTTGGATCAAGTTTATATTGCACTTATGTAATCTGTTAACTTCTCCATATCCACTTCATCAAGGTTTGTACAACGGTCATGACGACATCTCTTGAGGCCTATCCACAGCATGCGATGGTTTTTCTCCAGTATGCCCAACTCCCCCAGGGCCGCATGCAGAGACCAGAACGGGGATTTACTGTACCATGAGGGTGGGTAAGGGGTTTCCCGTACTGGCGCACTGGGGCTTTTTATTTACCGTACTGGCGTACTGGAAGCCCTCTTATTTTATGTACTTTAAACTATCCAAAATTTTGAAAGATTTTTATTTTCCGTACTACGTACTCTAGAAAAGTAATTACCTCTACCAGCGTACTGCCAAGTGCTCGGATCTTGAATAAATCCCCCATTTCTTCGTATGTATATTGCTAACCTGTGAATTATCAACATATAAATTTAATTAAATTAATTACGTTTTTAATTTGGGCTTTTCATTTATTTATTTATTTATTTATTTATTTATTTATTTATTTATTTATTTATTTATTTATTTGTTTGTTTATTTTATTTATTTACTTATTCATTCATTCATTCATTCATTCACTAACTTCTTTATCAATTTATTAGTCTCAGCGAATATTGCCAGTGTGATGTAAAATACTTTAATTTCATTGTGATGTTACTCATAGTAACATATTCTAAGTTACCTCCAGTATGCGTTGGAGGACCTGACTCTTGGTCACGTGATCATCACAGACCACAGCTGCGGTTATCATGATCACTGCCTGCAATTACCCTAGTGCCACCATGGTTCAGTCTTGTGACGCTGGGGTTACCATTGTTGCTACCCCCAGTTGCGGCAGCCATGATCCCTGGCCGCAGATAAGGTGGGGCTGCTATGAAGACAGCCTGCAGCCACGAGGGGGCTGCCATGATCACTGCCCCTAATAATGCTAAGGCTGCACTGTATGGTTCTTTTCGTTCCCAAAGACACAAAAAAATTATGACATTGTAAATAAAGAGCATTGGTGACTTTATTGTTGACTTATAATTCGGATGATTTGGCATTCCCCAAATTGGTGTTTGGCCAGGAATCCGTCTTGAGGATGCGGCTTCGGTAGTTCACCATGTTCATTTTCCCTGATGGTTAGGATGATGGATCACCGCCACACTATCTTAGTGTGAAATGAGTACAATATATGTCCGTGAACTCTGAATTTCAAAATTGAGTTAACTGTTGTACTTTTTCTCAGGTCGAACGTTTATTGATCATGAGGAAGCTCGAAATATGTTAAAAATAGAAGATATCACGCCTAAAATGTTTTGTCGGAAACTATTCAAAAGAAAGCAATCGTATTCATATTCAAGTAAAACGTCGAATCTTTCAGGAAATGAGAAATGAGCTTGGTCAATCACTTTTCAATATTTATAATGAAAAAATATAATATTCTTTTTAGAATGAAAAAGTTGCAAAACTCCGGTGTCAGCATGTTACCACAGTGTTTTCCAATAATTATGCATGTAAACCTCAACAGGGTTCAGGATTCAGGACTCAGGATTTTTCAGGATTTCACCTGACAGTCATTGTCTATTTACTGGGTCCACTTTCGTCTCAATGTAGATGACGCTGAACCAACATTGATTGGAGTCATTATCATCTAAGAAAGCTACTATAATATGTCAATATATAAAGAAAAATGTGTGGAAACAATAATGTGTTTTAATATACTTTCAACACTTTATTGACAAAACTGTGATAGTAGTCTTGCAGCTGAGTTGCATCAGTAATTTTAATATGGAGTTTGAAAGGGAAAATAGCATACATTTAAATGAATTTACCACAAACTGTACGTTTTGATAGCTACGCAAAGATCAGGTATGAAATCGCAAGCAGAAAGGCGAGGTTGAATCAGAAAAGTCAAGATTTTGTACTGAAATTGTTCCCAAAATAAAGGTTTTGTAGTCGAAGTTACTTTGGGCAGTAACATTTGCGTGCAAGAAAAACAAAAGTGTGAAATCCTTTTGGTCCATCACTTTTCAATATTTATAAACTCATAGTAAACACGATATGCCTTCAAAATAAAAATGTTAAAGCTGTGGTTTGAAATCATGATTAATTAACAGTCGTTTATGTTTTCCTGAGAGTGATATCTAAGAAGTGTGCAGGCTAAAACACCATGTCTCTGTCACTTTCACTTCACACTGGAGTACGAAACCTCTTGCGCTTTTCTTAAGAACTTTTAAGCAATCGTAGAAACGATACGTGTCGGTGGGTTGACCGTCTGTTTCTTGCAAGTCCATCCATCTGTGTGACTGGCTGCATGGACGTCCTTTCCAATGCAGCTAGTTGTTCTCAGCTGGCTTTGATGGCAATGTGAATATACAGTCAGTGAGTGCCGAAAACTATAAGCAGGAATAGGCTTTAGAATTCAAAATCTTCAATACAGTACACATTTTTTTTTTTTTCATATCTGTTGAAATTGATGTGAAATGTTAATACATATGTCCGAGATGTTTGGAACAAGCGCTGAATACATGCAACTATCGCACAGAATGCAACACTTAGATTACTGCTGCGGTGTGCAAATTGAAGAATTCGAGCTCTTTTCTGGCAAAGCAGAATTCGATCCGTTTTCTTGAAACGCAGAATTCGAATTGTAGTGGGAGCATGACACGATGATAAGCCACTTTGGATGTATACGGTCGACCATGGATGGTAAAGTTGATGGGTTATGGATATTTGCTGATGTATCAAGGGTTAGTATTGTCTGAAATCAAGCAAGACAATGAGGGTAGAATGTTGTATCAAAGACCGGAAGTATGTGAAATCCAAGGATACAGGGTGGTTTCAGAACAGCATTGGTGATTCATTACTAATCGCAGGAGCGTCGATCATTTGTATGCATTATTCAGGTGTATATTTGGTGTAATTCGTGTTGCATGGTGTCGAAATTGTAATGTGATTGCAGTTGCATGGGCTCTCAGAATGTTGACAATGGTGTGCATTTTGACATGAGCTGCTTAAAAACATGGACATAATATTATCACTGTACCCCGTGAATTAATAATGTTGTCGTTTGTTGAAGGATTTGTGATGTTTCTGGTTAAGCTGTAACATAACCGTGGCGTTAGGAAGTTGCAGAGTGCTGACCCTTAATACCTTTTTGTCCAACATTTAACCTTAATTTTACGCACTCTGCTGATCGTAATTCAGCAAATAACACGGTTTTATGCCAATTGGTAGTCACGTTGACATTCATGGCTAACCATGTGGAACGACGTATGTTTATGTTATGTAAAACTACCATAGGATAGGCTAAAAACACGGATTCTGCATATGAATTCAAAACACTTGAAAGTGTATATAGAATCGAAGAGGGTCGGATAACTAGACGGCTTAAGAACAAACTTTGTGGCGCTGCTGACAGGGGTATGGCCAGCAGAGAATATAGTGGTAACATGCATGTAATACACATGCATTTTACTCTGTAAGTGCAAGGTTTTTGTAATGGGCTGTTACTGACAGCGCGCCGACTATAGTCGTTGGCCTGAGTCATTATTGTTTTCTCGTGGGACACTACCAAGCTAGTACCTGGGTGAAAGGTTAATTCATGAAAAATGGCCTGAATTAAAAAAAAAAAATTACAAATATTCAGATGAGCAAGTACGTTAATCCAATTAGCAGGGCTAAGGTCAAGATTTAGGTGAGCACTTACTTTGATCCAGTTGGCAGGTCTAGATTTAAGATGTCCCATTGCTCGTGTATGATGTACAATTACAATTGTTGTTGCTGATTGCTTCGGTCAATAACCTAATGTGAAGCTTCATTTGGCCCCGTATAGGGTTGACCAAACGTAACGGACCTGTGGCTAGTTGTGTCTCCCTTTTCGTGCCATTGCACTTGAGTCGTTTGGGTCAAAAGTGTGTATTGTGGCATGCCTCTCTCATGGTTTTCTACTATTGGATATGGCAGGGACTGATGGCTCTTCGTAGCGTACAGTCATGGTCATATTTTTTGTTCATATTTTTTGTCTCTTTTGTCTCAGTTTTAACCATACAGTTTGAGACTCCTGAAAAAAATAGACTACATATCGTGTTTTCTTCTGTGATCCCTTTGTCGTGACAGAATTGCTTGTTCCAGCTTGTTGTGCTGTCTGTACTGCCATCTTGTTATTTAAAGCAGGTGTTGGTGTTGCACTTTTTGAATGGCTTGCTGAAGTCCAGCGTACTGTTTATCATTCATGGTGTCGTTGCCCTTGCACACTTCCTAGATGCTAGCCTTGCACACACATGTTTGGACCTTCAGAGCTTCCGAGTCTAAGAAGCTATGGACATTAAGATACACGAATTAGCTTATGTTCATGTAAAAAAAAAATGTGACGCAAATGTATTTAGCCCTTGGTATCATACCCTGCTTTATGTATTTCAAGTATTTATAATGACCACAAATCGCTTGTTAGAAAAGCACAAAATGCGAAAAAAGCAAAAAGCATTTTGATCACGTTTAATTTCTTTGATTAGATAGATAAGAAATTACATTTTTAAAGAGGCATGGACACAACAAACTGCTTGTGCAAAAGATTGGGTTGAAAACCAGGGTTTGGTTTTACTAGTTGAAATGGATTCGCCTTAAGGACATTTTCCAATGATTAATTATGGTAGCACTTGGCTTCATATGTGATATTCCACACTTGCATGCGATTCAAATTTTGTCCGCAATACACTTTTTAGTAATTGAAACATTACCATTAAATTACTAAAAACTCGGAAGCTCTGTGTCATTGCACCAGTTTTAAATTTTGGAAATTAAAGCACGTGAGAAGTTGATATGAATTCCAGAGACGATAAATGGGAACAACCAGCACAAAATGATGACGTCACTGTAGGTTCGATGTCGCAACCCTGATACATGTAGGCCACGAGTGAGGCCAGTAAAGGAATCCGTTTAATGACTTACATTACAGGAAGCAGACATGGCTATAGCGCCCTTGACCATCACATCAGGACGAGAGATGGTCATCGATTTTTCCAAGCCATTCATGAGCCTCGGTATCAGCATTATGATCAAGAAGCCTTCCAAGGATGGTCCTGGTGTCTTCTCGTTTATGTACCCGTTGTCTTACGAGATTTGGATGTGCGTCATCTTCGCCTACATCGGAGTCAGCGTTGTGCTGTTCCTGGTGAGTCGCTTCAGTCCCTTTGAGTGGCACATCGAAGACAACGGCGAGGGTCCCGAGGTGACAAACAACTTCACCATCTTTAACAGTCTCTGGTTCTCACTCGGTGCCTTCATGCAGCAGGGATGCGACATTGAGCCCAGGTAATGTGTCTCTGGTTATTCTGATCAATTTAACTCTTTCGGTAACAGCTGCAGCTGAATTAAGCAATTTAAGACAAATCTCTCTCAATTATAGTAAAGATGCTAGATTCACGCACCTTTTGAAAGGGCCTTCTATTCGAGTACTTACATGTCTATGGGTCCATTATGCTCCGGGTCAACAACTTTCCTCGGCGCGTTGCTGGCGCAGTGCGACCAGAGCGCCCTGAGGAAAGCTGTTAACTCAGTCCAAAATATGGCACTGGAAAAGTGTATATAACATCTGTTATACGGGCCTTAGGATTATTTTAGGCTTGCGTTGTACGATGTGTGGCCTGGCATTATCGTTGTCCTTTGCGTCCGACCCCAATAGGGGGCAAACATTTCAAATCCATTAATTGTTTACCGATGGCTACAAACTGATGCCGGTGCCCACAGTAACAATAATTATGATCATTTTCATTGTCGTTGTCGTTGTCAATATCGCCATCATCATCATCATCATCATCATCATCATCATCATCATCATCATCATCATCATCATCATCATCATCATCATCATCATCATCATCATCATCATCATCATCATCATTATTACTACTACTATTACCACTACTATCATTATCAATAGTATGAAGACAAGCATATCTGTATAACAAAATTATACTGACAAAAACCAAGGTATGGTGCGGTCAAATGGTAGGCTAGACCAATTTTAAAGAATTTGGTCAATATGCATGTGGATAAGTAATAATTTTATGTTTTCTATACTACAGTATTTACAATGTTTAATCGGCATTCCAAAAAATGTCTACATTTAATCAATTAAGATTCATATTAGTCTATGATCAGTAAAAGTTATTTCATGCAAATTGGCGAAAAGAAGCGCATTTTTTTCTGGAACAAGTATGTCAAGCATTATATCAGGCATTGTCCCCTTTTAGTTAAATGTTCCCTCTGTGTACTGTTCGTGTTACGCTTATATATTTACATTAAATCTAACTTTTAAAATTGCAAGTATAGGAGGGAGCCTGGTGTGTTATGAGACTGTAACACATTAGCCTTGTGTGTTATGGAACCATAACACATGTGTCCCGCCCACATTCCAATAAGCTACGCCTACCTGGGTTTCCGGAACTTAACACTTGAACATGCTTGGCAAATCAGTGGGTTTTTTTTTTTGTCGTTTCTCTTAATTCTATGTATCAAGTTTCCAAATTTCGTGTAATTGAGCAGAAAAATTAAGAGGGAAATGTGAATATAAGCAATGAGGGTCGCTCTTGTGTGTGTTATGGCATAATGACGCGGGTGATTGAAGCTGGCATCGGGCGAGGTGCACTGGCGTGTGCCACGCCCACGATGTCAGCTTAATCACGCGCGTCATTATGCCATAACACATACAAAATCTACCCTCATTTCTTAAATAATGTTGAGAATGTCATAAATCTACAATTTCGCTTGAAGTCGGAATGTGAATGATGGGGTCTACTTTATAGAAGCAGTAGCCTTTTTTATGTTTTTTGTTTTTTTGTTTTCGTTGTTGCTTTTGTTTTTGGCGGGTTGGATTGCCATGGTGTAAGAAGCCACTTAAAAATAGTAACATAAGGTGGTTGTGCTTTGCACGTAAAGATCAAACGCCAAGATACAATAAACTCACGCTATTTACAAAAGGGAGCGTATTGAAGTCACTGGTATACTGTAATAAAAACTACGGCACTGTCAGTGCCACTATTCTTAAGAGCTTGCAATTCAGCATGCAAATAAACACAATTTTATCAGCAGTATCGAGGTCCAGATGTAAGAATACCATTTGATAACCACAAATCCCAAAAAATGAAACATGCTGTGTTCTTCAACATTCAGTACTATTGCTGTCTCTAAATGCGGTATAAGGTTAGGACGTAGATGCGTCACTTGACGTTTGGCCTCGAGGCTTTGATATGAAAAATAGAGCACGGTACACAACTCAACAATCGCATAATGATCATATAGAATATGCAAAAATCATGTAAACAGTATCTTGGTGATTGAGCTATAACTCTCTGAGATAATGGATAGAAAGCTGGTAGTCGATTTGAGTATATGGAAGTACTTGAGGTAAATTACCAACCCTGAAAATATATACCAGCAGAAGCGCTTAAAATTTCTAATTTTAGATTTAATTCCATGGGTTTTTTTTTGTTTTTTGTTTTTTTCGCCAAATGCTATCAGGGGCAGGAGTTCAAAAGTTTTCGAGAATTTTCCGCTCGCGCCTCTGTTATCAATACTGACGTATGTCTCAGGCCAGCTTCCTTATCAAACAGACAGAACTGTGACATAATATTCCCGAATAGACTTCCTGCAGCAGTCTGCGTTAGGCGAAATTAGCGAGATTTGCGTATCTTTGTCCTTTTTTGTGTGAACCATTCCGACGATTGCAGTGATGTATATTTCTGTGTTACCCCACAACCGCTGCTGCGTTTTTGTATATTGTGTGTTTCTGGTGCATTTTTTTTCTTCTTTTTTTCTTTCTTTCTTTTTCTTTTTTCTTTTCTTTTTATGGGGGTGGGAATTAAAGAGAATCCTCCACAAGGCAGCTCTAGTGCTTTCACTCATGGTCCAAGGGTAAGTTACAACTGCAGTGATCCTGTTGGGCCACTTTTGTGTCACACCTCATCACATAATTTAATTTATTTATCAATTTTATATGAATTGTCTGTTCAAGTGAAAGGAGCTTATTCATGCTAAGACAATTCTTAGTGTATACCTTTTACAATTTTGAATCCATGTCTTGACATGTCACTACAATTCCATATCTTTGATGGTGACGCATACCGGCTTCCATTGAATCATTCATTTTAAGAATGGGGATTTTGGTGCAGTTGGTATGTGCGATTCACTTTTTTGGCTGGGTGATTGGTGCCGAAGGTTATTCTCTCTCTCTCTCTCTCTCTCTCCCATTTGTAAGTTACACCAGCCATATACTTTTTTTGAAGCCGCGATATATTTTGTCTGTCATATTCGATAAAAAAGGCGGCCTTTCTGAACATGTAATGCATTGTATAAATTTCAATTGTAGAAACTTATAATTATCGAATCATCCAAAAGCAAGGAAAGTTTTTCAGCACAGGATTCTGTGTACACGTCCTCTGCAGATGATACAGGAATGACAAGTCTAACTAGATTTCATTTCGAAATGTTAGCTTTAAATATTGCATCACTTACTAATGTTCTGCCGCTACTTGCGACAAGTATTAGCATGGCTCAACTGTTGACTGCACTGTCACGCATAACCGGATTTTTACAGAAGTGAAAAGTATAAAATACATTCGGTCCATCAAAAGCTTTCAGTGTCCACTGCAACTGAAGTCGAACAACTCAACCCTCACTATTATAACTAGGGCGCTAGCTTTATGTTCTTTGCGCTAGCTTTATGTTCCTTGTAAAAAAAAAAAAAAAACAAAAACAAAAACAAAAAAACAAAAAAAAACTTCATTCAGGTACTAGCCTGGAGTTGCAAAGGGGATAATAGTCCAGGTCAACAGCTTTCCTCAGCGCTATGCGAGAATTACTCCCAAGCGCGCTCAAGTAAGCTGGTGACTCAGTCCAAAATGTGACACTGAAAGAATAATTTTTTTGTAAAAGGAGCCAATCGGCACGCCGCGACCTCTATCACCGAATACACGGTCACGGAAGAAATTAAGGTCAATGACGCGTCATGCTGCTTGTGTTTCCTACGATGATCAAGTTCTCAGACTATCCTCATTAGCGTCAAAGAGGTTTTCTATCGTTTTCGGGAAAAAAAAGCTGTATCCACACTCAATGTTTTGAGATGACTGATCCCCCAAAATTGACATTTTTGAAGGTATTAGAGTGGTACAAGTTTATTGAAGAGAAAACACAAATTTCATCAAAATTTTGCCAAGATCTATTAAAAGTGCTGGACTAACGTAACAGATGTAGTCCTGTTGTATGTGTACTTTTCTGAAACAAGTCTAATTACTCACTTGAAAATAGACAATTGATATTTTTTACAAGTTATTGTCCTTAACTGTGAAAATACAGAGTGTGTGGTGTATGCAGTGTAAAAGTATTAAACGTATTTGTTTGTTACTTATGATACTAAAAGTATTCCTAATAATATTACATATCATTATGTTCCTGATTCTACATTTCTTTCTTACAGAACATGGCGTAAGCGACATTGCCCGCTTCTGATTTTTTCCCATTATTTTTGTTACATTTTTAGCTATGGAGGTAGTTGAAGGTCTGGCAAAATTCTTACAAGGTTTGCTTTTATCACGGTACCGTCAGGATATTTAAATACCATATTTAAATCTTCAAGTGCCAAATTTTGGACTGAGTCAACTCTTGAGCTTGAATATTATTTCTGGAACTAGATGCATGCTGGTACTTGAATGAAAGGTCCTTTTACGAGGAATATGAATCTGAGATTCTAATGATAATTCAGACTAGTTTAACTCTAGTAGATCGACTTTACACGTGAGTGGCACTGAAAGGGTTAAAGCAGTATAACAAGGCCAACTGCTGCAAAGATATAACGACAGAGCACATTCAAAATGATCAAAAATAGTGCTTATAACACAATGCCAGTTTTAAGGCGCTCAAAATGAGAAAATCGTGGTCTCTCGTGCTCAGCCAGTTTATTCAGCTTAATGTGTTTTGAAGGGCTCAAAATTGGATTTTTTTTGTCTTTAGGATTCCAAGTTTATTCATCTTGATTTGAACAAAATGTTTTTGTGTTGATTATGAAATATTCCAGGTCAGTCTCGGGTCGTATCGTGGGCAGTGTCTGGTGGTTCTTCACCCTTATCATCATTTCATCCTACACGGCAAACCTTGCAGCTTTCCTTACCGTGTCACGTATGCAGTCTCCGATCTCAGGCGCGGAGGACCTGGCCCGACAGACCGAGATCAAATATGGCACTGTCGATTCTGGCAGTACCAAGAATTTCTTTAAGGTTATTCAATTATATATTATTTAAGGTTTCTAGTTACATAGTGTGAAAGCTTTGGTGCAGAAGGACTTTCAGTGTTGTACAGAAATCTATGATGTACATGTCGTCGGCTGAGAGTTATAGTGGTCAATTTCCACTTTTTGTCAAAACTGAGTTATTGATACCAAACATTTCGTGATACTTTGCCCTTTCTCCACGTATATCAATAAAGCAAAATGTTAACTCTGTAGGGGAAAAGAGAGCAACAACACTTTGGTATACCTACCTTTGTATTGAATAATTTAGAATTATACTGGTGTATGTACATAAGATGTGCACTGTTTGGAATACTAGGTTGTATGTCCATTTTGACAAATCATATTGCACTTCCTTTGGAAACGGAACAATTATTTTGTCAACTGATTCAAGTGGACTGGAGAGGTCCAAGGAACATCGTCGGCCGAGAGTTACAGTAGTCTATCTCACAAAATGGAGTTTTCAAGAAAACAGACTTTGAAAAATGTACCACTTGAAAAGGGATATCAAAATATAACAAGATACATGTTTTTGAATTAATTATTTTTATTTATACGGAAATAAACATTTTTAAAAAAATAATAAAACAATTTTGGATAGTGTAAACATATTTTTCAAAGGAAACAAAATGGAGATAGAACAATATGACTAAAACAAAGTAGTGATGGATTTAGGTACATTGGTCTATGTCACATTCCTAAGATTACAGTGTTCTATCTTCCATTACTGTATTTAACAAAAATGACGTACCGAGCCACCAGCAGGCTTTACAATATCTCAAAGTGACCGAAAAGCATTCAAACTTAAATAATGTTATTTTACAATGTTTTTTTGTATGATACATTCTAAAAGAATAATATTGTTTAAGTTTGAATGTTTTTCAATCACGCCGAGATATTGTAAAGCCAGCCAGGCTTTGAATCCAGTGATAATTATACAAAAATACATTGTAAAAATAATATTGGTTGAGTTGGAATGCTTTTCAGTCACGCCGAGATATTTTAAAGCCAGCCAGGCTGGTTTTGCAATAATTCAAGGTGATTGAAAAGCATTCGGCTTTTTGAAATGACCACAAACGAGTTATCCTTATATTAACCGTGTTGATAAGAAGTAACCATTTTGTGAGATAGACCACTGTAACTCTCGTCCGACGATGTGTAGGTTAATGCCGAACTGTTGTATCTGGGGTTTTCTAAGGCTCGTTATTAAAACTTTTATGTTTTCAGTGTTTAACTTTATGCATGCTACTTCTTTTATCAAATAGACAGAGCTTGGTAGTTATGCCTTTCCATTTCTACGAGTTCAAAAATGTGCTTAGTTGTAACATATGGTATTTAGCAGCACGTTTTTATTTGATTGGACGAGCAGTATTTGTCACGATTAGCTATCCAAATGCTAAAAGAGGGCCTTTGATTAAACTCTCGCTGTCGCTGTTTGGCATGGGCATAAAGTAAAACTGTATCTAACGGCTTTTAATTGTATCCTTTCGAAAGTAAGGCTATGGACCCAGGTGCTGCAGTAAATACAAAATTTGTGTCCCTCCTTTGAAATGACCACAAACGAGTTATGCTTATATTAACCGTATTGATAAGAACTTTGGGGCGCTCAGCCCCTCGAATTAACTTGCCGAGAGAACATGGCGACCCGGGCCGTCATTGTGGTTGGTGCAACTGTCGGCATGCTGCAAGCTGAGTGAAACGTCGATGTACAAACAATATGTGTGTGGTATCGTTATGTAAATTGAGAGCTCTGGACATTTGTTGACGTGAATAAAGTTAAGTGTGCTCTTCTGGGTATTGTAGTGAATGTTTTTCAGAAGTTAATTATTAAACATTATTTCCATGCTGCCAGACCTCCACAATAGCAGTATACGAAAGGATGTGGGCATTTATGAGCTCGGCACAGCCCACTGTGTTTGTGAACTCCAATGAAGATGGGGTGAGGAGGGTACGGGAGTCAAATGGGAAGTACGCCTTCATGATGGAATCCACAACAAATGATTACATTAATCAGCGTAAACCCTGCAATACAATCAAGGTCGGAAACAATCTGGATTCCAAGGGTTATGGAGTAGCAACCCCCATGGGGTCTGATCTCAGGTAAGTTAAAGAGCATAATGTCGTCTCTCACATGACCAGTTTGGCAATGTGCGATGTCGATGGTGCCGCTGGTTTTAGTAAACCATGGCTGCTTACCTTCAAAAGGAGACTCCTGCTGGAACATAATTTGTCTCATCTAATGTAGCATGTTCTCTCAGATGACACCACTGTTCCTGGGTACCCCAGTCCCTAGTACTTGCAGGGGTAGACACCTAGCCGATTAAAAAACTGGACTCTCCTTATCTGTCTTCATTGGCCAGTGGTAGTTGACAGGAATGTTGTGTCATAAACATTTTGTCTCTGAACCAGTTCTACCACCTACAAGAATATTCATCATTGACCAGCCTTTGTTAGCAGGAAGTATTGTGTCATGAAAATTAAGCCCCCAAACATGTCCTACTGTAGACCCGGAAGAAAAAGCTGTACACGCTGAAGGTCGTACAGAGAAACACAGAGTGTTTATAATGTAATATGCCTGAAAAGTCCATGGCTTAATTGTGTTGAAAAGGTGTGCCATCAATACGAAAACGGGGTGCTACAAAAACGACGAGCAAAAGTACTGTAAATTAGTAATTTATATCATGGTGTTATGATGAGCTTGCATAATATCATATACTATGATGCTACTGTTTAGCCAAGTACTGACAAACTGGGGGGGGGGGGGGCAGAACGAAAGCTTGTAATGGTTTTTATGACTTTCGGAAACTACTGCTACGTCCTAAGTTCCCCGTGATCACAGTAGCCAGCACTAGGACAAAAGTACAATAGATATTACTTCTTGTGGATTTATCATAACAGAAAATTGATTACAGCTTTTAATTAGGAGTCTATGTCCGTACCATGAACCGACACAAACCCATTGTGGGCGGTATTGATACTTTAATACCGTGGATACAAAGGGCAATTTGTAAAATTCTCAACATTTGCAGCGCTGTTGATGGCGCAATATCCAGGTCGAAGTTTTGATCTTCTCCTGAAGTGTCCTTTGTTTAGCTATCAATGGTCAATTTGCACAACAGACAACGCTGCGCGTTCATACTATCAGAAATGAAGTGGAGAATAGAGCTGCTCCATTTGATTCAATCTATTAAGGTGTTGGTTTTACTGTACAGAACAATAGGTTTCCAATCGGATTTTATGAGGTCATACCCTCTCATTGTACTGAGACTGTACAATGATACAGGATCCCTGTCCTCCCTGGAAATTTCTCGGGTTTAATTCGTTTTCAAGCACCTTTTAAATCTTTCAGTGCCACATTGTTGCCTGAATCAACAGGTTTCTTTGGCGCGCTTTTGGCGCAAGACAGTTGTTTGATCTGGACCATCATATTGTATTTACCTAGAAGCAGCTGGTAGTCCAATGAAAAGGACTTTTTACAGGGGACATGAATCTAACACCTTTATCATAAGTCAGACCAGTTCTTTTTAAGTTGGTCAATTTCAGTCGCAGTTGGTATTGTGAGAGTTAAGCTACTAATGATCCCGTGTCAGCTCGACAATATACTGCAATTTGTTACCTCTTGAAATGTACGCAGGGACAGACTAACTCTGGCTGTGCTGGAGCTACGGGAGAAGGGAGACTTACAGAAACTGAAGAAAAAATGGTGGTACGATAAAGGAGAGTGTGACAAAGCTCCCAAGAAAGCAACTGTAAGATTTCTGTTTTGATATTTTGTGCCTTTTGCTACCACTGTGCTGCTACCAACAAGACTGCATCAATTATCTAGAATTCTCATTGACTGTTTTTCTTGTGGGGAACGGTTTAAGCAGAAAAGCTTAAATAGGTGACACACTACGTCCGTTCGTTTTGGTACTGTTGTAACAGAAGAGAGACATTTTGCACATCAAATTAGACATGCAAAGTTTAGGTTGAACTTATATTGATCGACGTTTTAATTTATACATGTATGTGTACTTTTGCATGCACGTGTGTCTGCTTAGGTACATGCGTAGGCCCACGTATGTATGTATGTATGTATGTATGTATGTATGTATGTATGTATGTATGTATGCAGGTATGTGAGTAAGTAGGTATGAAGCATTAACAGTTGTTGCTTGTTTTCCTTTGGTTACAGGAAACTACGAACGCGTTAAAGTTACAAAACGTTGCTGGAATCTTCTTCATTCTTATTAGCGGTTTGGGTTTAGCTCTACTGATGGCAATTACTGAATTCTTATATAAGTCCAGTCATGAAGCAAAGATAAAACAGGTGAGACCTTTATATATATATTCTGAAAGCTGATGCTGTTCACGACAAAGTTATTCTAAACTCCCCTTATCCTCTCCTGTATAAGCTGATAAAGTCCCAATGGAAAGTAATATTGGAGATTGATGAAATCTTATTTATAGTTGGACACAATTAGCTTTTGGATTGTATAGGTGGAGTTGGACTCGCCGATCAGATAATGTATTATCGAACCACAGGCTACGTTTGTTTCAAATACAGTCATATGGTATTTCAGGGTTCTTCGTGCAAATTGTAGCTGTAAACCACCAATTTGAGAGATATGATTTTGACTAAAACGACGTTATAATATTGCTGATAAGACTGGCAAATGAAACGTTTAATGTGTGCAGAATATTTCATTTACATAAAGACCTCACTGGCGAATGCGGTCAGATCAAAGGCGTGGCTTTCACTCAAGGGTCAGTTACAGCCTCAACATACGGAGGCAGGCTCTCCAGACTTAGGAGTCAACAAAACCATGTCAACAGTAGGTAGAGTGCATTACATGCCCTTTATTTTTTGATCCTGTTTTGTTGTAAGGACGTTGGACCGTTACAGTATCTGGGAAAATGAGTATGTGAGTAAGGTAACATCTTGAGAGTCTTGAGATTGGGAATAATTTATTAAACGATTAAAATCCAAGATAGAGGAAACAAGGCAGAAAGTGTGTGTAAAATATTTCGGCGTTCATATGGATGTTTTATGGCAATTTGTATCTATTCATTTACTCAAACGTATTGTGCAATCTGTCACTGAAGGGACACATTCAGATGTAAATTGGAGCAAAAGTTTGTTTACATGTAGGAAATAGTATCAAACGGCCCATTGTGTGAGAAAAGATAAAGTAAGATATGGCTTCTTGAAAATTATTTTATGTTCATGTATGTATATATGTACGTATGTATGTATGTATGTATGTATGTATGTATGTATGTATGTATGTATGTATGTATGTATGTATGTATGTATGTATGTATATGGCCCCTTGTGGTAGTAATTGGTCACTACCCGATGCTCAAGAATCAAATTTTTCAAAACTCCATCACGTGTATTAGAAAAAATATATATAACATCTTTGTTTTTTTGATTGTAGTACACTTATGGCCCTTCAGCACAACTCATTAGCCTAGATGGGTATGCAGATGGTAATACCCACACTCAAGTATGACAGCAGGAGACTAAGCTTAATGACGTTATCAGCTATGGAATGCGGGAACTAGGTCACAAGTTCTGATCAGGTGGCAGTTGAGTAGCAATACTATTCATGCAGACCTGAACCAAAATCGTGACCAGAAGGTCTTGTTTTGTACAGATATATGGTGGTGTTATCAGCTCTATCTGCTCAAGCTAACAAGTCTCGATTTTGTCATTGCGATTCTAATGGGAAATAAACACACACACACACACACACACACACACACACACACACACACACACACACACACACACAAATACACAAACACACTCTAGAAGTAGTCTAATTGTACATACTAGATATCCTGTTTATACTTTTACGGTTAAAATGGTGAAATATCAGTGAACATACGTGTAAACATGAAGAAATTATAAATAAAAAAAATCTTGTTTTACATAGTGTGATTCAATGCCTGTGACGGTGTTGTCAATTTTGCATACAGCTGAAGAGCCAAGCGGTGGCGAAACGACGCGCCTCTGAGCTCACGCATTGTCAGTATTCTGTAGTGTTATTTCGAGGCGGATTTGCATTATAAATCATGGTGAATACCTTTTATATACTGGCCGATATCCCTGTCATATTGTAAGGTCCATGTTCATCTATGTACGGGATGTGGTACATGTTGCTATTTGATGCCATCTGTTGTATATATCATACCACTTGCTGTTTATAATCAATTTTCTCGGGCAATGAAGATATTCAACTACAAGCTACCAAACAAATCTGTAAATTTGTGTATATATTGTGTTCGGAACGAACGGGACTCGAACCAGTCGCCAAGCTGAAATGGAAAACGCACATATCCACTCCACCAAATCCCCATTCTCGAAAAGAATGGCTGGATGGAGGTAGTTATGTGCGAGTGCCATATCAACACGGTTATACAGTATAAGTACTGAGTCGGTATTTATGAATAGAATCGGGGACTTAAATCCACCAGCATTAAGGAAATGCCGAAAATATATATAATATGTTCGGAACGGGCAGGAATCGAACCTACAACCTTTGGCACCAGTCGCCCAGTTGAAATTGTACATGTATGAGCAGTGTTTAGTTATGAGATAAAATTCCACGACCTTGTGATTTAAGAATACATTTGAGCAAAAGATGGATACCCAGTAATCATGACAAGATCTTATGCCATCATGGACGCAAAAAATGAGTTGTGGTAATAACAGAGTGGTTCCCACTTACGTGGATCTGAAATACGTTTTAAGCTGAGGCTACAAGAATACCGCAGACAATTCTTGTATTACACACACTGATTGGCCACTGTTGAGATCATGCACTTCCCACATTAAAACTGAAATAAAAATTTTTGCACAACACCCAGGTGTGTGCCACTGGGAAGACACGGACTAGTACCAGCAGCCTTCAGTACAATCATACTATTCATTGGGGCCACCCTGTGATAACCCATCGGGTAACGGTACGTCAATGCCAGCGGGAAACCACACGAGAATGGGTGCGAGACTTTTCCGTAGTGCTAATGATAGCTCTGACATCAACCAAACTTGATTGATATTATGTGGCAGTTTTCCTTTCCATTGCATATTCCTGTGTATGTACAATGCCTTCATGGGGCA
The DNA here is from genome assembly GCA_964020975.1 of Hermodice carunculata. Classification (NCBI taxonomy): domain Eukaryota; kingdom Metazoa; phylum Annelida; class Polychaeta; order Eunicida; family Amphinomidae; genus Hermodice; species Hermodice carunculata. The sequence goes on along the minus strand of OZ026628.1, from coordinate 75,096,417 downwards.
GTGTCTTCATATAGTTGGCCTACAGAGGCCTTTGTGCCTGTAGTGAATATTTCTCTCTTTACAGACATTCTGAATGTCGTGAAAAGGCCAATTCGTGGTCATTCAATTAACCTTTGTGATAGTAGAGAGGAATTACAGAAACTTTCTTGGATAATACACTATTCGAATGGTATTTACTTCCACATCACACCCTGTACAGTGGCCGCAGCGTCACAGGGTCAGAAAGCAGGCGTATTCACGTGCATGTTTTTGCCATAAAGCAGTGCGACATTTTTTTGTGTCGGAAAAGTCGTTTGGCTGCCATTTGGAACAACATGCACATTGTTGTCAACCGTGAATACAAGATATGAAATGTGTTTTATCCTGTTTTAAATATTTATTTATTTATTTATTTATTTATTTATTTATTTATTTATTTATTTATTTATTTATTTATTTATTCATTTATTTATTCATTTATTTATTCATTTATTCATTCATTCATTCATTCATTCATTCCTTCATTCATCTATTATTAATTTATTTATTATGTTTTGTCTTGATTTTAAACAATGGTTTATATTTGTTGGCCCGGATGTTTAACCCCATTGACGTAGATATAGTTTGGAAATGCTATAAGTCAAAGAACTTAGATTACGACAAAATTCTTGGGCAAGATGGGTGGTTTATAATTTACATGCAGCCCTACTTCTTCAATGATGTTCCTGAGTTCGTATTTTATAAGCATTTCACACTGTAGGATTTGGAAATTTTCAAGGTGTTCTTGTAAAAGTCGTAAGGCAGATTGTTTATGTGGCTAAATTTTGGTTTTACACGTTGGAAAACAAAAACAAAACAAAACAAAACACACAACCCCCCCCCCAAAAAAAAAATTAAACACAAAAACACAAAAAAAAGTGAACAAAAAAAAAAAATAAATAAAAAAGCAATTCCTAATACGCTGCATGTTATTAGTCATGCTGAAGTCAGCATGATAAGGTCACGTGAACATTGTTTACTCTTTATAAAGGGGGGGGGGGGGCACATTGTATGGTTTCACTTTACCAAGCTGAATAAGTGATCAACACGCTCTTTTCACTGTTTACTTTTCATTTTTCTGACGTTTGTGATTTTATATTATGACAGTTGCATTGCTTACGTGCAAAGATATTTTTTGCGTTCTTTGAAAAGGGTAGACATGAAAGTTATGATAAAACACGCGTTGGGACTTCACCTCTCACATCATTGCTTTTGGTGTTTGATATGTACGCCATGTATATTATAGGTCTTTTCCCACATGTTGGCTAATGAATTTTGCACCGAGTTAAATATATTGACAAAGAGATGAATGACACGACTTCGAAGCTTGTAAATTCTGTACACCTAGACAGCCAAATTATCTTTTCGGACACAGGTCTTTCATAAAGCCTGTCTTTGCCGCATTTGCGAGATATTACACGTCTGCTGTGTTCTACACAGGGCCCGTCGTGCTCAGTCTGTTAATCTTAATACATCCCCGTCTGTTGGTTTACTTTGCTTCTGTTTATTCTGTACACAAGTTAGAAATTGTAAATCTGATATAGATGCATACGGATTATAATCACTGGTAATGCATTACAGACTTGTGGAAGGATTAACAGATAGATGATTTCAGTATTAGATACTCAGACTTGTGTTGTGATTCAAACCGGGAATGATATAATGATGAGGCAGAGGAATTGCTACCGGTATTAAGTTCGGACACCGAAGATAGTATCGCATGTTATGTGAGATAAATACAAATTATCAGCAGAAAACTCCAATATCTATCTCAGTTTCTGATATAATCTTGTACTGTACATATGATTCACTAACAATGTATACATTTAAGCTTGTAAATACAGTGCATGCTAAATATATATTTATGACATTAGTTTTAAAAAAAAAAACGAGTGTCGGGCATATTAGTGCTGAATTCGCTTGCTTGTTTCTCTACAAGTTTATGTGTTTTGCTTCCATTTTTAATCTATAAGCTGAGGCACACTGTACTACACAGAATAAAGTTGAACTACCATTGTTCTTGTGTTTACGTTGTACATATCCACATGATCAAGTTTAGCAGGTGACGAGACATAGACATTTTTGTCTTTAGATTTACGAGTAAACATTCGCGTCTCCTTCAAATCATTCAAGTAAGGCTAGAAACCTCTTCATTTTACACTGTACACAATATGGTCATTAGCTGCGTTTTTCTACCTGTATATAACTAATGAATATTAACTACCCAAATTTATCCCATTTTTGATAGAATCCTTGGCTTCTGATTGATTAATAGCTATGGTACACTCTTTGTATTACCCTTATTTGTGTATTAATTACTGCAAAGGTGAAATACAGCGCGATTCCTGAAACTGACCGGGGAATTCACCAGTATTCTCGTAACTGGCCGGAGAATACACCGGTATTGTCGCTGTATCTCCCTATCTGGTTAATGCATCGATCAGCCACCGGAAGTCTCTGTCATGCGATAAAAGCCTTGACGCGCTGCAGACGACAACATGATGGCGGGCTGTGAAGTGAACTGCAACAGCAGCGGGTCGAACATTACATCATCAAAAATGGGATAAAATGGTCATTCACTGTTTTAGTGTGAAATACAGGAAGTATCTCCACCAAGACCGCTGTATTAACCTCGGCTTCGCCTCGGGTAATACAGCTGTATTTGGGGGAGATACTTCCTGTATTTCACACTAAAACAGTGAATAACTAATAGTATCTCATGGCTATTATCTGTCCACATATGACTCATTTCTGATACGATATATGTTACTCACAAATAAATATGCCCGAATTGTTGCTGAAGAGGTCATGAATATTTGATTTTTTAAATAATAATTTGGATTCATATTTCAGTCATTCGTTAGAATCCTGCCTTTTATACACGATGCGGGAAATTTAATGCTGCAGAGTTAAATTATGATACAGTACATAATCAATGTAATTGATTGTGCTTCTTCGAACGGAGTTTATGTTTTATCAATATTCGTCTGTGGTCTGGGAAACTCTTCTGTTTAAAATGCAATTTCATACATCAGCCCATACTGCCCCGTCTCACATTTCTCCTCACAACAGTTTCCTGTTCACATTCCTTTGATCTGTAGCTATTCTCTCACCTCTTTTATTAGTATTATGCTCTACTGTTGTCTGCATTTTAGCAACTTCCATTGGTTTCTGGTTGCTCTTCTTGGATGTCATTTTTCTTCTTAACCCGACATCATATCCTGGTACTTATGGTATCGTGACCTAGCATTTTCTCCTTCGCTTTTCATATGTAATACATATGCTGATTGCGCTCTCTTCACCAAGCCATCCCTCTTTCGTGTCTCAAATCTCATATTTATCCTGATTGTGGTCTACTGGCTTGGTGTGTCGCATCTCGTATATTTTTTTCCCCTGTTGAGAGTTGACCAAAGTACGTCTCATGACTGTCTTGTTACATAATAAGTCTTACGCCTGATTGTATCTTGTTTCATGACACGGTCTTGCTGTCTCCTTTACCTCTCGTCGGTTTTCATTAGATTCTTCATTTCGTGTCATAAATATAATAAGTTTTTCTATCTCCTCCTGCTCTTCAATTTTGCTGTTAATTTATTTCTCAAAAGTTTTCGCTCATCGTGCTAAAATTGAAATGCTATGAGGAAAATGTTGTTAAGAAAGTTTCTCTGGCATTTGACAAAAGTATTCAAAAACTAAATCTGAGTAAGTAAATACGAAAGGTTATCAGGATGACAGATGCAAGGCATTAAAGACATGTTTCTCATATATATTTTTGTATACTAACCGCCAAAGCATGTTGTGAAGCAACAGCAGATTCTCTGAGTACGCCATTTTGGAAAAGTAACTTTCATAAAGATGAAAGTTTGTTCATGCGCCAAAACTGCAGACTTCAGACTGTGCTCTCTTACGAATGGCATTCCATCCATAGTAGTCAGGCGACTACAAGGTTTGATACAAAAGGTAGCCCCTTGTAAACCTGACTGGTCAACTCCATAAAACAAGCTGTACCTTTCGAAGCTTTCTCGTATGGGCAGTGAGCAGTTTTATTGGCTACGCAAGAATTCAAAAAGGTGTGAGACTGAAATTGTTATCATAAGGGTGAAATGCTTTATTTATGTGACAAAAACATCAACGGATGTATCAGTATCAATGACATTATGTTGCAAATGTTAAAAAATGTAAAAAACAAAAAAAAATAACAAAAACAAAAACCATCCCCCCAAAAAAATCCACCACCCCCCCAAAAAAAAACCAAAAAAAAAAAAAAAAAAAAAAAAACAAAACAAAAACAAAAACAAAAAAAAAAAAAAAAAAAAGAACACACACAAAAAACAATAAACAGGTGCTGATATCGGCAGATAAGCGTGACATGTCACACTGGCACTCTGCTTAGCGATGCGATAGGTTCCTCTATAAAACCAATTTGCTAATAGGAGTCGGGTGTGATGTGCAGTGCTACTGAAGTTTTCGGCATGTATCAGTTTGACTAATTCCAAGTGTTTGGACTTTACTGCTTACTTTTTATGAATTTGTATCTTGGAAAAACTAATTGGATTAAAGAAAAATAACGAGGAGCGTTTTTGGTTGCACCTCTTCATATATTAAGGTAGGGGGCGACCAAATATGAACCTTTTATAGATCCGCTTGGGATACTTTGGCCTCCAGTTATTTCATAAATTGAGTTTTTTGTTTGTTTGTTTGTTTGTTTTTTGTGGGGGGGGGGTCGTGCCATTTTTTTGGTACACACTCATTAACCCACTCTTACTTGAAGTTGTCTGCAACTTATAATCAGCATAAAGTGCCATGTACCTCAATCTGTTCATTTATCACAGACTTTTTTATGGAGAATTTATGATAAATATGAATTTGTCTTTGAATGTTTATCTGAGTTGCAATATCTTCATCTCGATGGCTTATTTCACCCGGATTCACCTTATTAATTAAACAAAATAAATGGACAATGGACCAACGATGAGGTTGTAATGAGGCTCCAAAACTACGATTCCACTTGAGTGAGCCTGATCTAGTTGTCAAGTTTACAGGACCAATTCAGTATCCAATGCGGCGCTGAGTGTTCACATGTACTTTCAGTGCTTCAGAACAGGTTGTATCCACTTTCCTAGAGTATGCGACACAGTCTTTGACTGTATAGATGGAAATGATGAAATAAAATGCTCCATCATTAAAACATTTGCAACATACCAATTTATTTATTCAAAGAGGTAAAAGTATGTAGAGCATGACTGTGGCGAGCATATCTGGTTATCCTGCCAACAGGAAAGCAAGCACCCTTGCTACAAGAGAGGACAAACATCTCTGTAAGCAATATACAATGCCAATCATGGTGTACCATGTGTGGACCTTGTGCAGGCTATCTTATAATTGCTAGGGAAATCATATGTAACAATCAGTGGAATTGTTGTGTTGGCTTAGAGGAAAATGATTGCTTAAATAACACATTTTTCATAATTTTCAGATGTAAAAATGAGATCACATATTTATATCAAGTTGAAGTATGCAATTAAAGGCTGTAGTCTGATCTGTCTCCTGGCGCTGATAATGTGTGTCAAAAGACACATTTTAATTACTTTAGTACATGTAACTGATATATCATGTTATGTTTCAATGCTAATTGAACAACATTTTCCACTGTAAGCCCATGACAAATGTCAGTTATACTCCAAGGAAACATCACCACCTTCGTTCAATTAAATTCAATTTGCGTGTTAGAAATTTAAAACAATCACATAAAATACATAAACCACTTAGCATCTATTCCAGCTTTTAAAGAGTTAGATCTTTTATATATCGATCTATTTTCGCAAAAGGACACACGTTTCGAGGATTGTTCTCCCCGAAAGGTCTCACCTAGACAGATAACTACTGCATATTATCAAAATCGGAATTTTGTCAGGATGAACCTATCTCGCAACTTTGTCTTTGCATGCCTCTTGTGTGTCCACACTCGATAAAGACATAATTAATAATTTGCAAAGGCTAGAGAGTTTACAATTGTTGAACAATAAAATTCATACTGTGAACAGGAGTGCTTTTGTTTGAATTGACACGATAATATTCATAAATGCAAAGGAAAGAGGATTGGCAACTCATTTTTTACTATTTATAGTAATCAGTGATGCCCTTAAACAAACCAGATAAAAAGTGCACTTGGATTTTTCACTAAACGTTGTTACCAACACAAGGACTGGAACATCAAAGCAAAACAAAACAAAAAAAAAACAAAAAAGACAAAAAAAAAAAAAAAAAACAAACAAAAACAAAACAAAACAAAAAACAAAAAAAAACAAAAAATAAAAAACAAAACAGAAGAAAAATAACAAAAAAAAAAAAAAAAATAACAAAAAAAAAAAAAAAAAAAAAATACATTGACTTTAAAAATGTTCACATTTTTGGCAGAACGTTTCTGCTCAAAGCTAGGTTATAAATATTCTGAAAATTCAGAAACGGAGAGGAAAAAAATGACAGAAAAAATATTATTTGTACGAAAGCTTTTTTGAAATTTACATTTTAAGAATTAGGACACATCGACCCAGATGCTCTTTAAATGAAGATGCTCTTGCTGAATTGACATATACATTTTTGCACTAGGCTTGAAAGGCTAACTTATAACATCCCAAATGCCAGTTGATACAGTTGAAAACACACACACACACATACTCTTTAGGCCCAGTGGAAAATGCAATGCAGAGATGACATGTAGTTTGTGATACAGTATATGAGTAAACCTTCAGGATTATTTTCCTTGTTTTTGATGACATTGGTAATAAAAGAAAAAAAATGACAGTAAAATGCAATGCATTTCAGAGATTACAGGTAGTTTGTGATACAGTACACTAACAACAAAGTGTTACTTGATCAAGAGAAAAGTGTAATTCATTTCAGCGATCTCACCTAGTTTATCATACGTTATTTCGACTAAATCTACAGCACTATTGGTCCCTGCGTGTAATGTAGGATAACTGGATCAGCGGCTCAAAACAAAGAGTTTGCGAGAGAGTATACTAGTAAGCATACATTATTACTTTGCCTGGATGCGATGACATTGGTAAATAAGAAACAAAAGACATAATGCAAAGCATTGCAGAGATCACAAGAAGTGTGTCACACAGAGCACTTACAACCATGTGTTTTTCGTCGGGAGGAAAATGTAAACCATTTCGAAGATCACAGCTAAACCTACACGACTATTTTCCCTGCATGCGATGTAGGATAACTGTGAATCAGTGCCTCAAAACAGTGGCTCCAAGCAACATTAAAGTGGGATTCCAAAGAAATGCTGATTCGGAACCAGTGTATCAGCAACCCCCCCCCCACCCCCACCTCAACCCCCCGTCGTCATTCACTAACTCAAAACCATTTGATGAGTCTTTGCCAATCAGCAGGTCAATTAGCATTTGCCCTTGTCAAGGATACCCATATATTATTATTATTATTATTATTATTATTATTATTATTATTATTATTATTATTATTATTATTATTACTATTATTATTATTACTATTATTATTATTATTATTATTATTATTATTATTATTATTATTATTGATTTTGCTTTGATTTTTAAAATTTTTATTTTTTATTTTTTTTTCTAAAATAACAAACAAAAAAAGAAAAAAATCAAAACGTATTGCACATTGTAAGAAACCATGTGAGGAGTCTTTTCCCACAAAACCACTATGACATCCAAATGAAACCAACAGCACGAGGGACAAAAGAGGATGGCAACATAAACATGCCGGAAGAGCAAATTGCTGCAAAACATTTGCAAATCAACTTAAATTATATCTGAGCCACAACCTGAATGTAAAATTTAAGACAGAATACGTTAACCTTATCCAGTATAACAGCATTGGGATGCAATCTAGTTTCAAACAGTCAGGAACTGAAGTCAGCAAAGCAAATCTTGCTTTTTAAAATTGCAATGATTTATAGCCACTGTACTTGGGCAAAATGCCTTTTCAATAAACAAAAGTAGGGCTTTCATGAAATAGACCTACAATACTTCATAGACTAAAATAACGTTTACCTCTCTGAATTAATTTTGCTAAGAATTAATACCAAAGCTATGTGTTATTAGGCCTAGCTTTTGTAGTGTTTGTTTTTGCACTTGTAACAGCATGTTCAAGAAGTATCTGACATTGGCACACATGCATATTTTTAAAACCAAAATTTTATTTTCAAAGATGTCCTTTTCTACACTTAATCGAATAATTAAAATTGAAATGAAATTGCTCCTGACCATTTCAGAACCAATTTACGTGACACATAAATGCTCCTATTTAACTAAATAAGCAGGGGCATAGTAATTGCCTTGTGGCCGTGCTTGGTATAATACGTACTCTATTTGGGTAGTTGAAATAGATAATCTCTGAAGAGCACTAGTACAGGCACTTTGACAGGCTCAAAATTGAAGATGCAAATGAATTTATATACACATTTTTTTTTCCATGAGACATACCATGTACCACTGATATAAAAAGTGTTATATACCTGGACATGTATTCAATGCACATGTTTCAATAATACATGTTTTCAACTATATAATGTGTGGATATTAGTGTTACTTGAGCATTCAATATTTCTTTGGAAAACGGTGAATGGAAATCTTTGGTATATCAAAAGCAAGTTTCAAGCGTGAAATTATTGATACTGTATATTGAATGGTTTAATTCGGATAAATATATAATTAGTTTAAGAATAGATATCTTTTCCACAAGAAAACAACAGATTCAAAAACTCAATACAAGGAATTTGGCCTGATGTTGGTGACCACATTTATCCCGACTGAGACTCCGGTGAAACAGGCCAAGCAACATACTTTGACTAAAACAAAACATTTGAAACGTTAGATCACAAAATTCCTTAGCACAACCTAAACTATAAGATTTAAATAATCTGTTGTTAAAATGTTTTTAAAGGTTTTAAAAGAAGAAGAAGAAAAAAAAAAACTGTAATTGTGCAGTCTCATGTAGTGTACCAATATTTTACCTATGACCACGTGGGTATTCAGGTTTCGATTCTTGGACTCTTCTTCAAATTGTATGTATATTCATTCAATTATTGTTATCGTACAAATAATGATAAGAAATTTGAAAACATTGCCACTGAACTTGAAAAAAATTCAAAAATGGTTTAATATTTACATGTAATCTCTAAACATCTAAAATAAAACCTACGTTATCTACATTAACACTTGCATCATTCTTATGGTCATCAATGTATCAACTGAAAGAATCGAATTTCACTTCCTTGGCCAAAGAAATAGAGGAAGGTTTATCATGAGCTCCACACATAAAGGAAATTGAGGATGACTTGCGAAGGTCAGTACTATTATTTTCATCAGCAATCCTCAGTGCTTGTCCAAATTTTTTCTTCATGACTCATTGCGTTGAGTTTTTAGTCCAAACAAATATCATATGAAACTCCGCAGCCACCTCAAAATTTTAGCACATGAATTTGCTTTTGCTTCCCAAAACTAATTCTTTACCTTTTCTACATGTCTAGTTACTTTTATCAAAACACACGATTTATACATCATTTTTTTTCCTGGGCAAATAACCTGCCTCATCTTCAGACATCTTGTCTTGGCTGTATTCGAAAGAAGAATATGTATACACCCCATATTTGTTAGACTCACTCTGTTATTTCTTGCACATATGATAATAATTAACATCAAATAGATAAGTTTTGTTGTTATCCCTGTAGGGCTTGGGCGCTGCAGGGACCTTTATGCTTTTCAGGCATGTCACTAGAGAGTCGACACTCAGTGAGTGGTTGATGTGTCGAGAGGTGTTTTGGAACCATATGTTGCAATGCGTACCTTTTGAATTTTAGCACAACTCAACAAAGAATGACAACAACGATAATAACTTTAAAAATAACAATATCTTAATCAAAATCAATACAAAGTAGGACAACGTATCTCCACTGGTATGTCAATAGTTATACAGTCAGGTAAATGATAATCCCCGGTGAGATTATCCACAGGTACTGTCCTACAGTTGCAAGTCCTATGACAGGTGCCAAATGATCTGTTGCAAATCCCACTGAGGTAAGTGTTCAATGCAGTACTGAAAGGTGTGGGGCTCATCCACTCCCACAGAGGTGCAGTTCGGTTCCAATCTGGCGTTTTATAAAGGGAAACCAATATTCTTCAAATTCTAAAGAAAGACTAATATGATACATACAGCTTAAGTGCTTACAACCTTCATCCAAATTATTAAAATAAAGGAGAATGTCAGATAATGATAATGTAAAAACCAGTATGACAAGATTTTTTTTTACATAACCTCGAAAAACATTTTAACTGCAACTAAGTATTTTAATTTCAAAATCTTCAAATCTGGTTATGATTCAGAACTAAGCAAATTGTAGCGTAAAATGTGGGGGACTAGTGGAAATATTTCGATGAAAACTGAAAACCCCTATTCATACATATACCTGAAAAACATACCAAACAATGAAATAATCATATGTAAGTCCACATAAACATAAGGAACTGTTCACATGCACATGGAAGAAAATGTAGTAAAGTGTAACTCTTCAACCACAGGCACGGTTTGTGTACACACACACACATACACAAACATATGTATACACACAAAAAGATGATAAAGTAAATATGTATCTATGACAGTACCCCTAGTACAGCAAGGTCTTCTCAAGCAGTAGGCTCGGCAACGGAACAACTGTTGGAACTGGAGCACATGGCTTGAGGTCGTCACACTGATTAAATCTACACACCCAACCAGATTTATAGGAGCTAACGGAACAAAACAAACGTATGAAAAAACAACCAAAAACGCATGATGATAAATATTTGTTTGTGGTAGATTTAATATATTCTATCTCCCACCTCTTCTGCACAGGACTTTTATTGTAATTTAGTCTATGCATTGCGCTTTGACTTTAGTGCAATCAAGTGTCAACAAGTGAGTGATTATTTAGATATATGGTATGTTTAAGACAAGGGGTCCCAAGTCTGCTTTGGAGTCACTTAATGCAAAAATGAAAAGCTTGCTTCACGCTGAAAAGCCCGTTAAAAGCCGTATTTTATTTCACCCCCCCCCCCAGCATAACGTTTAAAACAGCGTGAAAAGAGGGACCAGCAGTTCCTTATATGGTACGGGGCTATCCTGCTCTTCCAGAGATGCAGATTTACGAAATCACACATGCAGGCCATTGTAGGCTACATAGACAAAATAACCCACAGCAAGGACTCGTTTTTTTTTTTTTTTTTTTTTTTTTGGGGGGGGGGGGGGGGGTGTTGACACACATTGTTGCAGAAGGCGGGTGTCCAACAGTAAGCAATGCTTTTAAAAAATCAATGATTCCGAGGAAAAATTTATGCAAACTAAGTATTTCCATGTTTCAAATCTCATCAAAAACGTAATAATCATTACTATCGCGGTTCATTTTCCCCCTGAGAATTTTTGCCGAGCAGCAACATTTTTATCCTATTGTACACACTGCAGATGGTCATAAAAGTATCTGTAAGCTATAGGAGCCATGGGAAAACGCCCTACATGCAGGCTGAAAGGCGGGTCTGGTATCAATGGGTGTTATTTCTAAGATTCTCTACAAACGCAGTAAAGTTATATGACAGTCACACTTTAAACACACACGAAAGAGGACGTATAAATATATTATCCATTTATTTATCTACAACCTGCGTTTTAGTACAGCATGTGGTCGACCATGCTATCTGCATCAGATTAAACAATGACCGAACGGGCAATGAGGTAGCATGTGGAGCTAGGATAAATACGTGAAAAAGACGAGGTAGATAGTCTGCTAAAGATGACCTGTAGTTTGTAACCTGTCACATCCAACACATACTGAATAAAAGTCTCATTTATCTGTAGGCCACCTGTTGTATGCAACAACATATTTCATGACAGAAGGGGTAGTCCCATACAGCACGCATTTCACCAAAGTCTGATTTATCCGTTCAAAGCTGCCTAGGTGAGCAGCGGACATCACAGCTTGGGACTAGTGATTTATTTCTGATTCCAAACCGGTATTCCCAGCAACTTGACTAGATTAACTTATAAAGGACCAAAATGAAATAAAAAGACCCTGAGCTGATATATCATATTGTGAGAGTAGAATGTAGCAATGGAAAGACGAAAGAAGTGTTGGTCTGAGATGTAACATGTATAAAATAAAATATGGGATATTCTTGGTCTCCTAACAGTAATGGAGAAGGAGAGAGATCATTGTTAGAGACGAAAACAATATGAACGCAATCGGCAGCTGTGAAAAAATCCTTAAACCCTTAGAAACCTGCACAGACGTGTTCTCAGGATAATAAGTACAAGGCCCGCTCTGGGTCGCAACGTCTCGATCCTGCTTTGCTGATTTTATACATCTGCATGTCAACAAATGATTATCCCAACTGGCAGACAGATGGCAGGGTCCCGAGATACTTTTGCATGGGGGAAAAGCAAATTATATATATATATATATGTATATATATATATATATATATATATATATATATATATATATATATATATATATATATATATATATATATATGTATGTATATACATATATATATGCATTAAAAAGATTAATTTATTGGAAACAACAAGTTACCGTAATAACTAAAAATGTAGCCGCATACAAGCAAAATATACAATTTACAATAATTAGAATTGGAGTAAATTAATGTATCTGTAACAGTGTGTTTTCCATTGGAAATTTTGGTAAATATAGTTATAGTCACTTCACACACATACACACACACACACACACACACACATACATACATACACACACATACACACACATACACACACACATATATACATACATACATATATATATATATATATATATATATATATATATATATACGTGTGCATGCGTGTATGAACATAATGTATCTTATGGATAGCATTTTCCAGATGTTGAAAGGACCGGCTTTTGGAAGCACCAGTTGCCTTCAACAGGTTACCATCTGTAACAGGTCAGGGGCGAAGTTTATGTATATAAGTTTTCAAAGATAAATGTAATGTTTTGGAGAACCGTGATTCTCTTCTATTTAAGGTGTGTAATTGTGCTCGAATTGTTGGTTTTACATTTTGTGAATGTGGGCATTTTTATGATGAACTATATATGCTCGAGTCCCCTAACGTTCTATTACCCCCCCATTGTTTACCATTACTTTTGACGTTTTTAGTGGATGTTATATATAATAATTCGATATTGCCTGTCACGTGGCTATGTAAGCTAAGTTTTACGCGTCTTCGCAAATATATTAATTTTGGTGTCACTTATACCGTTCATGTGTGCAAATGAGATGCACTGCTGCTGTAAAGTTAGTGCTATCAAGGGAGTGGTACTCTCGAAAGGCTGTTTTTTATTATCTAGTGTGGTGGTAACTTACTCTCAGTGACATTGTAAGTAAAGTAAACGATTTTGTCATCGTCAATTAATTAGCGTTTTGATGTTGACCAGCAAACTTTTATCTATGTTCACACATGGCGTGATCAAAGGTCTTGTGTGTTTCCATGCGTTATTGAACTCTTTGTGAAGATCTCGAATGGCGAATGTCCCATCCATGCCGTTAATAAAGCCATGTTTTGTTCTTTCATCCAAGGTGATGAGAAGTGAGTGAGCAACTCCTGCCTGCCGGGCAGCCTTCTGAATGGAGCAAGCTGTCAAACTGCAACCTGTTTGTTCAAGCGGCGCCATATACAAACAATGTTGCTAGGGTCAAGGTGATGGCACCTTCGGGTCACGTGGCTAATCCGCTTTCGCATCCCCCTTTGAAGCTGCCCATTCGCGTGGAAACCGACTGACAAGCTTTCGAGTGTGGCTGCATTTGATGTCATTCGGGTAAATAACTGCTTTTTTTAAGCCAATAAACATCATCGTATGTTGGAAACTATACCTCAAAGATGTTGATTGACCTTTCTTCGAAGTACTGAGACCAAAACGGGCCGAATTTGTAAAGCTGTATTGTCATTATGGCCAACAATGTGCGTAAAAAGGGCCTCAAATCTTTCAACGCCGATTTCTCGGAATGAAATTTTCTGCTTATGAGTCAATTTCGTGGAGAGCGTAAACAAAAAGCTAATTTATCGATCTGCATCAAGTAATCGTCTTTTGAAAGATAAATATCTATCTGGGAACCATTTTTTTTGTTTTTCCGTCAGATGTCCCCTTCCGAGACTTTTGTAGCTCACAAAATGAAGTAACTGTTGATGTTTAAAATGATGGTCAAAGAATTCGATAATTCTGTTATTATGTATTTTATTTGTAAACAAAAAATGCGGTTCCTGCATATTGGTCTTTTTTTAAATTTTACACAGGTAATACACTTTTGCATCGATTATTTTTAAAGAAATGCTGACAAAATGTCAAATCTGATACCCTCTTGTAAACGGGCGTATAAAACCCTTGAAAATTATCGTATCGATATGAAACTTCTTTCTCACAAATCTACATGTCTGAACAATGAATAAAATGTATGGTTTTGTGGGTAAAATGATAAACATAGTTTATTCATGCAACGTCAAAGTCGCGGGACCGCTGTGCGCAGCTCAATCCCGTCCGCTGCCTTAATCGAAGTAGTTTTCTTTAAATTTTGAAATAAGTCTGTAATATGATGCGTCCTTTTTGCCATGAAAGAGGATATGTGAGGCGACTGCAGAGTCTTCATAATTGGGAATAGGTGACAAGACTGACTCTGTAACTAAAGTGTATATATTGGAAATAGTTAAGTCAGACAGGTCTCTGGCAGCTATCACAATAGACGTTTAAGGCTCCAGCGATAATGATATGTTGTATATTTCTTATCTTTGCAAACTCTATCTCTTTTGACGTTTATCCCAAAATGATGCTGGCACATTAGGCGGTCTATAAACTGTACCCAGTAAGAATTTATTATTGGGAAATCTTACCTCTGTCGACAAAAGCTGTATATTTGGAACCTTCGAATCAGGATAGCAAATGGCATCTAGCTAAGGGCCAACCCCAAAATCATGGGGGCGGCCCTTTCATGTGATGTCTTCATAACCAGAGATACTGGGGTCACTATCAAATGTATTTTGTGAAATAAAACGTTGCCGAAGGAGTGATTATATCAAAATGGAGAAACAATGTCAGTTTTTTAAAGATCTCATTGTGTGTAGGAATCCCGAACCATGTGTATGTATCTAATTACATAGGGTCCATGATGCCCACATATTTTAGTTTTGTACCTCTTTCTATATCTGTTCTGTGCACATTATGTTGTACAAACAACCATCCATGCAGCTTGGAGTACGACTTTTCATACATTATAACTCCACCTACCTTGCTCATAAATACATCAATAGTTTCAGGGAAGTGTTAACAATTACTTATTGTGGGTCCTCACTGCCCTTTTGCCGTTATCAGTATATATCCAACAGAACCGCGGTCCCCGCGGTGGCCTTTCTGACATTAGACTTTATCCTGTCAACATTCGGAGCTTAAATTCAGATAAACTTACATTTTTAAAAGTGACATTTCATCCTTCCGGGCACAGACATAAATTTAGCGGGCCTGTTAATTCCTGGTATTTCGCGGGATAATATTGCAGTTGAAGCCACTGAGTGCCACTCGAATAGCAAAACCGTGAACAACCCAAGAATTTGTTAAGGCCTTCACGATTTACACCAACGTAGAATGACCTATACTGGAATACAGCTGATTTGGAAAATTTGGTTGCCAACAGACCAGAATCTTACTGGTTATGTGTCACTGGTCCCTGTGATAATTGCAATAATGTCGCTCGCGGTGTTGTAATTGCAGTGAGTCATTTAATTTACGTCTCTATTTAATCCATGATTGAATACGTGCTTGTATATTCGGATTATGCAAATCGATGTTCACCATTAATATTAACATTCAGGTAAAAATATGCATTGCAGAATTCAAATCTGGTTCCGTTTTACCCCCCCCCCACATATATATTTGTATATATATATATGTATATATATATATATATATATATATATATATATATATATATATATATATATATATATATATATATATATATATATATATATATATATATATATATATATTTGGGCTCCTTGGCTTAAGAGCGTGTGTAGTGCACAAAGCTAGCACTAATAATATTAACGAGTAGATGACAAACTGGAGCTCTAGTCTATGGCCCTTTCAAGACACTGATGGCCAAAACAAAGAAAAAATTGTGTGTCTACTTTACTAAGGTTGGAAAACAAATATTATTTGCTTACATTTTGAGCACCTCTTACGCTTGGTTTTATACCACTTGTTCCATGGTGACAGAGTTAGGGTCCCAGTCGTGCCCAATAAGGTGATACTTGGCAAAGAGTCATACCTCAGTCAAAGCACAACATGATGCTATACACATTGCCACATGATCCAGTATAACACAAATGGATGAATAGGTTACAAACATGTACTTTTAAACAATAAATATCCATGTATTTATTGGACGCGAGAGCACATTCATTGTATCAGGAGATTCGAAAACCAATACAGAGCCAACAATAATAATAATTTATTTTCTCTGTTCACACATCCGTTTTTTGTGACACAAGGACGCCCAATACTAATACGATCATAATTTATCAATCAAATGCAAATAGGGATGTGTACTCTGTTAAAGGCTTTCACGGAAACGATTGAGACAAATGGATGGCATTTTCACACGTACACATGCAGTAGACGCGGACAGATTCGTTTTCTTCTATATTTTTCTTTTTTTTTGGGGGGGGGGGGCTGTAATGTACCATGAAGCAAACCAATGATTAGTGAATATTCATACAAGCATGAGAAGCACACCACACACCTATATTTGTAAGGATGGTTTATTTTGTCCATGCATTCTTTGAGCTACGATATTTAGGTAGCATAATGCCCATTTTGCGTTATCGACTCAAAATCAGAACTCAGTTGCCTAGGAATCATGCTATGGTCACTGATTAATGCTAAAGTATCCGTAAGTGACATCCAGGCTCATGCGGAGAGGTCAGAATGTTATCGGAACAATTTTTCTTCACGTGAAGTTACGATATGACTCTAGGATTCTTATCAGCATATGCCATATCTGTCCATTTTCTTGACTTCGGGGGGGGGGGGGGTGCATCATGATCATCATTTTATACTGACACGCATCTTCAAACGAGCTGTTGAAAAAAAATAATCCACATTCTTTATTAGCAAAGAATTACAATCCAGCTAATGTGTGATTGCTGAATATTTTAGTGATATTCACTTGAAATCTATTAAAACATACAGATGTAAATTAAATCCAACATTATCGGCTTTACTTACATTTCAGCTTCGCGGAAAACACAACAATAGCATGCACCTTGCCATTATAACAAGCTGCCTCAATCAAAGCTTTATTTTATCCGAGAAATAGATAACAACATTAAGTCATGTTTTAATTTTTCCCATTTGTGGTCCATTCTTCAATGATTTTAGTTAACCACGGCAGGTTTCTTTCGTATTTGCAACTCCCTATGATGGCCTGCATGGATATTTCAGATGTACTCCATACCTTTTCAAGGGTTTGGTATCAATAGATTGAATAATATTTGAACATGGACAGCCCTTGATGAGTGGTGTGTCGTTTGAATGACCACGTTTCCCCTTTACACCATTACGTCCATTGCAACCAAGAAACTCTTTTCTTGTGTAGGTCTAGTTACTGGTACGTGGAATAAAAAGTAAATGTATTTACTTTTTAATTAAACTTTTTTAACATACAATTCCATTCGCGTCACTTATAGTTGTAGATAAGGACATACTTCAACCTGGAAAAGGTTAAGTGCAATTCAAACCTGTTTCTACACATGAAATACTCTAGACTTTCAGAAGGTGCACTATAAATCAGCATGTCTTTCAAGTTTTTAGTCGTCAGTCACTACAAGCAATCAAACGCTATCCTTTCTTTTCTGCAGTACCTCCCCCCTCCAATCTGTCCAAGTAGTGTAAAAGTTTCTGCTTAAACTTTGACTATGTTTGGCATTTATTTTCAGTCATAATCACGTGGTTTATGGTTGTATCATTATGCGTTTCCTTGAAGTCCATCCGGTGCACTTAATGACTGATATACTAGCAAAGGAAACTCAAGAAAATAACCCTTTACTCTATCTATCTATCAATCTATCTATCTATCTATCTATCTATCTATCTATCTATCTATCTATCTATCTATCTATCTATCTATCTATCTATCTATCTATCTATCTATCTATATATCTATCTATCTATCTATCTATCTGACTGTCTATCTACCTATCTATCCATCTATTTATCTATCTATCTAACTATCTATCTATCTTTATCTATCTATCTATCTATCTATCTATCTATCTATCTATCTATCTATCTATCTATCTATTTATCTATCTATCTATTTATCTATTTATATATCTATCTGTCTGTCTATCTGCCTGTCTGTTTATCGATCTATCTATCTATCTATCTATCTATCTATCTATCTATATATATATATATATATATTTGTATTTTGGAATAAATGGGGAAAAAACCTCTCAAAAATCAATGTGCTTCATTGCCCATATCTGCTCACGTCAAGTTTTTCTTTCCTTACATATCTGTATGGTGCTCAACAAGTCTTGTTTATTCACATTTAAAATTGGTCACAATGTAGCCTTTGTCTCTGATTTTTTTTGTGACCCCAAGGAACGGAGTCAGAGAATTGTGTTTTTCTTGCTCCTTTTTCTTTCGTGAATATTTAGGCTGTTCTGTAACATAGTCTGCGTTTCCACAAAGGAAGGGCAATGTTCTAATTTTCAGGGAGGTAATAGTAAGAAATTGTAAACAGCACAAACCTAGACGCTTACATCGTCCATTGACGTAACTAGTAGAAAAATGGCTAATGGCTATATAATGTAAACTTGGCGTCCATTGAAAATGTCTATATTTTGCGTCTACCAAAATTACACTAATAAACACTTAGCCAGAAGGCTTTACTTGGAACAAAATTGAGGTAACTATTTCAAAGGTTTCATTTGCCAGCTTTCCCCAATGATGATGATGATGATGATGATGATGATGATGATGATGATGATGATGATGATGATGATGATGATCTACTCTTTCCCTTTTTGGAAACGCTCAGTCCAATCCCGCGAAGACTTATTATTTATGTAAAGGGGCCATATTTTGGCATTTTCCATAATAGTACAGAAAAAAACATGACCCATATTAATAAATCCCAAACCCAACAATGACAGCAAAGTGATTAAAAAACTGTGGTAAATGTTTTTACACATTCCAAAAAAGGTCATGCTGACAGTGGCGAGTTCATTGTCCTTGCTGAAGACCAGTCAATTGCAGTGAGGCGGTAAGTGTGAGCAGTAACCTGTTCTGAACAGGCAGTCCCAGTTGTGATTCTGCAAATCACCTAAGCCAAGGACCAAATAAATATCCCAGAAATTCCCGGGTATCTCAATATACATTTTAATATGGGATATGGTAACCATGTGCATGCATTACAACTCAGACAATTTCATCGGGTAACAAGCCAGGATGAAAGCTTTGTATGGCAAATGTAAAATATATTACCTATAGGCTTGATGAGAAAAAAAAGGTATACATACTGTCGCATACAGTTGACATTCCGATGATCTTGTCCCATGCCACCGCTTTGTTCTCCATGGGATGCCACTGGGAGTAATTAGGCAATTTGAAGAGTTTATCCTAACATTAAAACGGGCCTTGTTTGACATTTGATTTAATTATTTCACATATGCATCTTCCTGAATCTTAGACTCCTTAAATATATAATGTGTAATGGAAGCTATGTTTTCTTCTAATGGTCACAAAAAATACAGAACCCCCTCCCGAAAAAAAATAATAAAATAAAATAAAATTTAAAAAAAATATATACATAAAGTAAAAGATGACAAATTAAAAATAAAAATAAAAAATCACGAATTTGTGATGTAGAGATTTGAATAAAATATGTGTTTTTCTTATCAACAGCACAGAATTGAATTATCATGTTATTATGACACTGGTGCGGCTCTGAGGTGGTTAACCAAATTCACTTGAAATTCACTTAATAGGGTGATGAGAGTTGCAACAAAGCTGTGGTTGTCAATTGTGTTACAGCATGTGTGGAAAATTGCCATAAGTTGGAAAAGACAATGACAGCACAGGTAATGTATAGAAATGCTTTAAAAAGTTTTGAATAAAATGTAATCTCAACATAAAGTTAACCACTTGCTCTGCTTCTCCAACTACACTCATGTATTGTGTCATAAACATATGATCCTATTAGTAGCCCACAAAGATCAGGGGATAACAGAACCAAAGGCAATTGTAAATGGGGGAAAATGAAACAGCCTCGTAAATAAAGGGAACCTTCTGCTGCGGGTAATTCCCTGAACAACCCCACAACACTTAAATTAAATGTTCCACAAAAACCAGTTTCGAACAGAAGATGACTATAGGTGAATATTAGGATTTTAGACATGTACATATTGCCTTGGACTGAAGAAATTAGTATTTAAGTTTACAATGGTTTCTGGCAAGAAATAAGGTATTTGTTCTTTTACACGGAGCCTAAATTATGCTTATGAAACAAACTCCGTATGCATGGATTAAATATAAAACACTCCAACATGGATACCACTGTAAAGGAGGTTCGTTACAAGATGGCTGCTGGCTTGGGTGGTGTGGCTTTCGCTCTGATAGTGTGGTAAGTAATGTAATGTCTTTTGCCAAGACAGGTTATGGAACCAATAAGTTACATCAATGAACACCCACAGGATCGTTGCATGACATTTTTATATTTCAATATGGCTTAGACCTACAGCTTTGTTCACAACACTTTGTGACAGCCATTCAGCATGCTCGCTGCCGTCTCGGGTTTCACACGTGTAAGTAGGTCGCCGCATGTCCACAGAAAGTTACATGAGCGGACTGTTTTTTGTTAACCATGTCCCCTCCATTATTGGGTGAGATACGCCCTTGCCCTGGACCACACAGAAAACCCAGGTGGGTAACGAATCCATGTACCTCATGTATTAGAGAGTTGCAAAAAAAAAAATGTGCCCATTAAACGGGGTATCTGTGATGGTCCGCACATTCGGTGTGCTTGCTTTCCCCTCGTTTACTGTAAAAACACCAATTGCGTAGAAATGCTGCTTTAATGGACTTGACTTGTGATACTTGCTTATGGAACAGCTCGTTTCAAGACAAGAATTCGCCAATCTGTGCCAATAATAAGCTCACAAATGATGTACCATTCTGTGTTATTTTCACATTTGAACTTTGGCAGGCTTGCTGGGAGGCACTTTCAAGATTGTATCTTTATATTATTCTATTATTATTATGTTAGGAGTTTACTCCACAAATTGCCAAAAGTCGTTATGATTCCGTACAATTGTCAAGCAGCAGCATTATGTATACCTAAGACATGTTTGACTGGATCTGTAAGTGACGATGAAGTTTCGATTCCAGGCTATACTGTAAACAGCAAAGAGAGGAACCGTCACGCTAGAGGGGCTGTCATTTATGTTCGTAATGACTTGGTATTCAAACAGCGACAAGACTTTTCACATAATGATTTCGAAATTCTTGGTCTTGAAACCTTATAACCTAGCACCAAACCATTCGTTATTGCTGTGTGGCATTGAGCGCCTCATCAAAGTAACTTTTTGAATTACTCGAACTTACTTCTGTCAATTGTGACTACATTATCGATTTTGAATGTTTTTCACCTGAAAATTTTAATGTCGACGTTTTTAACCAAGGCGCTTCATCGAATGGTGTACTCAAGACTTCTAAAGTCTGTTGTAATTTGTTTGACTTTTCACACCTTAGTATGGGCACTACTAGGATCACGCCTTCATCTGAATCTGCTACAGATCTCATCTTAGTGTTTGACATGCAGACAATCCCTCAATCAGGTGTCATACCGACTGAGATTAGTGAGCTTCTTTGGACTTTTTGTTCCCGAAAAGTACATAAAGGCTGTTTAAATTTACACAACATTACTAAGATCCGATCGCTGAAGAATCATTCTAAAGATTTGCTAGATCAGAATCTTGAGGCGGTGGCCTGGTCTAGTGTGATATCTTGCTTAGATGTTGACAGTGCTTGGCGCGCGTTTAAGTCCTGATAAGTTTGCTCCTATCAATAAAATCCGTATGAAAAAATGACCCAGTCATGGATGACAAGCGATTTATTATTATGTATCTGAGAACAAACAGAAATTCACTTCTTTTAAGGGAGACTGGTAATATTTAAATTTACAATGATTTCAAACTAATACAAACCTGGTACAAAGAAAAGCCAAGGCAGCTAAAAGTAACTATATATGAAAACGACATCCAAGAAACCCTTGATTAAAAAAGTAATTTTTAAACTACTTGGTCACGTAAATACCAAACAAAAATAATAATAGTAATAATAATAATAATAATAATAATAATAATAATAATAATAATAATAATAATAATAATAACAATAATAATAAAAATAGATAGATAGATAGATAGATAGATAGATAGATAGATAGATAGATAGATAGATAGATAGATAGATAGATAGATAGATAGATAGATAGATAGATAGATAGATAGATAGATAGATAGATAGATAGATAGATAGATAGATAGATAGATAGATAGATAGATAGATAGATAGATAGATAGATAGATAGATAGATAGATAGATAGATAGATAGATAGATAAAATAGTATGCCTCCGGGAGAATGAAAATACAGTCTTTGAAACCTCTAGAATAGCCAATTAGTTTAACAATTTCTTTGCTGATTTTGTCTCAGTATTAGTGGAAAAGTTGCCAGCGGCCTCTCAACACGTTGACAGTGATCGTGTTGATTAGTTCTATATCTCTAAAGAAGTTCAAGCAGATTACTTTTCTTCCAACGGCATACAAAAACAGGACATACAGAAGGTGATAGGCAACCTCAAATGTAAGAGCACTGGGTTGAACAATATTCCCACTAAAATTTTGAAAGAGGTTACAAGTACTGTTCCTGCCCCTCTCTCATATTGTCAAACTGTCCCTGTCAACTGGCTCTGTCTCAAAAAAAACAAAACAAAACAAAAGCCATAACAAAAAAAAAAAAACACAAAACAAAAAAACAAAAAAAAAAGAAAAAAACTGAAGTCAGCTAAAATTATCAATTTACACAAGAAACATAGTTGCGATGGTCCAGGTAATTATAGGCTGGAATCGATATTGTGCATCTACTGAAAAATTCTGGAAAACATAGTTTACTCTCAATTGGAGGCAATCTGTCTAAATATTATATTATTTAAGATTTTCAGTCTGACGTCAAATGCAACTACTGTATAGAATCTTAACTCATCTATTTGACGGATTATGTAAAAACGAATACTGACAAAGGTCTTTGCACAGGCACAGACCTGCTTGATCTCCAGAAAGCTTTCGGCACAGCAAACCATAGTTTTCTGTGTTGGATTATTAGCTTGGACTCTGCATCGGTCGCTTAGTTTTATTCCTGTATATTTGATCGCCCACATCTTGTACAGTCGCTTGTGGCCTGCCACAAGGTTTCTTACTCGGGTCACTGTTATTTTTGATATTTCTGAATGGCATACCAATGGCTGTCAACTGCAAAAAAACTTCTTTACGCAGATGACTCAGCTTTGCTTTTCTCTGCCAAAACCATTGATTAAAGAGCAACATATTGTTTCTTTTGAACTTCACTCTGTAAATCAATGATTGGTTGATAATAAGCTATCTCTTCACTTGGGGAAGACAGAGTCAATTTTGTTTGACACAAAACCTAATATCTGAGAATGTTACTGGACCAGAACGGCTTTGGAGAACCTCATGCAGAGTCAGATTTGAATAAAATCACCTATAAACTCCACCTTTTGAATAAGCAAAGACTAGGGTTGAGCAATAGAATGAGGAGATGTCTGTGTGCGGCTTGGTGCAGCACTTTGACCAGGAATACAAAACAAAAATTCCATACTTGTCAAAACAAGCTGATTTTTATTATCATTATCTGTCAGGTAAGTGCCCATAAAAATTCTGAACAGATATCTGACCTTAGATGGCTGAAGATTTCAAGAAGAGTAGAATAAAACAAGATGACACACATGTTTCAAATAAAGAGGGCCACCTGTCCAAATTATATTGAGGAAAGTATGGTCCAGACATATGATGCTCACAATCATTTTACTATTTCAAGTGTGGATTTCCTGGTGGTCCCAAGAGTTGGGGGGGGGGGGAGATGGGGTGCTGCTGGTTTGAAATCTTTCCTTCATTCCTCTATCAAACTGTGGATACCTTGAAACATGCAGTAAGTAATAGCATGCTTTCTATGTAAGCAAGTGTAATTAAATTATTTGTATTTGAAAAGTATATCTATGGCACACTTAGGAAAACATCTTTAAAAATGAGCTTAGAATAAAGGAAAACTGTTTTCCTTTATTCTTAGCTCCTTTGTTTACATGTGTTACTTTCATCGCCATGTAGCAGATGAGATAAGAACTTAGTCAGACACTTTGCATTAGTTTACCATTACCAGCATCCCAGGGCTACTTTTTAAAATACCCTGGATGATTCAACTGTTTGTTCTTTTTATTCTGTCATCAACCATGTGTACATTGTAAGTTTGTTTCTTTATCCTTAGGTGTAGGGAAAAGCTGCTCCATGTGTCCATTTCTCTTAATTGTGACTGCGGAATTGTTCTGTATTAAAGTAAGATGCAGCAATGATATTAGGTTATCTGTATTGGTGATAAAGAAATGAGTATTTTTTTTCATTCCCCAAGAATGCTCCATTGTCTCATCTTATATTTGTTAGAAGACACATTTTGTGGTTTGAAAACGATGTATGAAATAGATAAGGGTTTTTGCAGGAAAAAATTGTTGAATATTTAGATTTACTAATGAAGTAACGTTAGTAGGAAAGAATGGTCTTGGTTGAATTTTGCATATAGTTGTAAACTTCATGAATAATAGAAACTGTACGTCTATATTGCAAACATTTGAAGAAATATTAAAGTTGTGAAAAGCTGGAAATCCATTAATCGCTAAAAATAAAGCAGATAAAACCAATGGAAATATAGCTGACCAAATGCTCAGGAAAAGTCTATCTTCCAAATGTACATTTGCAACATCGAATCAGACAATTCATCGTTATCTAGATGTTGTATACGTACAGAACAAAAACAGACACCACTTGTTCATAAGCATCTTGTCAAAGTGTCAACAAATTATAAATCTTGTTTATACCCTAATGTGTCAGATAGGCTTTTGAAGGAGTAATATGAATTAATGAATTTATTACTAGGCGCAAAATTGTGTATTATACAAAAAGTGGTATGAAAAATGTATGATTTTTATAAAGGACATTGTCTCTGCAGATTGCTCATTCGATACGTATGAGCAACTGAAAGTTAAATAGAGTTTATAACCTACCTTTCTAGATTATTCATCAACATGATTGGAAATTCCAAGATAATGGAAACTATACTTTAATTTGTGTATTGTAAGATATCTTAATGTCAAAAATGTATAACCTTTTTAGATATTTTGTGAAACTAAAAATCCATACATGGAATTACATGTAGTCTTCTACTGGGTTTGTGCAAAACATTGAAGTCAAGAATTATCAGTAGGTGTATTTAAGTTCAGAGGAACTTTTTTTTTCCAACAAGAACCCAATAGAACTGGCCCACAAATATTATTTACTGTGATTATATAAAGAAACCTAACTGAGACGACAATTCTAAACACACAACAGCCAAAGTTATGACTGAATTGCCTGTACACTACATGCTCCGTTGATGTGGTCACGACGGTTTTCTATTATTCGGTACTACAAATAAAAAAAAATATATAAATAAAAAAATAAGTTCAGTCTTAAACCAGCATGTCCATTTGCCTTCACAAGGATAAACAGCTATTGGCACAGGGCTTACATTTGTTTTGGAGTTTTGTTGACATTTTAATAGGTCAACACGCTGAGTTTATCTGGAGCATGAGTGCCTGAGATAGCCCTAAGAGTACTGAGGCCACTATTTGTCAATATCATGGTCGACAAAAATCGTAAAATATATTATGTACCATTCGGCTGCATCCATAATTCCACAAAATAATGTCATGTCCGTGTTGCCGCTGTTCAGGTATTATGTGATAAACCGCATGATATATTGTATACATATACGTGTAATGAAAACACACATACGTTTATAGCTTATTAAGTGTAGAAAATTTATCCTACATAGAACAACATTTCAGAGCTTTTTGGCCATGATAATCGCTAATAATGAGTGCGTCTGAAATTAAATGATAAACACTCTATCTATCTATCTATCTATCTATCTATCTATCTATCTATCTATCTATCTATCTATCTATCTATCTATCTATCTATCTATCTATCTATCTATCTATCTATCTATCTATCTATCTATCTATATATGTATATATATATATATGTATATATATATATATGTATATATATATATATATATGTGTGTGTGTGTGTGTTCTCAAATATAAGAGCAAATTCGACTTGAATCTATGTTGACATATTAGGTTCTACTATGGCGTACATGTCTTGCATTTGCATTCGTCACCCCCGTGTCAGACAGTGAGGTCTGTTGGGAAGGAAAAAATTTGATATATATATATATATATATATATATATATATATATATATATATATATATATATATATATATATATATATATATATATATATACTTGTCTTTCAGGTATTATGGTACCCTGCGAAGATATATATTACTTTAAGCATCTGAAAGCCACGTAGTAACCATAAACCCCTCAGGTAATTTTATCATAGTACCTTTACATCACACTTTGAATCTCAAGAACGTTGATCAAAGATTCAAACATAGGGGCCACGGCATCGGACATACAATGTAATGCACTTTAATTTTACACACGTGTAAAACAACTGAAACATGCAGGGTAGGCTACCGTACGAAACTTATGTGTATTTGGACAGGCTAACTGCAAACTGTGAAAGCTGGATTCAACAGGCAATTCAACCAACATTTTTGGAAGCACCACAAATCACTTTGTGTTACGCACTGAATGTTTTGGCTTTTTTCTGATTTTACTTTTGCCAACGCCAGTTTCAGTATTATTTGGCCTCTGGTATACATTTTCTGAAAAAAAAGAAAGAGAGAGAGAGAGAGAGAGAGAGAGAGAGAGAGAGAGAGAGAGAGAGACAGAGAGAGAGAGAGAGAGAGAGAGAGAGAGAGAGAGAGAGAGAGAGAGAGAGAGAGAGAGAGAGAGAGAGAGAGAGAGAGAGAGAATATGTTTATTC
>OZ026628.1:75004785-75068867 GCA_964020975.1 Hermodice carunculata | reverse complement strand
TACTATAATAAAGATGAGAGAGAGAGAGAGAGAGAGAGAGAGAGAGAGAGAGAGAGAGAGAGAGAGAGAGAGAGAGAGACAGACAGAGACAGAGACAGAGAGAGCGAGAGGGAGAGAGAGAGAGAAGGCAAATAGACAGAGAGAAAAAGAGCACTAAAAATCCGTATCACTTAGCAGATGCACCCCCCTCCCCCAAAAATAAAATCAGTGACAGAAAAGGCAAAAACTTGATTGGCATTACTTTAGCAGTGCCTCCTCTCGTGACTCTAAGGTAATTTTTATGTCCAATGAACAGATGTTCTAAAATACTCAATTGTGCCGAGATTTCGAACGCGTTTTTTCTTTTTTATCAGCAGGTACGCCCGTCTCATGCTTGCCCCTTTCAGTGCCAAGGACACTACTAAAATCAAATAAATTCAAATAAATATATTCTGAATTATCAAAAGGATACTTCATTCATTTTCTTTTAAAACGACCTTACATGCAAGTGCCAACATGCCCATAATTATGGAGGTCTGGATCATCGGATTTACCCGCCACCCTTTAAGCGTGTTGCAGCCAAAGCCACACGAAGAAAGCTATTGACTCAGTAAAAAACTTGACAATGAAAGAGTCTAACCATGTTTATCTTTATCATTACCCTAACGTACATAATTGTCTTCGAAAATTAAAAAAAATATTGACACTTAACTTTTGTTGTCCTTGTTAACCTTCTAAGACAGCAGTGTTTGTAGGATTTCAATCTTATCACACTGCTAGTCTTCTTTCGTTTGGGACCGCGGTAGATGATAATATTGACATTTTGATAGATGTTTTACAGAGAATGCAAATATAAGATCCTTTCCTTCCATTTAAATTATTTGCCCATTTAAAACATAACTATTTTTATTTTGCTGTAAATATTTCCTGATAGCGGTGTCTGTTTTTTTCAGTGTCGTCCAAATTTATAAGAAATATACATTTTTCTGGATCGTCAAGTGTGGCAAATGCGGGGATAATTTCCGTCTTGTGATCACAGCTGAATGGGTTCCTTTACTTAAGGCTGTGTACAGTTTGAACATAAAATTGAAACTTCGTGAGGTTAGGCTTACTGCTTCATGTGTAGTGCTCAAATCGACGCATGTGCATGTCTGATGTGTTTTAAACAAAATTTTTTCAGCTTTGAATTTCACGGTGCAAACCACAATTACTTAGCATTGGCTGGCTATCCAATACTGTGGGTGTTGGCATAAGCACATTTTGAGGTAATTGATTGTTGTGGTTTTTCGCTTCATAGGTGTTTCACTTTTCACTGGTAGTATTCAGCAAAATGTCGCAGGTAAGACTTGCTTTATTAAATGCTTAAAAAAAAAAAAAAAAAAAAAAAAAAAAAACCGAAAGAAAAGGAGTCGCCCATTTACTTCCTCGGTTTGATGAAAGATCACAACACCACGAAGTTAAAAAATGACACGAAACATGGTATTTCTTGAAGTTTCGACTTGTAAATCATACAGTCAGCGCGAGTTGTCCCAGGTCAAAAATATTCTTACTCATGACCTATACATCGACTGGTGAATGACAAATCGTTTGACCTAGAATATTGAAAATATCACATGCCAACCATTTGGGATCAGCTCAAAATTACGAAATAATCTCAGCATAGATGATACAGATGGTGAGCAGGTCCATTTTTTTCAAGTATATTGGGGTTTCCCTTGATAGTACACTGATTATTTGTGCTTTTATTACCAAGAAAAAAAAACCCTCCCTCGAAACAAATATCCAAGTGTCTTTCGTTGTATCATCATGATCATAAGCATATTTTGTTCATGGGCTGTTTTCTGAATATTAATTACTGTTCATCAGTATGGTCCAACACTATAAAAACTCAACTTAAATCTTTGTTTTAACTATACAAAAGAGCAACTAGACTGGTCATAAGTGTTTCTTGGTGTACACCAACAAAACATCTTGCAATGCTGCATATTTTTTTTTCAGATTTGAGGGATATGGACTTGAAATAGAAACTTTCTAGCGTACAAAATAGACTAATTTTGACCTATCATCAAATGGTGATTGAAGTTCGTGTTGCACCATCAGAATTACGCAAACAAACACCGTTGGTCTTGGCACGCAAGAAACTTTCACTCATGCGTGCAACCTGTAACATCATCATCTTGGTCATAGTGTATTATATTAGATTCTGTAACAGGTATAAGTGTCTGATCAAAGACTACTCTATCAAGCAATTAGAGGGGATTATCCATATGTAACAGTGCACAATCTTATCGCCAATATATTGTTGTAACTAATGGAGTGCTTACACATGTAAGGTGGCCATGTTTTCTGCTTTGTTTGTTTGTTTGTTTCTTTTTTTGATTTTTTTTTTTTTTTTTTTTTTGTTTTTTGTTTTGTTTTTTGTTTTGTTTTTTCTCAAATTCATCATGGAAGTGTTGTTGTTTGCTTTTCCGGAGAAATGCGAGCGTCTCAGCTGTCGCCTTATCTTGATCATTTAATTAGATATATGTATGTATGTATGTGTGTGTGTGTGTGTGTGTGTGTGTGTGTGTGTGTGTATGCAAGCGCCCTAAAAATGTTGCAAAATATAATCAGCATGGGAATTAGCAGAACTAACGTATCACTCTAACTGTCAGTTACATGTATTGGAAAAATAGTGAGCTACTCTCATTCATAGAGAGAAAGCCATCCCACTCAAAGTCTCACGTACCCAGAATAGCAACGCAAAATTCAATGCTTTTAAAAATGACACCCCCCCCCCCCAGCCCCCAACCTGAATGTCTGGTCGTCATCCCCCCCCCCCTTTTTTTTTTGTACATTGCTATCCGTTTGTTTTATATTCTGTATTCCTCCATGATCGTGGTATGTCGATTTTGTCCCGTTTTTTTCCGATATGAATACAAGCAGTCCAAGACAATGAATGGCCAAAATCCCATCCATGCTGTTAAGAAAGACATGTTGTTCTTGATCCAAGATGAGGTGACATGAGTGAGCAACTTTTGTCCACCGAGAACTCTTCTCACTAAAAGAAACTGTCAAACTGCTAGGCTATCTTGTTAAAACAGAGACATTTTAATGCAATGTTGCTAGGGTCACGTTGATTGCACCTGAGGGTCACGGGACCATTTTCCTCTCCAGTCCTCTTTGAAGCTGTCATTGTCACGTGGGAGACGACTGTGACAACTTGTCCATGTGGCTGTCATTTATAACATTCGGGTAAATAACTGATTTTCTGAGCCAATCAACATCAGTGTATATTGGAAACTACACATCAAAGATATCCATTGATATGTCTTTGAAATATTGCATACAAATATGACCGGAGTTGACCGCAGTGTTTTCATTTCGGTCAACAATGTGGGGAAAAAAGGTCCTTAATTCTTTCGACGCCGCCTTTTGGAATGAAACATCCTGCTTATCAACCAATATTGTAGACAGCGTCCATATCATTATTATACTGGGATGAGAAACATCAGATGCAATTCAGCATCAATAAATGAGTAGAAGCAACATATCATCTGTCAACGAAGACTTTGTTCCAGTGATATATATGGTTTCGCTCTGCATATAATTGATGATGCAGTATTCGCTTGAAACACTTTCTACTTGGTATAAGTTCACTTGCATCAAGGCAACACAATAACACTGTAGGGATAATTTGCCCTTTTCCTCTTTACATTGCGACTAAGTGAAGAGCATTTCCTTGGAGCGGGTTTGAATCAATGCACGTAACTGTTGCCAATTGCATAAGCTGACGTAGTGCATGGTACCGCCATATATAGTATCTACCGTTCGCACGTTACTCTTTCAGGGCCACATTCTGACTGAGTAAACGGCTTTCCTCTGCGCACTTCAAGCAAAATTTGCCCAAGGTGTGCGGAAGATAGCTGTTGACATGGGCTATTATAATCTATGTAATTATAAGCATGAAGCTATTTCAAACAAATGCCCTTTCAGCAGGGGTCATGAATCAGACATCCTTATCATTGTTCAGATGACTTTGTTTCCAGAAGTTCGACGTGGGCCACAAGTCAGCCCTAAAAGAGTGCAAAGAGCAGCAAGGGTGCCAGTCAAACTGCTCTTTGGATCAGTTGTGCCTCGTCCTTTATTTTTCAAAACATAGGGGTACACACACACACACACACACACACCTACACACACCTACACACACACACATACATATATATATATATATATATATATATATATATATATATATATATATATATATATATATATATATATATATATATATATGCTGGAACATATGGTGTGTCTAGATCTGCTAACAGAATCGAGATACACGCATAATAATCTCTTAATTTAAATTATTGAACGGATAATACTGAATTATCCTGACTAGTATGACCAAGATAAAATTCGCTGTGGTACAAAAAACCATTTGGCTGTGGAGAGTGACCGTATTTGCAAGCTTAACGTGGTGTGTAGCGCGTCCCAGAATATAGTTTATGGTAATTTTCCCACAGAGAAGTTTTAATTATGCTGGTACAATTATCAGTAAAGCAATAATTCATTTATTCACCCATGTTTTCTCTCATCTATATAACCACATGCCCGTTCGTGATTACCAACATTATACAGAATTAATTCGTTCGGTCATCGGCCCTTTTTATTAGTCAATATAATGGCATAGAAATATGTACGATGCAAAAGAGCGCCTGGGTATGGCTGTGTGAGCATACGTGATTACCAACAGAAAAGCAACCTCTCACGCTATGTGTCAGTGGTTCATATATGACAATCGCAAATCTGTTGCTCACCGAGTTACCATTACAGTTAGCCATTTCATTTACGTCTGTAATGACCACGTGAACGCAGATATGCTTGTATATTCTGACTATGCAAATCGGTACTCACCAACTAATGATAACGTTCAGGTAGAAATATGCATTGCAGAATTCATTCGGACCCGTTATACATATATACCTGGACTCTTTGGCTGCGCGACATTGAGTCAATAAGTTCCTGTTTAAGCAATACTGACACAAGAAACACTTTACATTTTATCTTAGCTTGAACAAGAAACGACAAAAGGTGAGCAGAATCGAAAACGGTTGAAGTACATAAAGCTGGCATTATTAGTATTAATCATTGGATGACAAACTGAAGCTCAAGTATACAGCCCTTTCCACACACTGATGGTCCAAACTGAGAGAAGGTTAATGTGTATCTACCTAACTAAGCTTGGAAAACAAAACTGAATTTCTTGCATCTTATACGCCTCTAAAACTTGGTTTATTCCATTTGTTCCACGGTGACAGAGGTATTTTTTCAGTTTTGTCTCAGAAGGTGATACCCAGCAAAGAGTGAAACCTCAGTCAAGACAGGAAAAGCATGGTGAAGTACAGATTGCTGCAAGATCCAGTGCAAGACACATGAATGAATGGGTTACAAACAGCCAGTTTTAAACAGATGAGATCTAAACATCTATTGGACGTCAGGGGAGGTTCAGGGTGCAAGAAAGAGTGTATGTTGCCACACAAACTAAATTGTTATAAAAAGCTGAATGAATGTATACAGAAATTAACATTTTTTTCAGACTTGCAATCGTTACTGTAGTGGCCTGGGGAGATCTTGCCAAATATACAAGCACTTCACTAAGTATGCAAAATTGACACAAATTTACAAAATGTAAATTTTGCATTGTTGGATACCTCCCAGCACGCTTACAACTTCATGATAAGCCTGAAATATGTGAAGCTCTGTGAAGTTGAGTAGTTTTCTTGTTGTTCATCCACCTGCCCGAAGCAAAGTCAAACACTTGCATGTGTTGTATGGGTTTTAAGGGTTCACGTTATGAGAAGACCCTGTCTGTTTTCCGGTTGTGCGTCTGTTAATGCAATATCTACAGAATTCGCCAACGTAGATTGCTCAAATGTGGCAAAATGCTTTCATTATCTTGCAAGATGAGATGATTCGATTCTGCTGTCGACATGGCTTAATTTGAGCAAGTTGCGTGCGGTTAAGTCAATGCTTGCGTTGAAGGTATGTGTAGTTTTGAAATATTTTTAGCCCTATTGATATAAACTGCTACAATTTAATATAATTGAGTTTAATTATGTGTAATTTCATTAGGATCATACACTAGTTTCAGGGGATAGACCTTTCGTTGTGCAAGGAATCTCAAGGTGCGAACAGCATGATGTATACACCTCAGGTATCAAGAAAATAGATAATTTACCCCCAATTTTCTTTTCTGATTTTTATGTTGAATGTGTCAATTCAATAAAGCATTTCTTGAAATGATTGCCACATTGTTGTTTAAATTTGAAAAGAAAAGTTACTGGACGTATGGTCAGATCCATGCCATATAAGGGAATGAACACAAGAATGGAAAGAAAGTAGTGCAACACAACGTAGTCTGGTGCATAACCACGTAGTATGGTCAGTCAGACTACGTAGTCTGTATTAAGTCCATTTTTAAAGTAATATGGCCCTAAGTACGGGATAAATGTTCTTTGCCTTGAACATTATCTTCATAGTTTGGCTCCTCACGTGATAAATATTCTCAGTCTGACTGCAAAGGTTGCTGGGTTAACTTCACTGTGTTGAATCTGGGTTTGTTTCTCATAATTTGACTAAATTGTTTAAGAT
The DNA here is from genome assembly GCA_964020975.1 of Hermodice carunculata. Lineage (NCBI taxonomy): Eukaryota > Metazoa > Annelida > Polychaeta > Eunicida > Amphinomidae > Hermodice > Hermodice carunculata. Next base: position 75,062,255 of record OZ026628.1, on the reverse strand, counting down.
ATGGAAACAGGCAGGGAAGCAGCATTCAAACAAAGTAAAATACAAATTTGGGCTCCACTGTAAAAACCCGACATTTAAGTTTTCTGTCCCTTGATTATTTCCAAGATGGCTACCAAATTATGTCACATTTGACCTATAAATTGACATTCTGATTTTTGACCCTGAACCTGACCTTACAAAAAAGTGCATCGATGGTGTATATAAGTCGTTTTTGTGAGATTTGAGATTTTAAACATTTTTAGATATGCACTGTTTTTATAAAAGGAATGGGTTGGTAACCTGAAGCTGACAAATCCAATCCAACACAAGCGAAACACAATGTTTATATTACATTATTTCCCTTATTCATTGTAGTTACTTTAAAATATATGATTGATTCAAACGAACAAAAATGGATCAATTTTAGATGGGATACGTGACAACATTTCATACATTTTGTTTGTTTGTGTGTTTCAGGTCATTTCTTCCAAGATAGGTCCCAAATGCTATTACCTTTGACCTTAAAAGTGACCTTGTCACCTTCAAACTAACCTTGAAAAATGAGAATCATGATGTATATTCCTAGTGTTGACAGGCTGAAATAAACATCATGAGAACTTCTTTCAGATACAAAATGCAGTATCAAATTGGTCAAAATAGATGAAGAATATGCTTAGAAATTTAGTGGTCAGAGGTTAACCTGGGTAGAAATGCAGCGGTAAAAGAGGTAAATGAAAGAAGAAAGATAGCCCAAGGACAACAGAAAATCTGAAACGTCTACCTCTGTACATATTATGGTTAGGCTTGATTAAAGAGTCGTGGGGTTCATTTGATACAAGGAGGCCAGAATAGGCATAATTCACTGCAGCAACGAAATGCAGTTTTCATATTGCAGGTAACTAAGTTATAAATTGCACCTGAGCATTAAATATATACGTTTCATGAAAGTACATAGAAGTTTATAAATTGTTACGTGTAGAATATATAGTTCCCACAAAAGAGCATTTCACAGTTTTACTGGCCATTTCCATGTGGTTGTAAATATAAGGAGTAAACAATGCGCATATTGCACAATACCCTTGTCAATAATAAAGAAGTCTAAAATTAAAAGATGACCAGATGTCTGTCTATCTATCTATCTATCTATCTATCTATCTATCTATCTATCTATCTATCTATCTATCTATCTATCTATCTATCTATCTATCTATCTATCTATCTATCTATCTATCTATCTATCTATCTATCTATCTATCTATCTATCTATCTATCTATCTGTCTATCTATCTATCTATGTGTGTGTAGTTAAAATACGTAATGCCAACATACACTATTGCGTGATCTATCACAACTGGTTGCTGTTGGATCAATCTTGTTTAAATATAAGAGCAAATTCAACTTCAATCAAGTTTGACTTACAGACGGTTCCTGTATGGCATACATGTCTTGCCATTGTGTTCGTCTCCCACATGTGTAGATGTACTGCCTGAGAGTTGGCAAGGGAAATTTACATTACTACCGATGTAGGTTTGTAATTCACCGATCAGTATGAACGTGACCAGTTCCTCATTGTCTGGCGATATATAGGCTTCCAGTTGGACTTATTTAGTTAAACGTTGTTCTGTAAAGCATGCTGGACCAATGTTCTCGTTCTGTTCATTTGTTTTTCTATAGCTGTGTATAATCTTTCAAAGATAATCGAAAAACATTTAAACCGTTTAGAAGCAACCATGCATCCTAGTTTTGGAGTCAGGAGAATGCAACAAGGATATTGTTTTATTGTTAAAACCTAACTTTTGCTTACAATATTGAGTCAAACATTTGCTACAAAATAAGACCACAATCAATCAATCGATCAAAAGTTGAGTACTTAACTCGTATTTTCTGGCTTCCATTGTGTTTACATTCTCCTGGAGAAGCTCATCATATCAATCTAGCTTTGTCAAAGGTACTTTTACATCACTTATGTAAATCTATATGATTATACACTGTATTGGTATCCATGAACACCTTAGGGGCATTAAATACAAATTAATACCCAGGGTTTTGTGGAATAATTCAACGCATATTTTGTGTCATCTTGCACTGTTTTATAAACCAAACTTGATTCAACACTGGATCTATATTGGTGGTTGATATTTACAAATTTCCGACGCATTTGGATTTCATTTTCAGCGAAAGTATTTGGCTCAGAGAGGCTGCAGCATGTATTGATTGAATACAATGTACCTTTAATCGTTGTCATATACTGGCAGCGAGTAAATCTAGTTTGGTTGTACATTGAACGTCAGCTCACGTTGATTTAGTATTGATCCAGCTTATGTTTACAATACTTATCTTTTATCGACTCTATATTTCTGTATTCAGAAAGACAGGCAGAACATTTCGGAGCCGTTACATGGATGGATATAAAGTCATATAATAATGAGATGGATGTGCCGTGTGAGCATAATTAGTTTGGCCCTGTATTGTAATGCAATTTGATTTGTTAAAGCAGTAGATTTTGGCACAACGTTCATCAAATGTTGAATTGAGTTGAGGCATTTACTAACTGTTTGATTCGTATATGTAGGTTTCCACGTAAGGTATGGCAATAGCTCCATCATCAAATTTGTGACATTAGTAATAAAAAAATTCTCGAATAATGCGTGCAAAGGTGTTTATTCTCGTTGTAAAACGGGAAATCGTGATTGTGCACATAATGCAGTTAAGCGCAGGATGCATGAATTTGATCTGACTCTAATGAAATATAGTTCAGAAAAACATTACCCCATTTATGAATTCCAACGCAACTATGACAGCAAAGTAAAATACAGAAAAAGGCATACATTCAAAGATCACCGAAACATTAACGTTCAGCTTCCAAAACCAATGTCAAGAAAAACGTCACACTTCTGACCTGAGACAACATAATAAAATTATAAATTTATCTGCGTTAAACAGTCAGGGGACACGCTAGCAAGATAAAGGTAAAAGTGAGGACGACGATGGACATGATGGGTTTCAGTTCAACATCGGCACAGAAAAATCACTGCACGTCCAGCCACTGTTAAGGTTTCTTTGAGCGCACGCAAGCGTAATAACAGATCTTGCTAAATATATAAAATTTGAGTTTATACCTATGGGTACAATATATATATATATATATATATATGTGTGTGTGTGTGTGTGTAAATTAATTAGTCACTTAGATCTACAGAAGATTGATTTATACATATTAATACCTGACTGTATGAATTGGTGAATTATGATGCATCAGGCGTATTATTGTGCCATTGAAAGGCAGCATGTGGATTGCTTCTATGCACACTTCTGTGATATTTAGTGTTCCAACATTGCAGTAAAGTCAGTCTAAAAAGGAGGAAAAATTCATATTCCGAAGGTGACATATTTATAATCACTTAAAGTAGGAAGGGCACAACAATTTACCTTGTCATGTCTCGTTGCTATACTTTATTGAAAACAACTGGACAAATGTTTATCCCCACTTGATTGTGTAAATCAATGCAGAACCCTTGCCGGAAAAATCGCCTGAAAGTATTTTGATATAAACTATTGTGTGCTTTATTGTTTCTGCTTCCATTTTTCGCAAAAAAAATATTTTGAATCAGGACTGCCTGCAGGATTTTAGGATTGTGCCATGTAACAAGGCAACCTCTTGCCTGGGCGTCAGTTCCATCAATTTTGCTCAGCCCAAAGCAATGAAGGTTAGTTACCTAAGTGGCAATTTATGCGAAAAAAAAAGATTATCACCACAATGTTATTTTATTGCTGTAGCCTGAAGAAATCACGTCAGCTTTAAGATACGCATTATGTTGCCGGAAGACAGTTTTTCAACAAACAATGAAATGCACAGGGAAAGGTGGGTCTCTGATTCAGTTAATACTTTCTACTGCACCATCATTTATTAAGCCAATTCCATATATATACAGGTTAGACAGGGACAGGTTAGCTTATGGAGAGTAAAGAGTTCGAACTGCGGAATAGGATATTGACTACTAGGAAGTGGTTCTGGGCAAAAAGACACAAATACAAAGCATGATGTCAATTGATAGTTTTCATATTAATCACATTTATCTGAAGTTAAGCGACACTATTAGAATCATCTCCGTTTTAAAAGAATCATCGAAGGCGGTATTTACTTGTTCCAGGTCCAGGAATAATTTTACTATCTCCTACTAATTTTGCCGTTTTGTGACAAAAAATGAAATCCTTTGCCTGTCTTACCTCATGAATGATCTTGCAACTTCCAAAACAAGAATCGATCGAACAAAAGCTACAAGAGGTCAGTTTATAACACCATTGTAAAGGAAAAAAATTCCATGTAATGCATGTTTATTATCGTAAACTTGCATTGGAAATTTTAAAACTTGAATATCTTCAAAACTATTATAGAAAGCGATGTCATTTTACCTTCTACCATGGGGTTAATAGCATATTAAGCAGTGGCCCTGACAATGTATGTCCACTTTGAAGGCACTGTTCATAATAATAATAATAATAATAATAATAATAATAATAATAATAAACAACTCAATTTTAGAGCGTTTATTCCACACACAGTATGCTCATATTAGCAGAACAGCCAAGAAGCGTGTCATAGTTGATGTTTTTATTCTTTTGTAATTCATAACTGGAGGTCCGAGGTTTCAAGGACGGAAAACTTCAAATTACCATCAAGTGGGCAGAAGGGAAAAGCTGCATAAATTGCGTAACAGCATTCTTGCAAGAGAGGACATGCATTGTGGTTATGCCACCACTCAGGGTAGTGTGCCTGTGCTCTGCACGTTGAGCCCCCACGTATGCTCCAATAATATGTAAAGCACACTAAAACCGTTGCTCGCACAACACCTCTCCTACCATACTTTCCATTCGCTATCGAGCTTTTGCACTTACTGAATATCTGTCTTTCCATGACAAGTTAGGTGGACGAAATTGTTTAGCGCTAATGGCTTCATTCTTAGATTGGCCCTTGATCACATGACTGCTGCATGGTCAAATAATTGTAACATGATGAGTGGACCAATAGACCTGTTCATAGGACTCGGGTTTACTCGGTTCACTTCGGCCTGAGTTCGCAAAGTACACCCTGCTTTGTTTACATTTTGTACTTGACCACGCTGGCCGGATTCAACATGGAAGGATCAGAAAGTGAAACACAGGATGTGCTTGGGTTTAATGAAAAATCAGACCGTCAGCAAACTAAACATGCACATTTCATCACTGATGTGACATTTTGGGCAACAGATTTGCACTGTTCAGCACAATGCATGCTGTAATCACTAGCGTTAGGAGTGGAATCCGTTCTGAACATATGAAAGGGTGGGCTCGACTCGGCCACTTGCTGACAGGACAATCAGCCCAACGATGGAATGCATAATTAATTAGGGTCCGGAAAAGTTCGGTACAAGTCGGTATGAACAGGTCTATTCTAAGAAACGCAAGACTCAGAAGCAATATATGTGCTGATGATATGTGGCTTTTGAGCGGCAAAGTGACATATCGATGTGCCCAAGGGAAAAGTGTCTAACTTCATCAGAAAGCAATAATTTTGCTGCAGCATAGAAAACAGTTTTGACATTTCAATTACTACACCTGCGGGGTCAGTCATGTAGGTAAATTGTTGGACGGATAAACTTAGTACCATTCGAAAACACAACTTTGGTTTTCAATGTGATTTTAAAAATATAATGATAGGCAACTACGAAATTAGATCGACAAAGACAAATAAGGTCTGGTGACTCATCAAGATAGTAGAAAAAAAAGCTTTTTAAACATATCACAAATCACACTCATTGGAAAAGACTTATCTCAAGAGTAATTGTTCTGTTTCTGAAATTTGCTGACGTTTAAACTCTTGCTATCAGAAACAAATACTCATATTCATCAATTTTAACCCACCAATGACAGGAAAGTGATTCAACAGATACCAAAACATCATCATTCATCGGTTCATACCAATGTGCAGAAATAAATTTCACTCCTGAGTTCAATCAGGCAGTCACCCACAAAAGCCAACTAGTTGTTTTCAAGAGGTCCTTACCAACCTTTGAAAATTCTTCGTTAACGAGAGACTTAAGTCACTTAAAACCCAAATGTATTCGCTTGAGCCAACAAGCAAGAGAGATTTAGTAGATCTGTCACTTCTGATTCACGTGACGTTTCAACCAGGTGAGTTTAAAGCAAAGGAAGAAAGTGGGCCTACATTGTGATATTTTGTTAAAATCTGGAACATTGTTAACACAGTCTGCCTCCATTTTGATATGATTCGACGAGCATCACCAACAAAGCAACATAGCCATCGAAGTATGGCCTCGCCTATATTCGTAAATTGCGTCCCGACAATGACACAAGACATCTTCAAGAGTTACCCAAACATCAATATTAATCCTCTGTGACCAATGTGAAGAAACAAATTTCACTCCTGACCTGGAAGAGACATATAAAAGGCAACTGGTGGTTTTAAACACATCCTCTCAACCCTAGAAAATTCCTCATTAACGGAAGACTTGTCTGTTGTGAAAATACATGGGCCTGGCAACCTAAAACCCAAATTGTTTCACTATTGCCAAAAAGTAGAGAAGCAAGGGGCTCTTGCCTGTTGGTCTCCCGATTTTTCAGCCAGCTGAGTTTACAGCAAAAGAAGGAAGTAGGCCTGGATATATTTGTGATATATACAATATATATATATATATATATATATATATATATATATATATATATATATATATATATATCTGGAACATGATTCACGCATTCTACCTTCATTATAACTATGAGCCGTAGAACACAGCCCACTGCACAAAATAATGTGCTTACATGTCGATTGAAACGAATAAGTGGTAAAAGGTAATAGCAATGCAATTCGTATGCTGGCATCAACAATCATGAATGAATGTGTGGTGCAGTGTTGAAAAAAAAACTCTACCTTCCCAAGCTTCCAGCTAAATAATAAACAAAACATACGTGTTTCTTAACCAAAATGACAGCTTGAAGTTCTTATCTAAATTTTTTTATTCAGCCACAACGAAAACACTTCCTTAAAGTTCTATGGTCGGCAATCATATGTAGTAATCATTTAGACAGTGTCATTACCATCTCGAAACCGTAGTCCTAATGAAACAAATCCAAGTCATTTCCGACCAAAGGCAATGTTCCTTGATATGCATAGCTTGCACACATAAATTTATAGTTCGTATGTACCCTAAAAAGACCAAAACGTATGTGCAAAGGTCCATAGGGTCGAAAAAGTTATGTCTAGTTTTAACATGACAGAATGCAAAAAGTTTTGTTGAAAATTATAGGCCTGTTTCAGTGAACTGGCTTGAACAGGTGTATCATGCATGCGCATGTACGACCGTACAATTTATGAAAAGGGACCAAGCACATCAGAGAATTTGTAAGCGCAGGTTCCTAATTTGTTGAAAATGTCAATAAAATTCAGTATTTAAAAAGGTACTACTTGCACCCACCATCTCAACAATGATCATCATCCATATAAGTCCACAAAGTGACTATAACACCAACATCAATTCATCAAAAAAGCCTCTAGGCCTAAAATGACCATCAACAAGAATCCAAACAACATGATTATACAATTCGATGTGTTTTAGGCATGTAGTTAAAGGCATGATGTTGTTTTGAGGTAGCGTAGGTAAACCTCCGCGTGTATACCGCTGCGGTTTTTAACCCGCTCTTCTCTCAAGGATAATATTTTTACACCCATGAAACTATATAAATTTATTTTCGCCAAGATCTGTGCTATAAAAATTCGGAAAAAGCGAACCCGTGAGACAAGAGCCGGGCTATTGCTTGAGGGTCTGTTTACAAGATTTTTTGAGGCGCAAATGAATAAAAATTTCCTTACAACCTTGAAATTTTGTGTAATGAAACTTTATATAGGTGTCCAGGTTCGGCATTTTTGTTTTTTTCTCTAAAAGGAATAGTTTTCGAATTCCGAATACTACACAAAAAATCAAAATACATGTATATCCAAACGCAGGATGCCGCACCTAAATTATATTGTTATCTTTTCATTCCTTTTTATTTCGTGAAGATTGGTCTACCCGTTTTTGAGAAAATTAAAATCAAAATTAGGAAAGTCGTCGCCAAAACGAAAGTGCAAAAAATGGCCCCAAAAGGAAATCTGGCCGTGTTTGGTTGCATTTTCGGCTGTTACTTGAGCTGTATTCACTCGACCGTTACGACTCTTCTTGTCCGAAAAGAAACCATGTGCTACTATACGTTCCATGCATTGTCATCAAAAATGAACATTAAAAGCCGTCAACAATCACAATCTTTGACGTTTTTCCACTAAAACTTGAACTATTCTGTGGTTTCCTTGTGATGGTTTCTCATGTGGCCCGCTACAAAGACAATGAGAGAGGTGGGGCGAAGGGGGATAACCATAATCGCATTATCACCTTGGGCAACCAACTTTGGCCCCTGTGTTCAAAATGGCGGCGATGACAAACAACAACTCGCTGTTTACAGTTTGTTTGTCAAGTTTACAAATATGACATCGCTCACTGTTCATCTGTTGGATCAAACATTGGCGACCAGCAAATTTGGTATCGCTTACGACTCGTACGACACCGACAGATCAAAGAAGCGAATGGCTTTAATAACACGATGGCAGTGTTTCACTTTGCACAGTGTTTCGGAAAGTTTTGTGCCACTTAGTACTACCTGAGCAAAATTCAACGCGAAAACCATGTGACAGTCAAGGAAGGAGAAAAAAAATGGGATACTTCTTCGCTGGACAGAATTGCTAGATTGCGGGTTGAGAACCAGAGGGAGATTGATAGTGATGCTAGTTATACCGCAAGGAGAGCATCAATTGCAACGGGACGCAAGTTTGCGGACGTTTCGACCGAGACAGTTGTCAGTGACCAGGCCGACACGGTAGAGGTTACCAGAGAAGGCGAGTGGCATACCGAGGGGCGACCAGATCCATCGGATTGCGAGTTAAGTGGCAATGCCGGGGATCCAGACCGGATTGCAAAGGATACATGGGCCATGCTGGGCCACTATGGCGACCCACCATCACAAGACCAGTGTCCAACAGGCCCAAAAAGCTGCTGCAAATTCCAAGTCGACCAAACTTTATGGACAAACAGCTACCGGTAAGTATTTTTTTTAACAAGGTACTGATTTCCAGTTGCTCAATCTGGGCAAAAGGTTTCAGATAGTTGTATTTGACAGGGACCATCATATACTATTGTCCTGAAGATACTGCTTGATTCTTTTACTGTTATACAAACATTGAAATTATGAAAAGGAGAACCTTCATTAGCGGTTACTGTATGGGGGCATAATGGTATGGGAGTATTAAAGGATGCAAACACAATGCAGGTGCGTTCCGCCTTTGTTTAGCTGGTATGGTTCATATACACTGTCAGATGTCAGCCTTGTCATTTCATAGCAAATTCCTTCCATTGTGTTCATGGCTTTTGTTATGCCTTCATAATGCTGTCACAAATAGGTACCAAAGTATCCTTGGTTTTTGTTTTTGTTTTGTTTTTTTGTTTTGTTTTTCAACAAGAGAATAAGCATGTATGATTAATAGCGACATGTACCAGTGATTATTGTGGAGGGAGCAAAATAGAGGTATTATTGTAATCTTCATTTCAAAATAGCTAAATTTCATTTTCAGGCCACCAGCACAGCCACGAGCTCCAGCAATAGTGGAATCAATGCGACCGCTGTTCACCACACTGACAGACAAAGAGCTTGTGGGGTCTCGTCCACTGGGAGCTGCACAAAACGCCAATAAAGCATTACATCATGTGGTGTGGACGACATGGACACCCGAAAGAATGTCCCACTCAGGAGGAGTAGATGTGTACAACCCATGTGAAACAAATGGACTATATTTCATGTAAAGTTACACATGCTGGGGTCCAGGGGAAAAATAAGGTAAAACAAAATCTCGTATCCAGCGCAAAAATAATGAGTCGACTGTTGAGCAATAAATGTGAATGCCATCAATATGGAAACATTGGACATTACGTAAAAGTCAGTCCTAGTTTTTTGGACTTTGAGAATAAGATTTCCAGTGTGTCTGCCTAATGCGTTAATAATTTTTTTTTAAGATTTCAAGTGTCGCCGCCAAAGGAGACAATAATTGGCGTTTTTTTTAACGGTGTAGCTTTCAGACCAGGACCTTGTGGTATTCAAACAGTGCATTACCTGTATATATTTGTATAAAAAAGAATGGGAGTTCAACAAATATTCGTTTTTGTTGTCGTTTTTTTAATGTAAAAACAGCTTGGTGGCCTGGTGTTTTCCTCATCGACATCTATAGGATAAAACATCCTTTCAAATTGTGAAATACACATTTGAAGGTACAGTGTATCTATATTCAGACAATAATTTGAAATATGCATTTATATGTAATAAATTTGTTTCATAATCTGAAACCATTTATGAAAGATGTATGGATGAGCTGAAAGTGTTCAAAATTTTCTACCAATCCACAAGCAATAAGCATTAGCCAAAACCTAATCAAGCTATACTCCCCCCCCCCCCCCAAAGACCAATTAGGAACCATATTGTATTTTGTACAAGTAGTTCCGTACCAATCATCGGTTAAAATCCATTTCATAATTACTTTTTTTTTTCAATGAACTATATATCAGAGTTAATGATAAAATTTCAATGTAGGCCTAGGTTTTGGCACCACAACAAAACTGCCCAGTTATTCTATTTTCCCCTTTTCACCAAACTGTAAGTAGGTTTTCTTCATGTAAAATTTGTGGTAAAGTGTTATGACAATTTTGATATAGAATCTGATAAATGCAAGGATATAACAAGAAGATTTTTAATTTTGTACAAAAAACAAGTTTACTGACAATATATACAACACTCATTTATCCGCTTTCACCTGTCCATCTCCTTCAGCCGAGTTGAAAGTGTTCGAAATTTTCTACCAATCCACAAGCAATTAACATAGCCAAAAGCCTCATCAAGCTTTATCTACACCAGTAGTCCATATAAACACATGTCCATTTTCTAAACAGTCATAATGGCAGGACAAAACTCTTCTACGGAAACCTCGTATGTTCCTGGCTAGATTTCCCCTTTGACTTGTTTGGGTAGCATGGTTCTTATCAGTGCAAGGACACATGGCGGAAAGGTGAATTGGCACTCTGCAGGTCCTATTTCATGATCCTGAAAATGCATAATGAATTATATAAATTTCGTATTCATTGTGTAAAAAATAAAATAAAATTGTGCCAGGACTGATTGTTGCATACTTTTTTTCAATCCCATGATCAGAAAAATTGACATGGACATATACCTGGATATATATATATAAAGATAAAGAAATATGAGGACATTGTCATTAAATAAATAATGTAAGTCATTAAATAAATAATGAATAAAGAATTATATAATTGAATTTTTTTCATGTGAATGCATAAATTTTAAAAATCATAAAAAGTGCCTGCATTGATTTCTTGCATAATTTCTTCAATCCTACGATCATGGCCTTTTAAACTAAATTGGATATATGTAAAGATATTGAAATATTATAATATATGTAAAGATATTGAGATATTATAAGGACGTTGTTATAATAAAACAATGAATATTTGTAATGAACTTGTTATTTCAAATTTGAGACCCATTAGGCAAATTACAATAATACAAAAATGCAACAAATAATAATAATAATAATAATAATAATAATATTAATAATAATAATGATAATAATAATAATAAAAATAATAATAATAGTAGTAGTAGTAGTAGTAGTAATGATAGTAATAATAATAATAATAATAATAATAGTAGTAGTAGTAGTAGTAGTTGTTGTAGTAGTAGTAGTAACAACAACAACAACAACAATAATAATAATAATAATAATAATAATAATAATAATAATAATAATAATAATAATAATAATAAAATTGTTGGTTGTGTATTGAAGCTGGAACACATGTCTCTGTCCTTTCCTCTCACTGGCACTGGACCATATTGATACTTGTATGTTATTACTGAGTGGTTGTCTGAAAAAGGAAGATCGTACCTTCAGCTTATATAGGCCCATAAACAGTAAAGCAACCGCCGTATTTGTTTGTGGGTCTTGTTCTTCATTTTCATGGCGGTGATCGACATGACCAGCTGGTTAAAAAACACCTCTGCATTGTACCTGCAAAAAGCACACAAATTGTTTACTGAGGACTGTTTTTGATTATGGATCAGCACATAAGTTTGCAAAAAACACAAAAATGTGTCGAAGTACACCTGAAACCACATTCCCACTACCGGTAAGCATTGCCATCAGCTCAGATCTCCATCTTGATTCATACTGGTAGGTATAGCGGAAGGTATAGGTTCCAACGGCTGCAGTTTACGTGACACTTACTTACGCAATTCAACAAGCCTGCATGAAATGTATGACTTTGTAGCAGTAAAACACCAAATTCTTTACATTTTCCAGTTGCCCGGTCCGTCGGCAAAGAGTTTCCCAGGGCAGGGAGGTGCCGAGTGATGATAGGGGTTTTCATGGCCACTTGTATCGCGCCATCGAAAAAGTTCAGATCTGAACGAAAATCTGGTGCTTGCAAGTTTTTTTTTTTTTTTTTGTTGGTCAAATTATTTATGACAAAATTTCACACAGAAAAGTTACCATGTATAGCCATTTTGCCGATAAATTGGTATTAGCCAATTCAAACCTTGCGTGAATTTAATCGCAAGACCAACTTGCCGCTTACGAAGTTACGACGATCAGAAGGCAAGGTCACTCACCCGGCAACAGTAATTTCTTCTGTGACCCTTGCTTTGCTAGTAACAACATCGTCTCCATCATAATTAACGGTCTTATGGGAGCTTCGCTTATCTTTTTCAGCTTTCCCTTGATTTTCTGTTCCATCGGGGCAATCCCAAAGTGAAATATAGACTGAAGATAGATCGGTCCAATCAACACTTTAAGGTTGACATGAAATTGACTTTTTTTTTAATGTGACAGTTTCTCTGACTCTTGCATATTATATTTGATGGCTTTTATTTCTACCGTTGTATACCCCTCATCATATGATTTTTTCAATATACTAATTTAAAAGTAAAAAAATAGGTTTATGAATGGAAATACAAAATTAAAGTTTTTAACGTTTCCAGGCGTGAAGAGCTTTCTCCTCATTTAGAGATGTATAGTTTTGTGAGTGTTTGCCACATGCGCACTCTATGAAAATACCACAATGAAATGTGGTGAGTTGCTTCGTGTTCTTACAATGACAAACTTGGTCGATATGGCCAGGTCCTCATGTTAAATTGTAGGTACCATAATGTCAATATTTCAAGCTATCTTGTAACATCGTGTCTGAAAGGTGTACTGTACATGTCCTTATACTTCCTCTCCTGATGAGTGATGCATCACTACTTTTAGTGCTTGGAACATGATACTAAAACTTACACCTAATATTGACCTTTTCAATGTCATATACACAAAAATTTAGCTCTACATACGCCGAAGAGGAGTGAGCTACCCACACAGCTCAAAGCTGAAAGTAGTTTATATCATCATTTATTGTTTTGGCAAATCGACAGCATAATGACATTTAACATCACGCGTGTCCACACTCTTGAAAATATCCTCGATGCAGAATGCAAGAAATCGTCCCCACTGCTGCTTCATTTCTGAAGGAGTACATTTTCAAATTAAGAATTGTTATGTTTGCTGAACGTTTGTAAAAAGGTATGAACAAACATGATGTGCAGTAGCGGCACTTTAAATGTGGCGAAGATCCCTTAACAACAGGGATCTCTCAGCCCTTTGCTGAGCTGGTCTTAGATGTATAGACTGAAAGTCTTGAATTCTTCAGGGTAATATCAAGGTGAGCTTCTTTTTAGGCTGGCATTACTCTTTGCAACATCAAAATGTCCACTCATGTAGTTCTGCAATTATCATGTTAGAAAATGAAACTGGCAGGATCTAATGGTACAAGCTACAAACCAGTGTGCCAGTTGACTTTACACTTGCCCCAGGAAACGTTGCTGAATTTACTTAACCAATTTCGAACAACACCACATCTCTACCTAGCATTGGTCGTCATCATTTTACAGTGAAGATAGTGCTATTCTATAAGCATTAAATGAAATGACAGTAAAGTGAATCAGATTTTCAAATTGATGGGCAAACGGCGTTTTTGGTAGTCATTGTAACATTTCAGTTTGAGCTATCCTTCTTTGTTTTAAGTGCAGAATATTGCCTGCTTATGATAGGAAGACTCTAATATTTATATATTAGATATTCTGAAACTGCCCACATGGAGGTGCAATTCCACATTTCAATGATCTCGATGCGTGATAATATTATCCAGCCTTCCAGCAGAAAACCAACTTGTAACCTTTGGAATTGTGTTTTTTTAGCTCGCAATTAAAGACCTTACGTACATCATCTTAAAAGGTACAACTTGACAAGGATGACGTTCCAACCTTTAGTGATCTAGTCGCTGTTTGGATGCATGGGGATGATTGGATCTCTATAGTTGAACTGGACCCAATACGTCATAAAAAAGTAACCAAAAGTCCGATTGCTACCACAAAAATCTATTGAGACCAGTCAAATGACAAAACAATCTGTTCAGTCCCTACAAACCACAGTTGTTCTTTTTAAAATAATTCCATCAAATAGATATTGATGAATAGTCCTGATTGTTTGATTGTTTGTTTTTGTTTGTTTTTTGTTTGTTTGTTTTTGTTTGTTTGTTTGTTTTTTCGTTTTTTTTTTTTTTGGGGGGGGGGAAGTCGGATAAAAGAGATTATATTGAACAGTGAAGTTTTTTTTATGGCACCTAAACTAATGAATACAGATTTTTATGACACCTTACTGTGACTTTCACAACAGTGGGATATATCCGCTTAACGAGCATGCTCTCTTTGCTCTCGCCTGTCCATCCACAATTCACATTTTCGACTTCTACTCCAAAGCCGTCAGCCAGATTCACCTCAAACTTGGTTTCAATATACTTTGGGTAGGTTTCCACCGCGTTTGCTCAAATTGTCATTTGTCAGGGATTTTTGGATTTAATGTGACTATTTCAGTTCTTATTAGGGGCAAATCTTGCGAAATCTTCCCCATCGATACCGCTCACCCCATTGTTTTGATATCACGCAGGAACACTCTTGAGGACTCTTCCTAATTGTTTACCAGGTGACACTGCATTTATTTCATTTTTATGTTTTTTGTTTGTTTGTTTGTTTTTTTATTGTGTGTGTGTGTGTGTGTGTGTGTGTGTGTGTGTGTGTGTGTTTGGCCATTTTTGACTTCTCCAGAACTGTCACTCAGATTCAGCAGAAACGTCCTTAAAATTTTCCTTGTGAAAGGGTCAAGCAAGGTTGTTAACTAGATGGCACTGTTTTGGATTCCTGATTTCCTACAATTGTTAGCGCAGGTGACTTGTTTGTCGGGCTGAGCTTATAGAAAGAACAAGTGTCTTGTTAAAGAAAGAAGCTGCCCACGATATTCCCATGTGAATATGATTTATCAGTTCACTAATGCGTTCCTAACACATTCAAAGTAAGACAAACTTCGTTGTAAAGCTCATAGCTATAATTTTTACGCTAATCTCACGAGATATTCAAAATACATTTAAAACGATTTTTGATTGTAACCAGAGGGAAAAAAACAATACTGGATAAAGTTGTTTGGCTCTGTATGCACCATTATTAAAAGCAGTGGGTGAGCAACATTCGTAATGTATCAAAGCATTCCCTATTTTGTTTTATAGGCCATGTGCTAATGATCATTTTGTCCACTTCTAGTTTAACTGAAAGATTCTTAATATTACGTGTTACAGGCAGGTAATGTATGCCAAATGTTCGTACAGAAAAGGTTTCAAAATGCTAAAATTGGCTGTCACAGAATGGATCGTTTCATGAAGGTTGGTAGAAGTCGAAGGGTCTGTAGTTTGCTTTTCACGGGACCAAGGAACATGACCATGAATGTTTTCTTAATCAACTTTAGATAATTGGGTACATATATAGGGTACTGTAGGTTTGGTAGACTCATTATATATGATGTTGACAAATACTGCATCAGATGAATGTATTGAGGATAGTGCCATTTTGCAATTCTTTCAGGGGTGTGGGCCCTCACTATACAGAAAGTAACTTTATCACAGTATCTACCTACCAACTGGTAGTTATTTTGTTCTCATACATGCCAGCGCTGAATGCTTTGTGCATTTTTACATACATTATCTCTCAGTGCAAAGGAGTTCTTCTAGTATGTGGATATCGTGGTTATTTACTAAAGAAATATATTTAGATTTCTATCATCAAACATTTTGTAAGCATGTAACTCGAAATGAGAAGCATGTTATAATTGCACAATACCAGAAGGAGATCCAAAATATAATTCACATGAGAAAAATTTTCCTTGCCAATTTCATATATCCGGAAAAGCAACCACATCGTTATATACGTTTTACCTAATGTTGACATTGAATATTATTTCCATTCAGCAAGATACAACAAGGGATACTATCTTAATGATAAACGGATCTGTGATTTTGTCACACTCGATGGTTGTTATATGAGACAAATTAACTGCAGTTATATGTAAGTGTTTTAAAGCAAAACATAAGCCCGATATCCATCTGAGCTCGATAGAGGGACATACATTATGCTATTATACACCAATTACAATGTACATTAAAGGAGGTGCTGATTTTACAGTGTAAATTTTAATATAGTTTAGTATTGCTGTTCCCTGCAAGTTTTGTTGTAAAATTATAATGGTGTGGCATTATTTACGTGGGGCACAGTTTATGCTGAAGTTTGTTACAAATAATTCCAGGTATATGAACAGAAGATGGAACATCTGTCACAAATACATATAACATATAATAAAAATGGCTGCAAATCACTATGAAATTGTCGATGTTACACTAAAGTACACCCTTGGCACAATATGTGTGAAGCTCGAACAAAGGATTCATACATTAGAGTTTACTGAATTATTTATATAGTATAACAAAATTGGTGCTTCTTAGAAATATTAAATATATATTTTTTCAATGGTCCGATTCGATTCAGAAGGCATATGTCTGGCAAGAAGGTATGCAATTCATTACAGTGGAGTATATAATAGATAAGAAATTATGACGACCCTGTCTGAATTTCATGTCATCACACTGGGATTGCAAAAATGAAGAAAATGTCCCCTGTTCCTTTACATAAAAATGGTTGTATGGGACTGAGAAAATATTCTGTAAGAAACCATCGAAATATCTTTTAACAGCTAAAGAACCTAAAAGAAGGAAAGGTGTCTGTGATTTAACGTAAGGACCTATCCCATAGTCATTTTCTAATGTTTATATATATGATGTTTATATACGTTGAGCCTCAACCCACTAGGACCATGGCAACTGAAGCGATTTTTGGTGGTAGGTTATACCATATAACACAGGGTCCCTCACAAAGCCTGCTTTACTTAAAGGAAGTCATACTTTGTTAAACGTGTACAAAATTACCTAAAAAGATATTCGCAGAGGTAAGATCTTGTAGTGAATAAATGTGAGACAATAACCAGAACA
This sequence comes from Hermodice carunculata, assembly GCA_964020975.1. NCBI lineage: Eukaryota > Metazoa > Annelida > Polychaeta > Eunicida > Amphinomidae > Hermodice > Hermodice carunculata. The sequence goes on along the minus strand of OZ026628.1, from coordinate 75,044,730 downwards.
AGTATGTAAATGGGATCTCGTCTGGTGATCTGAAAGCAGCTGTTCTTTGTTTGTGCTTCTTTTTGTTTTTTCAACAAAAGTTCAGAAACTGCCGTTGAGGAGAATTATAAGTCCGATTTGTAGATGGTCTGAGTGCCGAAGATAGCAAAGAATCCACAGTTTGTTCAAGTCCTGCAGATACAAATTACAAGAAAATAACATAAAGTCTCAGATACAACTAAGCTACAAGGGGATGAGCCCTGCTCTTAAGAGTCCATTTAGAATAATGTCCCAGTCATGTCAATATGTAGTGCCATCAATAACTACTGTTGACGGCCACGTCATGTGAGAGTCCGCATTTGGGTTCAAAGATTTACATATCATTAATTCGACCCTACTCAAAGCGTCTGCTGACTCATTGTCCTGAGAACGAATATAAACTGCCCGATATTCGATGCTGTACTGAGCAAATAAATTATAAAGATGTCTAACAAGTTTCATCATATTTTCATCTTTATAGTAAACGTTATTGGCTACGTGTACTACTGCTTGATTATCTATGTGAAACACTAATCTCTGTCCTTTTAATCGGTCGCCAAATGTTGCTATAGTCACAACTAAGGCAAAAAGTTCCTTATAATTTATGTGGTGGACTTTTAAATTCTCATACCAGCCTGTAAAACACAGATAAAACCAACTGGGTCCGCAAACACCAGCGATTGCCACATTAGATGCATCGGTATATAAATGTATTACATCGTTGTCTGTCCATTTTCCCGGGAATGTGCTAACTCCATTGTTAGATCCGAGACACTGGATCCACCACTGGATATCTGACCTGGCTGCTAAATTGAGATGGATTCTATGGTGAAGATATTTAACTTTTTTAGACAGGTCGATAAGCCTTCGCATAAAGGTTCTACCACATCTTATAACCTTAGAGCAAAATGTGAACATTCCTATAAGTGAAAGTAAGTGTCTCTTGGTGCACACCTTAGCACGTGACCACTCTTGTAATAGCTGGTTTATTTCATGTATTCTGTCATCTGATATTTTCAGAATATTCTCCCTGTTATCAATCAGGATCCCAAGAAATTCTAAGCAAGTTGTGGCCCAAACCACTTTGGTAGGCTGAACCTGGAAGCCTGCACGAGAACACACATCCATCACAATCTTTAAATTATTGTTGCATTCAACCTCTGAAGACGCGAAAGTGGCAAAATCGTCCATGTACCTTACGATATTTGTGGCTCTATTCTGCTCCATGAAGTACTCTAGACCAGCGGCAAATGTGTCGAATAATACTGGAGACGATCTCATTCCGAACTGGAGCACGGGACTAAACCAGTTTTCCTTACGCTGATCCTTCTCGTTAACCATATATTTCCATGTAGATCCTAACAGATGCCACTCACAAGGACTTACCACAATATGTTTAAAAGCATCTTTTAAATCTAAATTTGCCCCATACACCACTTCGCATCCCGTTTGTGACTTAATTTGTTGACATAAATTCACAGCATCTTCGACAGATTTAAATACAACTGAACATTGTTCGGGATCTATATGGTCATTAATCGAGATCCCCGGGGGTAACCACAAATCGTGCATTGTCCGAACTTTTTCCGAACGTTTCTTCTTGAATGCGCCTAATGGGCTACATGCCATGTATTCCAAAGGTTTTTCATCAAAGGGGCCAATCATACGTTGGTTAACAGAGTCGGACACTAAAGTGTCTCTCACTTGCTTGGCGAACGTGCATGCAGAAGGCTACTTTGGTTTCTCGAATGAAATTTGGGACCCGTCGTGTCCCGTGGGCACTCCGCATACTATATACTCTAAAATTTGTAACGCAAATTCTGAATTGGGATGATGACACAACTGATCTCTCCAATATGAATTATTTAGGGGAGAAACAATAGTAATGATCCCATTTTTTACATGAGGCAAAGTACACATATCCTGATCTTGGTCCATGGGTCTTCTGAAGATTAGGTGATCATTCATACCGGGTACTTTAATGGCGCACTTTCCGTACTTGCTGCATAAATGGTACGGGGACTCGCCCTTGCACCCTTTGCAAACATGGAGACGTCTGCAACTGGGGTATGTACACTTGAGAGAGTTGTAACTGAGGCATATTTCTTGCTCAAGGTGCGACCCTTGTTGCTCTCATGTCTGTTTACCAACTGACCGCGGCGGACCCTGACGCTGCGCTGTGGTCAGCGCACTAGCGGGAAAGGGGCATTCGTTGAAGCAGGTATGCTCAAAGGACTTGCACCTCGGACATCGAGGGGCCTGTACCCTAATTGCTGTTGCATCAAATATTGTGTTCATCAGATTTGAATCTAGTTGTGAAAAATTTGCAGACTTAGTGGACATGGCACCCCGATGTCTCATGTCAAACAAAGCGACAGACTGCCATACGTATATTCTTTCCAACTGTAGAATCAACATCTTGTATTCCGACATAGTGTGATATAAGGCCATCCCATGAAACGTTACCATGAGTCTCTCATAATGCTGCCATGCCTCAAGCCAAGTTAAAAAGTTATTAATTCTACGTCGTGGTTTTTTTGGGTCCGTAAGCCACATTACCATCCTGGTCTAAATAGGTCTGAATGTCCCGTGGATTTTCAGTGGAACATGTATAACTGGGAAGAAATTCTTCCAAGTGAACAAACTTACCCAGCAGAGCAGCCTTGATAGATTTTTCCGTTTGTCCAGGAACTGCACGCAAGCTGGACAGGTCCATAGCAGGATCCACAGGACGCAACCCATGAACCGTACATATACTACTGCTGGCCCCTTGGCCTTGCATTTCATTAAATACTTATCCCAACTGCGGCACAGCCCTGCCAGTTTCCTGGTGTCTTTTCTCAACTAAATTCGGCTTCGTCAAAACAGACATTTGTTGACACAAAGAAGACATTTGACTAGCTAAACCATCAACCGAAGAATGCAATGTTTCGAAGCTGTATGGCAACTGGATATTCCTTTTGGTAGTATCGTGGCCAACGGCTGCTTGGGCCCGTTTGAGTTGGTTATCCATACCCTGTGCACCTCAGTCCAGAAATGGATTGCGTAAATGTCCGTGATGTAACAATTCTAACTGTTGCCCAGAACCTGGACCTGTTGTGGCCAGGTGAGAGTCTGTCAATAGAACTTGGGGCATGGGCAAAATAGGTGAACTGTCTTTACCATGCTGTTGGCTAGCCATAGACTGTTGCTGTGGCGGTGTGGCACCTCCAAACAAATTCGAGTTTCCAGGCTGCAACCCCGGTTACGCTGCACTACCACATTTTCCCGGTCTATGTGGTCCCACTTGGCCACGTACCAACTCCTTACAAACTGAACATTTTTTCTGCTCGGTGCCACTATGCTTTCTCTTTCCCATAGTCCGTTAGTAGCTTAATTCTGACTGCCAGCTTTGCACAAAAAAAAATAGTTTCTCGGAACGAAGCACCCAATTTGCGTGGAAGGACGACACTGCTTTGGGACATCACAGGACGAACAGAACGAGACGAAAACTGAACTGACAATGACGAACTTGGCGGGAATTCCGTTTTATATGGCACAAACCGATTCTTGCGCAATCTCGCAGGCTAATGAGGGGTATCGAATGAGGGCCAAGTTCAACACATTCAATATTTAACTTTGCTTATGAATAACCGACATTTAATTTATGTTCATTATCATGTTTTTGTGGAGGGGGTATTTCAGTAGCTTGGACATGAATTTTTGCTACAATCTTTTCGTAAGTTCTTTCGAAAATTCTTTTTGTTTGACAAACCTTTCATTTAGCAACAAAATGGGTTTAATATCAACCTTAATAATGCCAGTTTTTAGATTTCATGAAACTAATGATGACTTTTTGTACAATATATTGTGAAAGTGGATTCAAAGCCAAAGTGGCAGTATAAGAAGGTATACTTTTGCATCAATATATAATGAATGACTTGCATTTTGTACAAGTATCATTTGTTCATATTATCATTTGCAAGTATCACGCATACACACATTCCAAATCTAGCCATGCATACATCAATTCAGAGTCAACTCAATCACACTATTTGGCATTTTACCATTGGATCATTATTTCAAATGTTGTTTATAAACAATTCCAAATATATCCACCAATACATTAATTGGGAGTCAGTGCCACTCATGAATGCATGTACTTATATGTAATAAATCCTTTTCTCATTATGTTACTACATGTATATTAGCAGATGCCATTCATCGTATAGACACTGCAATTCACAGGTACACGTACACCAACCTTAAGCAGAAAATGTCAATATATCAGTACGTTACTATACGTCTTGAGTTACCTAATTTGTGGATCTGGACATCTGTATATGATATATTGGTCAGGGTATGGCAGGTTTGTTGGTTTACATAACTAGACATCTTGCCACGGTACATCAGTTCAAGTGTTGATGGTGTTGCCAATCCTCTCATTGGGAACCACACTGGTACTAATGAGATGGAACCACATCCCTATACTAACAGTAGTATTCATGTTGAGGCCTTTCTCTGTCTTATTTATCTTTTATGTAACTTGGATTCCCAGGGAGAGCTGCTCTCTTAGCTTTGGTGTTAGTTCAAAGAAACCTCTTGCAACTGCTTCAGTGGCTCCGGCTTAACATCCCTCCAGCCCTTCTCTGTAGGTAGGTGTTTCCACTGCTGTTGTGGAATGGGAATAGTGGTATGTGCCAACGAAATGGTAGGGATTCAAATGTTCCCTTATAATTATAGTGATGCGCTTCTCTCTGTAGGTCTATCTGCTCTTCTGTGAATCTCTCCTTCCCTCTCCCTCCATAATTCTCTCTTTTCCTTGGCCTCCTTACATTTATTTTGCTTCTTTTGTCTATGTTATTCAGTAACCTCTTGCTTGACTGAGTGTACTTTGTCAAATCCCCATCTGAGTCATCGCCTTCAATTGTCAGAGTCAATCCACTTTCTAGGCATACCGTAGGTACCCTGGTTTCACATTTGGGTTTATTGGAAATGCCACAGAAGGATGCTATTTCCGAATTCTTTTGCAATGACATCTGCCTTTTTCTTAAGCCCAGTTCTGCTACAGTGAATATTCTCAACTGCTGTCTTGTCTTCTAAGCCATTTTTTGCCACTACTACAATTTTCGAAAAGTGAATGAGGCGGAATTTGAACAGCCGACAGGCATAACCTTTTTCAGTGGGTAAGCCACTGGGACATTCTAGCAATCTTCAGTCTGCACCCTGACACCTTCAGACTCACTCTTTTTGATGACAGCACAGCTGCTTGACAAATCTACAACAGGGCTATCATTAAAGCACACCTGTGACTCTGATATTTTTTCTACTGCTCCACCCTCCTTACTGCTACCAGCACCTTCTCAACCATCCCTTCCACAGTGTCACAATATGTAGAAACTGGTGGTGCCGGATGTCAGGCATACTGCTCTGTAGTGGTAATTTTGCACAAGGAAGGGGCTATCTCCATTTCCACAACTTGTGGCTCAGTTACATATGGTTAGGACACTGCTTCCATGTTCCCATTTTAGTCAAGGTACACTAGTCACATTTGCTGCACTCTCCTTATCTCTTCTGTATTCCTCTTTTTTTCATCTGCGTACACTGTTTTATCATGACGCTGCTTAAGGTATTTCTTCCACAGATAATAGGCCTGAGTGAATACCCTATGAATGAAATGCATTTTGGACCCCTGCCAAGCTTCTGGTTATGAAGTTTAGACTCCTGGAACTGGATTGGCTGATATTTCAGCATCTTGGCAGGATGCACCTAACTGGTATGTTTCTGCAGATTGCTTGGGCGTGAAAATAACTTTTCTTTTCACACCAGGTGAACTCTCCACTGTGGGAAGCGAAATTGTAAAATTGTCCACAGGTCGCAGGATGCGATTGCAGTCAGATTCCAAGATGGCTTCCAAAATATGTGATACTTGACCTTTAAAATAACTTTCTGACTGCCAATGAAAACTGACTTTACTGAAAAGTGCTCAATGTACACAACTTTTTTTTTCAAATGAATTCGTTTTGAAACATTTTTAGATATAAGCTTTTGGTTTGTAACCAGTGTATGTGTATCAACTGACAAGAGGGCGAAAGGTCCCCCCTGTACCACAAGTAAAAACCAACATTCTCAATATATTGCTCACTTTTGTTTATTAAAAATATATGTGATTGAGTCAAAGAAACAACAATGGATAAAATGTTGGATGGAATAAATGGCAAATTAGATGCATCTCTTGTTTTGTGTGTTATAGACCTTTAATAGCTGGCTAATGGTGTGACCTTTGACCTTCACAGTGACCTTATGAATTTGAAACTGACCTTGCCAAATATAAACTAAGTCCCTTAGTGCCGGATGATCAGTTATAAACTTTTCACCCTCTTATGCTGAACAAAATTGAAGAAAATGGAACTGTTGGAATCCATTAATACCTATAATGTATATTGGTTACTCCCTGTCTGTTCATGGGATACAAGAAAATATCCACGTAAAAAAAAAATGTATCCCATGAAGCCAACGGCTGAAAGGGACACAAATCTTTCCGCATGGATATTTTTGGTATCCCCTGAACAGACAGGTATTGGCGATTTTATCCTGTACTGGATAATATACAAATGAAAAATAAAAACTACTCTAAAACATGAGAAAAGCAAAACAATTCATAAATTAACATCAACCATTGAAGAACATGGAGAATACTAGATTTGGGAACAAAGTCTGTTTTATCACCTTAAGTAGGTATATTATTTACTGATGTCAGTTATCTGATTCAGGAGTCGGCTCGCAAAACAGGTATACACAATTTGTATACCTCTTTGGTGATCAAGTCCAAAACCAGGCAAAATTGTGTATACCCTGTTGGTGCTCATTTCTATTCATGGGCCTGATCGCAAAACAGTTATACATAAATAGTATACCTGTTTGGTGATCAAGAAGGATAAAAAAGAGGAAATACGGGGAATACTCCTCTATTTTTAAACCAATCAGCAAACGTAAATTTCATGTGTTACAGGGTAAAATTTGTTCCTGATGTATTAATTTTCACCCCGTAGTATTATTCGCAACAATAAAATCGGGAAACTTTCTGTCCAAAATTGGATGCACTAATTTTATAGGCAATTTTTGGGAAAAAATAAAAGGGGAAATCTTGATTTTCAGTATATTTTGGAAATTAAATGGTAGGAAAAGTTTGTCCTTATATAGTACTCTGAGCCCACCCCCCCCCCCACCCCCCCACACACACACACAACAGAGCTAGCTTTTGGTCATGCCACGGGATTCAAGTTGTGGCTGAAACTTTGATCTCTGAATTGTCTTTTTAGGACTTTGTTATTGCTGACTACACTTTACAAACAAAACGCTTATTATTAATGCTTCGTTATATTTAGGTTTAGGGCCCAAATCTGACAGGACAAATACAATGTTTTGAGGAAAAATGTCTTTGGCCATACTGCCATTTAATTTTTGGAAGATGTAAACTAACGACATGGTGCCATAGCAACTCAGCTAAAATCAGTCCTACTCTCCAAGTCAGCAGTATTATATCACAAAAACTGTTTGTTACTTTGCCAGCAAGACTGTTCTTAGACAGATTGTGAAATCTTTATTGAGAGGAAATGACTCCCTTATCGTTCTAGGGTCGGCAATCATATGCAGTAAGCTATTCTATAAATGGGGCACGTAAAGATCACATATTAATGTTTTTTTTAGCCTTTTTTTCACTCTGGCATGTATTGGGTGCATTTTGTCATCGGAAGTCGTACAATATTGGTGCTCCCTAAGCTAAAACTATACTTTATATATACATGTATGTATTTTTTTGTGTGTGGGTATTCAAAAATGGTGAATGCGTCCTTCAAATCTTTGTTGACACCAGGCAGTATCTTAGTTTCCTTCGTCATTGGTGCAACAGGAATGTTGTGTCAAAATCGCAAAATGCATGATATAGATAGATAGATAGATAGATAGATAGATAGATAGATAGATAGATAGATAGATAGATAGATAGATAGATAGATAGATAGATAGATAGATAGTAAACAAACAAGAAAATAAAGAAATGAAGGACTAAATGAAAACACGAAACTAAATAAGCAGTACATCTAACAGGTTTTATTTTGTTGCATGTCATAGAGTGTACCACTATTTCCATTTTTACGGTGATCTGTTTAGATTAGACATTTAATATTATATCACTGCATAACAAAGTCAGGCCATCTTAAAAGTCTTCCACTGATATATAAGTAATTAAAAAGAATGGATAGGATAAAGTAACAAAAACTCTCTTTTGGCAAAATTATCTTATAGGGAAATGTTGTATGTCAAGCTCCCCATTTGTTTCCAGCACCGGGTTTCTATTCTGGTGTCTCATAGTAGTTCTTTGCCTAACTTGATATGTCTTTATTCTGGTGTGCAAACAGTTTCTTTCTGCACGTGGATGGAGACTACTCTGAAGCCCTTCATATATTCCTTCAGTCTTTAAAGTCTGCTTTAGCCTGTTCCTCAGTTCATTTGATTTCTTCAGCGCTTTGATGTACTCTGTGTTTTCCCGTACGATGTAGTACCCATAATAGTAGAGGAATGGAATAGAGGGTTACCCCTTCGGCCCTTTTGTGAAAAGTATGGCCTCGTTATACCATTCTGATTTTTTTTGTGACGTAAATATATAACTGGATACTCAAAGTATTCATTTTCCGAACTTGATCTGTATATTTTGAAGTGTGACATATCTCTATTCCTGCACGTGGATGAAAACGACTATGAAGCCTTTTCTATATTCCTTCAGTCTGCTCTAGCCTGTTCCACAGGTTATTTGATATCTTCAACGCCTTGCTATACTCTGTGTTTTTCCGTACTATGTAGTAAAATTTACAGTAGAGAACTGGAATATGGGGTTATCTCTTGGGCTCTTTTGTTAAAAATGCGACTTTGTTTGCCCATTCTGTTTTTTTATGTGACGTTAATATATTATGTCTATTAATTTGCCACTGTAAGACGGAGATGCTTATAAACCTTGCAAAACCAAGAGATATTGGTGAGTTACATGTGCTTGATCTATATTTGTCAAGTAATAAAGATGCAGAATTGTGACGTCTCTCTTGGTTCACTTCCACAAGCATATATCTTAACAAATGCCAGTATATGTCATGTTTGTTTTTGTTTTTGGTTCATATCAGAAAAAGCCACAGCACGTTCAGGTTCTCAGGGACATGTTGTACAGGTAAATCTTCCGTTACCGCTGCAATGTAATCGTATTGTCAATGTCATATCTGTATTTGTTTATCGTATTCTCTGTGATGAAATCCTAATAGACCAGTTTGGATACTTTCAACAGTTCACATTTGCAACAGTTAATATTTTGAAGCATCAGAGGCCTCTTTGAACTACTGTATTTCTAATTTTGTGGCTAAAATTTCCACCCATTTGATCTGTTTTTTCTTCAGTTATGAGAGATAGTCATTTTTGGTTACTCTTTTGTGCTGAGGAATCTCCTAGGCTTGAGGTCCACCAGTAAATAACCATAAGCTTTGGTAATGGCTGTCATATCATTCCATCATATGCATTAGTTTGTGGAGAAACCATCGGGAGTCATACTTTTCGCTTGTTGTATGTTGGGTAGAACATTAAAGAAATAAGGATAATGGCAATTGCTTCGGATTGTCAATGTTTATGGATAATATATTTCTATACAAGAACAATAATGATCATTGTGAAGGGATGCTTCGCTTGATAACTCTCCTTATCTGGCTTTAATTCACAAGCTGTTTGACAAGAGGCTCATAACATAGCAAAAGGGCTTATACATGAGATATACTCAGACTTAGAGGTTCAAATGGTTAAGATGTACTTCGTTGTTCAGAATCATGTAATCTTGTTAAATGAATATACATGTGGTGTCCTTTAAAGCAGCAAGCCTTTCTTAATGTCTTATCATATACTTGATTTACTGCACCATCTTCACTTGTGATCAACACATTGAGGTCTTACTACACACTCAGGCCGCTTGTAGATTGCTACAGTCGTATTGGATATGGCAGTGGTTATGGTGGATGTGGTCTTTAACATGATGGATATGGACATGATGGTGTTGGATGGGATGGCAGTATTTCCAGGCGTGGATGCGGTAGTGGTGGTAGTGGTAACTGTAGAGGTGAATGTGATTGTATCGATGGTAATGGATGTGGCTGTGCCAAAAGTGTTCTGTTAGAGGATGTGTTAGTCGGGGATTAATGGTGGTGTGGTGGTGAAAATGGATCCATTTTGTGCACCATTCATTCCTCCATAAGTATAGCGAATTTAGCCATGATATCTACACGAGTTCCACTTCATTTTGGTGCTTGTACCAATTCACAGAATTGTATCATACAGGAGGCAGCTCCCGCATGGTCAACGTAAAATAAGAAGCATGTCTCCATTCCTGTGGTAAATATAATACAATCATTATAACTTGATTAATTGAGTATGCAGTAGTTTAGGAAAACGTTGCTTATATTCATAAATCCCAAACCAACAATGAGGCGAAAGCAATATATACCAAAAGACTGGGCTCAAGTATAACCAAGTATCAATATTCAGCTTTCAATAACATTGTGATCAAATTATTGTCAGTCCTAACTTGACACAGGCACCCACCCATAATACTATTGTTTTTTTCAAGTCCTGGAAATACAGGAAGAACTGTTTTATAAGAGATGCAGCTGTGGAAAAGTTAGGGAATTTATTAATTTATATAATCTTTTAATGATTCTTAAGTTGAATACACACTTGATATGGATTTTTTCAAAGGAACAAGTTAAAGATCCCAATTTATCGACTTTTTACTACAACAGTTTTTTTTAATCATGTATGTCATATTTGACGGCTGATGTTCACTCCCCACACATAATATGAATTTGTATTTTGTATTAATATGCTAGATTAAAAGCCACAAGCTATTTTTATGAATGAATATGCAGAAAAAAGTTCTGAACATCACCAGATGTGGAAGGTTTTCTCCTTATGTAAAGATTTGAAGTTCCGTGAGTGTTGGGTGTTGCACAATATCTGAACATTCGGTAAGGAAGTGTCACGTTTTGCATTGTAATCACGCAATCGCAAACCTTGTCGATAGAACCATGCTCTCACAATTTACAAAAGTAAATTATCAAAAGATCCGAAACATTTTTCCTATGTCAATTCTTCAATCGGGTTGATGGAGTTTTGTTATTATTATTATTATCATTATTATTATTATTTTTATTATTGTTATTAACAACATATGTGTTTGCCATATACTGACATTTCATTTACATATTTCCTCTATGTGCATGGTCGTCAATTACAACCTTACATTGGGTACAACATTGCGATTTCCTACCGGGTGCCACCTAATTATTGGCAATCAGCCATGATCACCAGTGGCAGTAGCGCAAGCCCCCAATTCTCACAGTTTTGGACACTGCATCCAATATCAAATCATACATAAAATAATAATTATGTTTAAGTTACACACTCGGGTCATTCAAAAAGACAAACAAGATATTATCACTTATGCATCAGGCAATAGTACCAAAAGCAAAATGACCTATTTCTGCCAGCGTGTTTATGTTTCATCAAGTACTGTTTCGATTTTTTTTACTGTTTTTATTCATTGTAAATGTATTTAAGTCACATATGTTGTACTTTATTTCATTCAATTATATTTCTGGTACCCTCTTTTTTAAGGGATACATTCCAATAAAACAAATTTTTTACCCTGGAGTTTTCTCCCAATATATATATATATATATATATATATATATATATATATATATATATATATATATATATATATATATATATATATATATATATATATATATACAATGAGAGATGCACCAATACTTTTAGTACTTGTTTCAGTAATAGGAATATGATACTGAAACTTACGCAAAATGAATTCTTAAGCACTCTTGATGTGATATTGTGAAATACAGACTAGGTGATTTGATGTTCTACATATGTGTGCAAGTAACCAAAAATTAAACATGTGTTGTATGGTGATATATTTATTTGGGATCTAATCGTTCTTAGTATGGATTATACATTGCATCTCTTAATCGGAAAATATAAATATGTTTTTTTTCTTGATATGTGTTTTATACAAAACAGGCTCGGATGGACAAGCTCAGGTGACTGGCAAGATAGTTCATCAAAACCTGATTCAAACGAATGGCAAAAACACACCTTTGAAACATCTCACATCTAAATCTCAGGGATTTTTTCTACATCTCAAATATACCAACAGTTAAAATTTTGAATCTAGTACAAGCTGTTATGTGGTGATCAGTTTAAAACCATAAAGTTAAATTTGTTGTATAAAATGTATATTGTGGCTGCGGAATAAGGCTGCAGCAAGCACATTTTGAACTTGAAACAGTTAAAAAGCCAAGTGTCAGCATGCCAGGAAGTGTTGAGTGATCGCTGATCTTGCTTGCTTTTGATTGGTTTACTGTTGGGTTCAGTGAGTGAAAGGCGATCACAGTGGGGACAGGGTTAGGCTTTCTCCCCCAAGTAAAAAGGGCTGTGTACTGCTGTTTGGTGTCACACATCCGAAATGTCTGATCCGTGCGCATAGTGAACGGGGTGCACGTTAAATTATTGGTAGTGTTCATTATTGGTAGTGTTCCTGCTGCGGCCAGGCTTTCAAAGTAAGTATTGATTAGGTGAGCGCTTGTGTATGCTCCAATATATATGTATTATTGTGAATTTTGTGTAATCCACCAATTGAAGTAATTTAGGCTTGTGGTTAAGCCATTTTTGAGCACTTGTGTGCTCCAATATTGTATTTGTGAATCTTGTAGGGTGCACTAATTGAATGATGTAGGCCTTGAAATAGCCAGTTTTGAAGAGGAAACCAGTGAAAATATATTTTTCAGAGCCTTGTTAGCTCTCCAATGTGGTGTTTTGTGTGATATTTGTCAAGTGTTTGTCTTGCGATTGCACAGCAAATGCTGTAAATTAATTTGTCTTATTTTTGGTGATTGATAAGACCAGAATATATGCGAAAAAAAAACTAAACCATAGTTTGGGTCTGACAATTTGAAACGGGTTTTTACAAAATTACAAGATAATGTTCTAGGTTTTATTTTCTTTTTCTGATACTGCCCTTTGATTCTGAGTTGCAGACTGGAGGTCGATTGGACAAGCCAGGACACCAGACCCGGCCAACCACTTTGTGTAAAGCGTATCAAACAAGTGTACGGACATTATAGACGAACTGCCAGTTTCCGTCGTGCTGTGCTTTTTGTGTAAAATGTGAGTCAATATATATTTGAACAAAAAGCTTTGTGTTCTGTTCACGGCAGTAAAAGCGTACCGTTTTTTATTTTCTTTCTGTTATTGAGGGCCAGGTGGCACAAGACCTGCTAGGTAAAGCCACCTCGTAACAAAAGAAAAGAGCATAATAAATAGTTCAGAAAAATATTGCTCATATTCATAAATTTCAACCCAACAATAATAGCAAAGAGATTTATTTACTAGTGCCAAAGATCAAATGAGGCATGCTAGGCCTGCCACCTTTTTATTTGCCTGGCTTGTAAGCCAGCTAAGTTTACAGCAAAAAGAAGAAAGTAGGCTTAGAACTCTTTTGTGATATTTATCAATCTGAAAGATCATAAACACAATCTACCTCTATTACACTTAGAGCCACAGCCCACAGTGCAACATAACGTGCTACAATAACAACCTTCACGCTCTCACAATTCAACTTGAAACAGGTAGATTTAAAAACGTAAGGTGTAAAAAGCTGTAGCAATATCGAGAAGCACTCTTAATCGTGTAGTGTAGCGTTGGAGAAACTAAGATTTAACTTTCCTGATCCGTTATTTCATATTGCAAAACATGTGCTACCTTACTGACAAGAATGTTTTTCTTGTCAGTAGTCTTTATTTAACTACAAGAAAACGCTCCCTTACAGTTCTGTGGAGGGCAATTTGACGCAGAAATATCTTATACAAAACGATAGGTAATAAAGCAACATGTTCCAGTGTGTTTTCAGCATTTTTTTTACATTGGCGTGTGTTGGCTACATCTTTGTATCAAAAACTGTTAAACATTGGTGATACGTGATCTAAGAATTTACTGTAAATATATTTGTTTGTATATTTGAAACAAGGAAAGGATAGATAGATAGATAGATAGATAGATAGATAGATAGATAGATAGATAGATAGATAGATAGATAGATAGATAGATAGATAGATAGATAGATAGATAGATAGATATATAGATAGATAACTAAAGCAACTAAGGAAGAAAGAAAAATAAATTTATAGTACACATAACAGGTTTTATTTTGTTATATTTCTGGCACTGTACCATTATTTCACTTCTTAAGGGTGATTTGAAGATATTGAATCAAAGCATGCTTCATTTAATCATGGATAAAATCATAACAGGGCTTAGCCATATGACTTCCCCTGATATAGAGGTATCTAAAAATAATGTGTAGGGGTTGCTAATTATATGTGACAAAATTATCTTTTCAAAAAATGTTGCATTTCAAGTTCCCCACTTCTGGATTCTGAAACGTCCTTCTGTCCAAACTTGGTTGACCTATTTTTCATGTTGGCAATGAGTCTCCTTCTGCATCTGATCACAGAAGATTATGAAGCTCACTCTACATTCCATAAGAGGGCCAAGCCATAAGACTTCCCCTGATATATAAGTATATAAAAAATAATGGGTAGGGGTTTCCAATTGCATGTGACAAAATTAGCTTTTCGAGAAATATTGCATTTCAAGTTCCCCACTTCTGGATCCCAGAGCGTCCTTCTTTCCGAACTTGGTTGACCTATTTTTCATGTTGGCAATCAGTCTCTCTCTGCATCTGATCACAGAAGATTATGAAGCTCGCTCTACATTACATCAGTCTTTAAAGTCTGCTCTAGTCAGTTTTACGATTCAGTTCATCCTTTTAGGTCTTTGCTCTACTCGGTGTTTTTCTGCATGATGTTTTAACCATAACAGTAGAGGAATCAAAAAAGAGGTTACCACTGGGGTCCGTTTGGTAAATAAAGCGACATGCTTGGACAAATTTGTTTTTAGTTTAAGTGACATCAATATGTAATGATTTGCAAATTTTGCATACCACATAATTTGCCACCAGTAAATGGCAAAACGAATTAACCCTGCCAAGCCCTAAATAATGGAGAATTGTGTGGGCTTGATTCTATATTTTTCGAAGTAGTAAAGATGCAAAAATGTGACGGCTCTTTCATGGATTACTTTCACAGGTGAATATCCCATCAATTGCGATTGTATGTCATTTATGTGGAAATCTTTGATTATATCACACTGTTCATTTTCTCACAAGAATGTTATAGGGGTAAATCTTTAAGGCCGCATGCATACAGCATCTACTAACAGTGCTGAGAAGTAGCTGTATTGCAATGTCGATGTCATCTGTGTATTTATGGTCTTCTTCTCTTTGACATTTTCCTGGTAGGCCAAGTTGTAAACATTCAACAATTCATGTTTCCAACAGTTGGTATTCTGAAGCATCGGTACCCTCTTCAGGCTTCTGTACTTCAAATTTGTGGTTTACCCTGCTGCTGATTTGGTCTATTATTCCCCTGTGCTCAGAATCTTTTTGTTGGTTATTGTATTTAACCATGCAATTGGGTTCTCGGTGAAAATGTGTGAGTCTTCGTTTTCACATAACGGAAACACTGCTTTAGAAGAAGGAGAGCTCGACACCCCTAGTAGATGAAAGGCCAGGACGGGTACAAGGGGGGCCCCGGTTAAGCTTTTAACTGTTCCCTGGCATCTACATTATGCTGATGGGGACAGCGCGGTGCCTACAATATCCATATGGCAGACAAAGCAAATGATTAATATCCGCTGTTATCTGGTACCGGGTCACTAATTAAATGCCCCTCCACTAAATTATGTCAGTGATAAAGCTGGACTACATTGCAGTGTCTTAACATACAGCTAATTGTTCCCAAATCTAAGGTGAAGTTTCCGACCTACACTTGTTGCTAGTAATGTAGCTTATTGAACAAAACAGGATAACAGATAATGACAATTGCGTCGTATTGTCAATGTATTTTGCTCATGAACTACCTATGCACAAGAACTTCCACATGATGTTGGACATATAATAGGGATGGTTCACTTGATAACTTGTCTTATCTGGCTTTAATTCCCCAGGCTTTGTACCAAGCGGCTCAGGGCAAAAACGGCGATGTATGTGAAATATTATCCGAGCGTGAGATTCAAATGGCTTACAGCCACTTTTCTGTTGAGAATCATATAATGTTGTTTAATATATAAATATGAGGTGTGGCTTTGCCCTTCTTAATGGTTTAACATTTATTCAACTATGGTGTGCCCTGCCATCTTTAGTTGTCATTACCACATTGAGGTCTTTATAAACACTCAATCTACTGATAGATTGCTTCTACCGTGGTGGTGGTAGTGGCGCTCGATGTGGTGTTTGTGATAATGGATGTGGATATGTGGTGGTGGTGGCAATGGCTGAGAAGGATATCATGATGCACCAGAGGTGGATGTGGTCGTGGTGGTGGTGGTATTGGTGCATGTTATGGTTGTGTCGATGGATGTGGCAGTGTAGTAAGTCTCCTGTTAGAGGATGTGTTGGTAGTGGAGTTGTGGTTGAGTGTTAGTGATAACAGATACATATTGTACACCAGTGTAAGATAGATCATTATTTTTATTTGATTTTTTACCGATACATTCTGTGGAAATACAATCTGAGTGATTTGTTTGGATATCTCTAGACGACTAGTGCCGGGTGCACACATAAAGACACGTGAAAGTGAGCACAAGTTTTGCCGCCAGTAAGATCTGTTCAGGCCGTTTGCCAAAGAAAGCAGTCGTAAATTGGCAGCTTGTTGAGATGGCATGATGTAACATTGGTCACCTGCAGACCTGGGGCTTCAATTTCACTAAGGACCTGAAGTCCACTACTCATATCGTATTTTAATATGGAAGTGCTAGCATGGCTTACCCAGGTTTATTTATTGCTGTTAAAATCAAACTGTGGGAAAGAGAAGAATTACCGATACCTTCATCTGATTCCGATGTTTTCTCATTTAACAAAATGCACCTGGAACTTATTGGTGCCACTGAGAGAAACATAACTGAGCAAGTGCTTGGGTGCCCAGGCAGATCCCGTAACTCACACTTACTTGAGGCGGTAAGTGTAAACTGCATTCAATTACATGATAAAGATAGAAAAATGACTTTACTCAACAAGCCTTTCCCTCTAGAGGCCCAGCTTAGTGATTTGTGCTGCTGATGATACGCAAGTTTTTTTAACTGGTGTTCCATGTAACAACACTCCATTCGGCAGAATTGTATCTTTTAATGCATCTCCTCGGCATTTTTTTTTATGTCACAGTGTCTGGGCAGCGACTATAACTCATCAAGTTTTTTTTATTTTTTTATAAAGACAGTAGCAAAAACTCAGATAATGGTGTTGTTGACAGCCTAAAGTGTTTGGCATTTTATAAGGATTTTAACATGATGGCTCTGCTGTACCTACACCAGCTAATTTACTGACCAAAGTCCTCTAATGTATTTAGAGTAAGGTCAAGGTCACAGGGTCATTTATGAGAAATTGATTTCTCTGCAATAAGTCTTGGAAGAACTTGATGAAAATTGCTAGAGTAATATATCTAGGTGAGAGCTAAAATATAATTGTAATTTTCAAGCAAACTTGGTCATTTGTAATTTGTTATCACCTTTAGCTTATTCAGAGACGTAAGTGTTCCACCAGGAGACATTTGATTTTCTGTTGGAAAATCAGTCGGTTCTAGTCATTATTATTATTATTATTATTATTATTATTATTATTATTATTATTATTATTATTATTATTATTATTATTATTATTATTATTATTATTATTTTCATTTTATGAATGCTTTAAAAATTATAAGAAAGGTTTATGTATATAAGATAAAGTTTTGGACATTGCCAGGTGTGGAAGGCTTTGTCCTTATGTTGTAGATAATTAGAGTTTCGTGAGTGCTTGCAAATGCGCAATATGGTAGCATACCGTAATGAACTGTCGTGTCTTTCCTCAGTTTCACCCAATCGTCAACCTCGTCGATATGATTATGTCCTCGTAAATCACGAATTTAGATGTTTCAATTATCTTATCAGTTTTCCAAATGTCAATGCTTGAACCCATTTGATGGAGCTTTTTTTTTCAATAATACACGCCTACGCCATGTACAGATATTTCGTGAAAAATATTTACACCGAGTGCTTGATTGTCTGTTACACCCTGTTACCATTTGGGCATGACACTGCAGGTTGTTGCCAGTTGACACCTTGCCAATGGCAATCGGCAGTGATCGGCAGTAGCAGAAGCCCCTATTCATCACAATTTGGCACAAAGCATCTAATATTATCCCATTCACATTAAAGGTCTTGCATGTTTAGGAACACACTCAATCATTCTAAATGGCGAATGAGTAATGTTATTCAGGCGATAGGCAATAGTACCCCAAATAACAACATGATCTATAATTTTTTACATGTTTCTGTTTCATCATCTACATTTGCATCTGTTTATTTAATGTAGATGCAATTCAGTCCCATCATATATTACAAACAATGTGGTGTACTGTAAATATTTATTATATTTGACTTGTAAATTGTATCTGAAGCATCTAATGCACATGTTTTTACGTTTTTCAGGATTTTCTTCCACCTAGCAATGCTTCCCTGCTCTCAGTACTTGGAACATGATAATCAACTTACAGAAAATGCATATTGATTTTTTTTATGTGTGATATATCAATAATGTACCTGAAAAAAAAAAAACAACCTATGGCTCTAAGCTGAAAGTAGTTTCTCTTAATATTTCCTAATTTGCCATATTGACAGCATATTATCATCTAAAATCGTGCGGGTCTGCATCAATGCAAATATTCTGGCGGCAGCACGGAAGAATTCTTCTCCATACTGTCTGTTCTGAAGGAGTACACTTCAGATGAACGTTCATAAAAGGGTATGAATTAACGGTATGTACAGTGACATGATTCAAATGTGGTAACATCCCTTAACAACAGAGTTCTGACACTCTCTGTCTGAGCTGGTCTTAGATACACAGGCAGTAATATCAAGATCAGCCTTTCTAAAGACTGTCATGACTATTTGCAATTTCAAATTCATCACTGAAGCAGTTCAGAAATAATCATTTTAGAACGTATAGGAGTCAGAATCCCTATATGTATGGTGCAGTTATGTTGGGATTTACAGAAAAAAAATATTCAGATGGAACGTCTTTCTCTTAGGCATATAAAATATGTAAAAAAAAATTAAAAAAAAAACTGTTTGACACTGTTTACTTACCTGTCAATACACAAATAAATATTTTGAAGGAGCTTGATACTTTATTAAGCAGAAGTCATATTTCACGTACCTGATAGGATTCTATAGCTGCCTTCGAATTAGCGAAATTGTGCCATTGGATTGCTGTGCTGCTAAACTGACAATTTCTTCAATGGTGGGTGCAAAAGATATCCTGAAGAAACTTGGTGCTCCAACAAATCCTTGGCCAATGGGACATAAATTTTTTACACGGTATCTATCATACTCACGTGATCATCACGAATCTCTCAGAATAATAATGATAATAATAAGAACATAATTTAGTGTTACGATAATAGGCATAACATGTTCATGAAAGAAAAAGTGTAACAGCATAGACAGCAAGGCTATTTTGCATCCTATTCATGGAAAAAGTAAGCTAAATCTTTTTTTCCCCCTTTTTTTTGTTGACATATTTGGAATCTTAAGACCCTTACAATTCCCAAAATGTACAAGTTTGCAGAAGTTTTCTAAAAGTAAAACACAATTTAGTGAGTTTGAAGTGAGCATAGTCATTTTATCCGTAATTGGGGAAACAATGGATCCAGCCACTCGACTATGTTACAATGTACATCTCTGCAAAATGCACCATGAGCGTTTTGATGATATGGAAAGTCATCTCTTAAAAACAAACAAACAAACAATAAATCAAATATGCTACGTTAATTCACGGATGTGTATTTGGTTATAGATTAGCATTAGTAAGTCAAAAGTCAGCCAACATAAAGAATATCTGTATTGTGTCACATTTAGGCATTATGCACCTTCGATACTGGATGCATCTCTTACAGCACATTACACTGTCTTAAAAAAATCTTTGACAGCTCAGGGAATGAGGAGGGATTAAACATATTTTTAGCAGGATCACGGAACCATATTTCTTTTTTGAATGTAGAAATCAGTAACTGTCTTGCCTAAGCTTTGTCGTCTCTTTCATGAAGAGTGAGTGATTGTTTTTGTTTTTCTGTATGAGTAAATGATCTATCTTCTTTGACTTTTGTACCTTTGGCACATAAATGTATGTGAGTTCTGGGTATGAAGACACTGGATGATTGTGACAGGGAAGAATAGAAATACCAAATTGTAGGATTTTTTTAAAGATTGTAATTACCATTTACGTTAGTTGCTGAGTCGATTTTAAAGTTCAAAAGATTTTAGACCTAAAATCTACGCAATCAAGCAATTCTCCTTGTCAAAGCTTATTAACAATATACATTGGACGTCACGTTTAGGGAATCTATAAATATATGTGTCATAACGTATTCCTAGCCCATCACTTTGGTGACTAACTTCTGTCCAACTGCGGCTACAGGTAACATAAAATATGTGATAATCATATTGTAGACATTGATAGAATACATCTTTGTAATTTCATTTAAATTTTAAATTGACAACCAACAGACAAAAAAGAACTACAACTTTTACTTTTGACCGCAAGAAACAGGTTTACAGATATTACAATGCCACGAATGCCAGAATCTATGTCTTAGCAATGGAGTTTCTTTTCAGTTTGACAATGCAAAATGACTTGAACATTACAATCCTTGAAATATCAATATTAACCTAACCACTTTAACTTCAAACAAAACTGTTATAAGGAACTGTTCACTGGATAAGTAAACCTGTAACGACAAAAATGCTGTACTAACCATTTTACTAATTTAACAAAATAATACGTTGAATTTGTTACTTGTTGGATATATTCAAAATACCTGTATACAGGCGGAGAGCCTTATGTCTTGCGTTTATGTCTGAGCCTCAGTTTTGTAATCACGTTCTTTGCATTTTTGCCCAAAGGACATTTCGAGGTACCTTCATTTCTTGGTCAAGTGACGCCACTATGTTTTCCAGGTCATTTTTTTCTCTTTTTATACGTGTTAAGCCGCCGTTGAAGGATAGAGGGGCAAGGAGTCAATCACATTGTCTTTCTTCAATCTAATGCAAAGATAAACTTAGCAAACCTAATTCTGTAAGCCCATGTACCGTTTCAACATTATCAAGTCCGATATTCTAAGAACAGAGTCCTATTCCGTACCATTCACTGAAAAACTGCATAGTTCTAAATCATAATAGCAAATTAATTTATGACAGGAACAAATCATATTCATAACATTTAGAAGAGAGTTTTAGGCATGATTAGCCTTTATTAGATCGGGTCATTAGCGGGGAACCCAGCGCAAGACTTGCTTCGGTGCCATAAATCCACGGACAAGTCATTCTGCTGACAGGCAGCATCATGTGTGCATTTACAATACAAACATCCCGAGCTGATGTATTTCGAAAAAAGCGAATATGGTGCTCATTTGCTAATAGACCTGCTTAAAATGTAGCCCACATCACCATGCTAAACAAAGGTAATGTGTATATTGTTCAGGACCAGACAATGTAATGATTTGGTTACCTATGCCGGCACGGCCCCCTCTCTCATTGGTAAAACGTGTATCACCATTACTTGGGTCTTCTTTAGAGGAATTGTGATGTACTTTTTCTGGCGTTATGTCTCGTCAAATATGACATATTGGCAATGAATGAACCAAAACTGAATGTAAATGTACACATTGGTACCCCCTGTTGTTTTCACATGAAAGGAACCCAATCTAGAATTGTCAAAACAGGTAGGGTCAGGCTTGGTGCACAACCAAATATACGTAGTGGCATATGCATAAATCTTGCCACCAGTACAATACCCTCCACTTGTTTCAAAGATGTCTATTTGCCTTAACTCGGAAACATCATACTTTCAAAATCCCACATGAGTTCAACAATTTGCACACCTTGAAGAATACTTTCAAAAAGCCTCTTCTTGTGACGAGCCAAACTAATCTCTGTTTTTGTGTCATGGCATCTGCAGTCTAAATCATCCATGGCATGTCCTACGATAATTTATAACCTATATGTGCGTATTTTGCTTCCCAACACCAGAAATCTGGGTGATATGCCGCAACATGATCCACAACAGATATCAGCACTGCCTTCATTGAAATGAGAAGGTCAGAAAATAGCAGCCCTTCTCTCGCCTCAGTGCAGCAAAGTGCTTAGGCACCAGGCAGTGCTCGCCCCCGGGGTGAATATGCAGACCCAGGGCAAAGAGAAGTGAATTAAGTGACTGGATATGTACTCCATGAGCCAGACTATAAACCAGTACAACCTGAGAGCAACAAACAAAACTGTCATATCTAAGTTGGCATACTTTGGGGCACAACAAAATGAACAATCAGAGCATTCGACATCCCTGTCTAATTATAACCAACCAAGAAATGCGTTTTCTTATGAAGCTCTGCGTTGATCCGCTGATAAGTATTGATATTAAGGCTGGATATTCAAGATTCAAGATTCAAGATTCCAAACAGTTTATTAGACATATGGTTACAGTTTGTACATGTTATTATTGACAAAACATAAAATTACAGTTCAACAGTAAGTACATGACAGGTAGTGATAAAATTATATGTCATGATGACTCCAATTAAGGATTTATGCAATCCGCTATCATTGGGGTCACCTTATGTAATTCAAACTGAAAATACACCACATCAAATAATGTCAAGATTCAAAGTAAAAATTAATGAGTAATACCTTTTGTAGATTAAACATGGTCAAAAATCTAATTAATCAGTTGTTGCATATGCAACAATTTCGAATGACACAGATTTCAGAGTACTGATTACAGAAGCACGAATTTATGTATTTAGAGAAACCATCATATGAGTGCATGTGAATTTTATTTTTGATACAGGCTGGCGTTTTGTTAATTAAAGCTGGGACATAGTATCGAATACTATTTTTAGTAGAGTTTGTAGCTGGAATAGCTTGACGGGGAACATCACCGAATCTGGTGGTGTAAGAATGTACAACAGGCTGAGTGGTGAAGATATTTGTAAAGTATTGGGGCAACTCGGAGTTACAATATCTGAAATAGAATTTCAGAGCTCTGGCTTGCATGATATCATTAATTTTTAAATAAAAGTTCGGTGTGAGCTAGGAAATTGGCAGAACACATGAGACGAATGGCTCGTTTTTGAAGCAAAAAGATGTGATCAGATGAAAAGCCCCAAGCAAGTAAACAGTAGTTGATGTGAGGTAAGAAGAGGGAATTATAGATTTGCATCATTTGCTGATGGGGAAGAAAATTGTGAAGTCTACTTAATATGCCAGTGATTTTTGACAGTTTAGTTGAAATTTTAGAGATATGACTGTTCCAATTGAGATTCTCAATAATTGTCAATCCTGAAAATTCAAATACGGTTGTTCTCCCTATAGGAGTGTTTGCGATTTGGAGATTTATTTCAAAGTTTATTTTTCGCTGGGGGAAATGAAAAACCATAAATTTTGTCTTGGAAACGTTTGAAGATAATTTGTCTGCAGAGATTATTTATTTACCAGATACTAATGGCAAATTAATTGAACGTTGGATTTGCATTACTTTGGTCATTTATATGCAGCATAAGCTCATGTATTAATTGGCTCTGATTGGATTGTTTTTATCTATTAAAATCATTGCAGAGCATACAAGGTTGGACAGGTAAAGCTGTGCAAACAGAAGATATGTAACACTAACAGATAAGTTCAGCCTCCCTTACATCGAAAAAAAAGACATCCTAACGTACACGTGTGGCCTATTAAACAGACACATATCTTTGCTCTGTGCAATACACTTGTGTGATTAAATCAGACTGTGTATGATGAAGAGGGAAATACCATCTTTTACATTTATGGTTGGTGGAGCTGTAAAACTCTAGCCTTTCACCTCTGCAGCTCACGGCCAGGGAAACAGGTGGAAAGAGTTCCTACCAGTGTGACTGTGCACAGTGGTTTTCTCTGAGTCCTTTGGTTTTCTCCACCTTACTAGTAGGTAGAAAAGTATAAGCCACTATCTGTGCCTTGGAGGGTAATCAATATAGGCTTTGTCTGTTTCGCAATCCGTGTAAAAGATATGTGAGCATACTCTTTCATTTTTCACATGTTATGCACAAGATTCCCAAAGGATAAATTACCAATCAGCCAGAGTCTCTAGCTTAGTTTATACCCAAATGACAATATGTTATTTTTTAATATGAATTATATGTACAGTACTTGAAGCGAGTTAGAAAGATGCATTACACAATGAAATTCATTTCAGGTCTTCCAAAAAGCCTGTTTTGGATGTCCAGAACAACATCAGTGAAAATAATACATACTGGTTTGTGTTAGTTATTGGTCCTCTAAAAGAACATTTAAGCAGAGTAAAATAAAACCTTGCATTCAACTGCCAGTATGAAGATAATTACTCATTCTACATACAATTCACATATTGACAATGGAATATCATTTGCACAATGATAAAAGTAATTCCATATTCCCCTCGAAGATGATATGCAATTTTGGCCTTTTCTATTGACAAGCCTACTAATGTAATCTGATACGACTTTTATATCATGGGTACTAGACCAGAGTAGAATGGGACTAATTATCAAGGATAGTCGATTTTTGTAGGATATTTTTATAACAGAATTTAATGAAATGTCAGGTTGAGTCATCTGATTATATTTTTTTTGGCTTATCTTTAGTTAGTTATTTCTAATGGTCCAAGATGAACTGACAAACCAGATCAAGTACATCCAAATAAACCTGCAACTTTCTATGTGTAGCCATCCATCTCAAGTGGCAGTGCATTGTAATGTGTCACTAGATGTATCTAGTGTCATGCAGTAAATCAGTAAAACATCTTCCCGTGAACTTATAAGTCCAATATGATGTCATGAGCCTTGAATATGATGACCAGTAATGAGCACTTGTCCAGAGAAAGCAGGACAAAAGATACCACTGAAGATAAAGAATGGGCATGGATTATATTCTGTGAAAAGAATACCTTCCTTGTGTGCTACAACCATGAACACTATGCGCCTGCACATGAGTTACAAATTTCAGTGGTATATGAATATGGTACACATGGACCACAGAATTCAACATATTGTCCAAGTTAAGAGAAGATATCTGGCATGGTTATTTAATCAAGAGTTTTAGGCACGTATTTGGCATTTTTTTTATTATTGTTAAACATCATTTGTCCTGCATCAATGGTTACCTATCCTGGCCAACATGAGAGGTGAATTGTCTATCTATATGTATACTTTTAAATTCCATTAAGATATTTCGAAGGTAACATAGGTGATTCTTATTTATAATTTTAATTCAAACATTTTAACTACTCTATGCATTATTCAACATTAGACAGTTTACAATTATTATTTTCATTGACTTACTAGTACCATAATGTCCATAGGTCCTGATAATGTGCATTTACATGATTCAAAATTGTAATCGCAATTGTCGATTTTGTTGCAGATATTCGAAGGAACAATGTTCATTATACTTACACACGGCAGGCCTATGTAATACCCGGTGAAACAAGTACCCCATCCTAATTGCAAAAGAATACAGCAGGCCATTGAACTGAAGAAGCAAAATTACATGCACGAAGCACGTTTTTGGTCATATCGTCACTATGAAAGATTGTATTATTTTTAATTTTTCTGTAAGCAGCTATAACACACACTGACTCCATTGGGTATTATACTTCCTTCAGTAAATATATATTTTTTGGCTTTTATATTCCTGCCAGAGTTCACTCATCCATGTGCCCACAGAAGTATGTTTGTTAGCAATTGTATCCATTAGAGATCAGATCAAATTGAGAATAGCATAAATAATCATATAAGATTGTCTGGACATGAAATGTTTCTGGGGTCTGATGTTAAAGGAGGGAAAGACATATGTGCATGCTGTTGTCATATTTTGTGATGAATGAATTGCCTCGCATTTAATATACTGAATCATATAACTAGATGGTGTCAATGCAGGAATATCTTAAAAACAGTACCACACAAATTTGGCCCATTTCAGGCTTCTGTATCTACAGAACATATTCCTATGACTGGACTGGCCAAAATGTTCATGTCTTGGTCAGGATACACCTGTATGATCTGTTTCTGCAGATTGCTTGGGCATGAATGAAAGCCTTTTTCTCACATGAGAACAAACCACCCTCATGAAGTTGTGGTTCGTTACTCAGAAGTATCTCAGCTGTGTATGGCAGTTTGGGTCTTGCAACGGACATAGAGATAGTTGTATTTGTGTCTTTTTGCCCAGAACCACTTACTAGTAGTCAATATCCTATTCCGCAGTTCGAACTCTTTACTCTCCATAAGCTAACCTGTCCCTGTCTAGCCTGTATATATATGGAATTACTATTGTCTATATTGCACACGTTCTGTAAAATTTTGACATAGGCTGTATCAGCCCAAATAAATTAAAGGGTCTTCAGCGGGTAACTACTCAACATGTTTCGGAGCCTTTTACCCGTACACGTCTCTCTGAGTAGCGGCTCCTTGCCTAAGCTAAATATTCAGCAAAGACAACCCACATAATAATGAATAAATATGAACGTGGCAATTGATGAATTAGCTAAATATGTGAAGTTTTGCTTGTAAATGCAGAGCTTCATATCAAAGAAGAATACCTGTCAAACAAACCGTAATTACCAAATTTTCATAGTACAGGTTCAGATAAGAACAATTTGACTTACCCCTGAACCAAAATGTACCCTTTCTAGCTGGACAGCTTTTCCTAGTTAAACCATCCGCCACTGTTTAACTGAAGTGGAAACAAGCTGGGGCATTATATTCAGTCCCAGTGATTGTAAAATAAACAGTTGCAGCTAGACCACCTGTACAAACCAAGGAAAATCCTAACAAGGACTGCAACAATGTACATCCTGTACCAGAGATGTAAAACAAACTCCATGATGACACCTACTCCTCAAACAATTAAGCTCTATTTAACTGCCAAACCTGAGTCAATGTGTCAACTTAATGTGTCAGGTTTGTGACACTTGAGAAAATACTGTCAATTTTGAGTAATTTTTTAATAGTGAGTAAATGTGCATTTAGGCATGTCAGAAAAGAATGGAAGTCATTAGCATTTATGCCAAAAACATGCTATCAAAACAATTTTTCTTAACAGGATTTTAAGTACAATTAGGCAAACATGCAACTGTCGTAGGCCGCTTCTTGCTACCTGTAGCCCCTGGGGGTTTACCTAACAGAAAACATGTAAGCCTAAAATGTCTGATAGTGAATATTAAAACAGAAAGATGCCAAAAGATAAAGTTAAGTAGCAAAACAGACAAGTCTAAAAACTGTAGATTATTGCAGCCAGACTTTCTAATAATCTTTGGATGTTAACAGTAGAATTATAGGGCAAGTCAGAAAAGAATGGAAGTCTTTTGTATTTATGTCAAAAGAATGCAATGAAAATATTAACCAGATATCAAGTACCTTTAGGCAAGCTTGTAACTGTCGTAGGCCGCTTCTTGCTACCTGTAGCCCCTGGGGGTTTACCTAACAGAAAACAAGGTAGCCTAAAATGTCCGAAAGGTGAACGTTTAAACATAATGGTGTCAAAAGATGAAATTAAGTAGCAAAACAGGCAAGTCTAAAATCTCTAAAATTATTGAAGCCAAACTTTCTAACCATCTCGGGATATTTACAGCAAAATTTGTAGAAATATTTGATCAAAAGTACACCTTTGAATCCTCTTGACTCAAGTTTATTGTAAATAAATTTGGTTCTTGATGCAAAGTCCTGAAATTTAGAACAAATACGACCAAATCTCAAAATTTGTGACAAAAATGTATTATATCCAATAGTATCGGAAATATTACTGTCCGGGAAAGGATAATTAACTACTTCAAAGTTAAACTCATCTATTTTGTGATAGACTTTAATACAAAACCTGTCATTAGTGACCTGAATATCCAAGTCCAAAACTACACAAGGAACAGGTTTTGGCCATGCCACGTGAGAGCTTGCATTTGAACTTTCTTTCCTTCTGAGGTGCAATCAGCGAGCCATCAGGGCACTTTTTTAAGATGAAGGATGTAGCAATATTTTCCGGGTTCTACCAGTGTTCTGATAAAAAAGAAATGATAGACACTTGTATGAACTAAAAAGTCATGAGTTCAACTCCCATCTTCCTCAGACCTTTATTGCATGTATATAAACGTGTTCTTGGGAAAGTGAAGTAGTTAATGAGGCGTGTTTAAAAGGTAGAGAGAATGAGTTTAAAATAATGCTATTTATGGATTACTGTCTCTTTCAAGTCAGTGGCTGAAAAACGAATGTGGACGTTTTGGTGTTTGATTTTGCTTTAGTTTTGAATATATCCCTTTTGCTGTATTTGACTTTGCTCATAATTGTTGGATTGAAATTTATTAATGTAGGTAATTGGTTTCTGGACTCTTTATACTTTATACATTTAGGTAGCTGGGGAAAGAACAAAAGATTTAAATTATTTTAATCTGCAGTCTTCCTTGGTGATCATTCTTGTTCATTAAAAAATATTGAATAAATGTTGATGATACCCTGTGATCAAAATACCAAACCTGTTTGCAGAAAGGTTCATAATCATATGTTGTCAAAAATCATCCACATGGTGCAGAAAAAGTTATCCTCTGGTAGAACAATCTTCTACCTCCTGGAATAAAATCTGCTGACCACCAACATTTTAGCAGCAGCCTGTCACTTGGTCCACATTCACCAATAAAAAGATAAATCTGGCTAATGGCCAGAACAAGCTAATACAAAAACAGCTTAATATTACCTTACATCACTACTATTTCACCTTTGCTTGGCGCAGAGAGCTGATTCCTGCTTCATGTCAGGGTTTCCTGACAGCCAGACAGGCTACCACTGAATGAAAATAATCACAGCACCAGGTCGTAGTCATGCAAGACAATGATTTTTTTAAAGGAAATAAAATATGTATTCCAGATTTTAGCTCATTAGTTTCCTTGAAAAGGTAGATACCCACAGTCTGGCAGAACAGGATTCTCTCATTGTGAAGACCTGCCTGGATTGAACAAAGGTTTCCTCAGACCTTTATATGGAGAGACACTATTTAGATCTTGCACCTTGGCTTGAGACTGTGGTCCTGTTTGGATCATGTAAAGGAGGTCGTCAATTTTGTTGGCCAACTCTATATCCGTTTTTACTGGAGTGGTGGCTATACTGGGTCTATTTATACTCCAAAGGTGTTTTAAAAAATGTTGTATTGCTATCGAATGAACATTTTCTTATTTCTCTCTTAAATGATGAACTAAATCTTGAGTGTGTCTCTCTATTATCATGACAAGTGGATGCTGTTCATCCCAAGTGTTCATGATGTTGTTCAGCATACATTATTTGATGTCCTCACATACCTTTCTACAATCTTTCACTCAGTGAATGAAAACTGTGAATTTCTTGGGACAACTTTGAATCAAATTTTCATCCTTCACCATAACTCTTCCTGGTGAGTTAAAAACATGTTCTATAAAATTAAATAACATGTGCAGACACCATCAAAGTGTTACAGACTTATTTGTTTCAACAAGGCTGAGGCCACCTTTTAATACCATCAATCTTGAATGTATCTGTTCTTATTTCCTCTTCGGACGCAATATAGACCAGAAAGAGTTCTTCTTCCTGAAATTTAAAAATTGAATAAATAAATAATAAAATAATAAAAAATAATAAAAAACAAAAAATAAAGAAATGAATAAATAAAAAAATCCCCAGTTTTGATTTTAATGCCGCCATATTAAGTTGATGAAGAATATATGTTAGTCTCTTTAAGCTGCATTCAAATGGTGTTCCTTAGGCCATAATATCATGAATGTAGTTCATCCAGACTACTGTAATCTGCTAAGGACTCTTTCTATAAGTGTCTCACAAGTACGTGGAGTAGAACCAGTATCAAAGCACAATAATTTCCAAGCTTATTACATGTGAGTTGCACTCCTCTTAGTCTCCGTGATCCATTGTTGCAGGTTCGTCATTGACATGTCGCTCACTTTAAGCTGACAAAACACAATTTCCCCACTCAAAAAGTCGGGGTATATTATTCATTCATGTCACCATTTTGTTCTATTGCCGACAGTTTCGAGTGAAACCAAATATTTCCACTCATGTACTATGTACATCCAAGTCTTAAAGAGTTCTTCCCACAATCTTGCCCACAAAGTCGTTTTTGTTAATCCACCAAAAGCCACATTTCTACATTCTTTTACAGATGTTCTCAAATGACTTTTCTCATCTAGATTTATCATATCCTAATGATGGGAATAATTATGCTGCGAAGAAGTAGGTTAATTAATAACTTGTCTCTTTCTTTTATTTAATTGTTAACTTCTGAACATGAATCATGAATATACGCTGCTGGAAATCATTTTGACCTAATGTGGAATAATTAGTCATTAACTTTTCACCTTCCAACTGCTGCTCATTATCTTGACCAAAGCTGAAGGAAAATACAACTGTTTGAAACCATTGCTCTTCATATACTCTTTAAGTTTTCCAGTTAGTGCCTGTCCCATTTCAGTAGGTATGCAAAAAATTATGATCAACTGCAACTGTGGGCCTACTGAGGTAACAATTGACCGCTTAGGTGATTGGGGGTAATCTTTGCTTTTCATTGACTGTTTTGACTCCTTAATTATGCAAAGTCTGCTTGGTCTTGAGCCTAACAGTCGCTCAATGCTAATATAATGATTGGCGGATGTACTATTGTTTACCGATGAAGATAAAGTCTCACCAAATTTTCAGATTACTACATTAAACAATTAAACAGATCACCAAAGCAATTTTTTCATTGCCAGAAAACATACGAATTCCCGTTTATTTCTGCAGAGGCAAATCATAAAACAACAGATAAGTTCTTGCTGAGCCATTCTAAATTGGCCTTTCCTTGTATGGTGGAATGATAATTCCTGCTCTTAACTTCAACCTAATGACTGGAACAATATTATATGTCACAAGTCTGACTAGTAATTTGAAGTCAACGCGATATATAGAAATGATTATCAACACAACTATAACCCTTAAAATGATCTTTTCAGAGCAAAAAAGAAAAGAAAAATTGCTAATATAATAGGAGTGGTCAGAATGTTCTTTTTTGAATTGAACCTACAGTTAAACTCATCAACCTGCGATACCAAAAAACCATACCCTGGCCCGCCTCGTCAGAGATAGCTTTTGATCAGTCCGTGGGTTCCAACATGTGGCTGAAGCATTGATCTCTTGTAAGTCTATTTAACTTATTTCATTCCCCGACTAAACTTTATCATTGATGCTTCGTTATTCCTAAATGTTTTGCCAAAAATATGACAATGCAATTGCATTTTGTAAATAATTAAAGATTAACAAGTTTTCACCCTCACTTTATAACATTTCTGGAAGATGTAAACAAACAACATGTTGCCATAGCGAATGATCTACATGGAAACTGGAAAGTTTTATGCTAACTTATGTTCTGGAGCTCTGATAAAATTTTTTCATTAAAACGGTTAACACTTTTATGAATATACAGCAAAATTGCATTGTAATGAATAATTGGAATCTTTACAAAGGCGTGCTTAAAGGAATTTTGAAATTCCTGACTTTTCATACCCACATGTTAACAGTGTCAAATACAGCATCTGCATTTGTAATTATATCAATAACATACCAAGTTTTCTGTGATCAAATGTGTGATGTCAAGGTCTATTACAATGGTACTAGTGATATTGTATAAGTAATTCAGTATCATAAAGTTATGGAGTTGTTGATGCTTTATGATGCAACTTATCATAATATGACGTGTATGTGGTTACGTGTATCCACGAAAGGCTCATATAGCTGTAAAACATTGTTATTCATACCCGTGTAAACAAGATAATTAAACGCTAACTGATACATGATTTGTTGAAATGTTTTTAGGCTTAAAGATGAAATTATAAATGTGACATTGTTGAGAAGGATAATTTCATATTAACTTATGCAGTATATGTTAACTGCAGTGTATAGCGTTCAACTTTCAACAGTCAACATGTGTACAACGTAACGTTCATTAAAATGTAGCAGCCAAGATCAAGTCGTCGTGGTTTTATTTTATTGGTGTGGGAATACGACATCATACAAGGTATTTTTATTAACTTCCAGTCAAATGATGGTAGTGGTCGCCGTCATGCAAGTGGTAAAGGAGTCTCCGGCATAATAACTCACCAGATTCGTTGGTTACTGTATCGCCGAGTGTTTGTTACATTATATGCTCTACTGATTTCGTTTCCTACTTGACAAAGGGGTTTGCACAGGTTTATTGTTCTGTCACGTGCAATTGTGCTGTCACGTGCATTCTGGGTGTGTACGAGCATGCAGTAGGGTGAATTCAGTACACCGTTTCATCGTTGTTTTAAGTCAAGATAACTTTCTGCGACCAACGTACCCGGACATATATCTACCGCCATGTTGCTAGCTAGCATTGACTTCCGTGTGACTATCCTGGTTATATATTCAAGGACCTACCTGCATTTCCATTTAGGGAACTTTACACGAACTAAACTACTCAAAACTTATAACTCTCCACTTATTTACTTGTATATAATTAAATAATGAACAAATATTTTGGAATTTCAGTATCATATATTTTATCTTTATAATTTTGGTACAGCGTTAACAGAAAAATGACCATCTGAAGGAGTCCATGCTTCACTGCACATGACTGGATTTAAGTGAAAGTCAAAATTTGAAGTTCTCAGCATTAGATCCAATGAAACCTGAAGTGGGTAATCAAGTTTTTTGTTTATCTCAGAAGGCATGTCTCAATGATTTGATCATCAACTCATCACAGTATGCTTGTTGACCCATGGTTAAGTCAATATTCTGTGTAACCACCTCAGTTGTTAAGATTTTGCTAGATAGCAACACTTAAATCTTTTAAAGATAAACACCTTCAAACTAGCTTTACACAGATGCCATTTACCATTTTATTTTTCCAGATGGGTGATCAGATTATCTGGCCTTACAGCAGTAAACAAATTTGAATCATTTAAATTGTGCTCTTTTTTTCGCAATTTAAAACCTTACATTTGCTTTCTTTAAGTGCATAGTTGACAAAGGTGCCACTCCAGTTTCTAGTAATATAGTCAACGTTTTAGATTATTGGAGATCATTTGATCTGTAGAGTTGAGATGGGCTCAATTGATCAACAAATATAAAGGGATAAAACCAAATTATTGCCAACCTTTATCCACCAGGATCCACCTAAACTAATATTATAAAATTGTATTCTGTACACATCCATATAATAAAAAACCACTCTGTTGGGACCGATGAAACAACTTAAACCTACCACATAGTACTTTAGTTAATTATGATGCAGCAATTCCATTTAATCAGTTAAAATTCCTGGTCCTGTTTTTAACATATAAATTAAAATTAATCAGTAAATATTCATGCTTTAGAACCCCTAACTGTCACATACTCACTGTACTGTCATTTACCTGGTTATATTTACATTCGGAGTTTTTGTTAGCATTGCAAGAATAGGGACAAATTTTGTTTTCATCAGCCGATGGTAACATCGTGTACAGCGCGGCAAGTGCCAGTGCCTACTTTGCTACGTAACAACCGGCTGGTCACACCCATAGCTCCTCCCACTAATAAACCAAAGGTCCTGGCAGTGGCTATCAAAACTTTTACGCACAAATATTCATGACAAATTTAATTGTAGTATTAATGTTAATATGATTATAAATATAAAAAATGAAGTTTGTCTCTGTTGTTGTCATTGGCATGTAACAGCGCGGTTGTTGGTATGCATTTTTGTCATGACGTCGCTATCGCGACGTCATGACAAAAATGCCTACCACCAACCGCGCTGTTACATGCCAATGACAACAACAGAGACAAACTTCATTTTCATAAACAAACATCCACTCCTTATGTTGCCGTCTTCAAAGTTGATGATGTTACAATGATTAATACCTGGCTAATGAACAGCCTGTTTTTATGTTACCATCTTCAAGTTTGATACTTAATGTTACAATGATTATATCGAATGTGGATACTAACATCACTATAGAGAATTAAAAGTTGGTAGAAACGATGGACAAAAAGTGCTAGACTACCGGCACAGGTCTTGTCTCACAAGTCTGTGTGCATTTATTTTAACAGATGTTGAACTAGCAATGGAACTCCCTGTGATCCTAATTTTACGTGAACAGGGTTTACAAATTAGCTATGAAAATTTTTCGTGATACAGATGCACAACCTACTGTTGATGAAAATGTCGATGACACGTGTACAGTGAATATAAGACTAACGAATTACATAAAAAAAAATGGACCGTAATGAAGGTATCCCCTTTTCATATCCACCAAGCAAAGTAATTGGCTTTGCCAATTCAATTTGCAGCTCCAATTGGGAGCCGTATATAAACATAATTCTTCACTTTTGCACCATCATCGTCAGGAAAATCACAGGATCATTTGTTGAAATCCCACATTATATTGTACCATGTGTATCAAACTCTAATCCGACAAAACATACATTTTATCCATCTGTTCAAAGAAGTGATAAATATGTTGGCAGTCATTATGGGAGCATAAACATCTGTAGGTACTATTCTCCTCTTTTGTATGGTACTTATCCGAGTTGCAACGTTATGTTACAGGCCAAGCTTGACCTGCAAGTCAATGTAACTATAATACAAATCTATTCCCAACAATTTATTTCCGTGACCTTGAAGAATGAATTTTCGAGCAGTAGTTCAGTTATTTTCCGATTCCAAAAGAATGATAATTCTAAATTGCTAAATGAAAACGCCGTTTTTCTTTCATCAAGGAACCGTATGAGCATTTGGACAAAGGGAAAGGCTCCCTGGTACGTATTTCTTCACCATCAAGCAGTTTGTCTGAAGACATGCACATTGTGCCAAGGGCAATTGATACAAAGAACTTACATACAACTGACACTTCGCTTCTGTACCATAGAAAGTTTACAAATGAAGAACTTACGAACAGCAAAGCTTCAGTATTATGAGTGCACTGCTGCTTGTTGGAATAATTATCTTGAATTTGACAACCAGCAGTTCAGCCGTCAAAAGTTTTATAAATCACCCAAATTTCTGGCTATGCCATTTTCAAGAATAATGTACAAAATATGCAGAATGAAAAATACAAAGACATTACCGGGATTGATTGTTTGGTTCATTATTGCACCTAAACAGTTAAGAATACAATTGAATTTAGTCTTGCTTGACATCCTGTACAGTGGCCTTTCTTGCAGCATTCCCAAACTAGACATTCGTGATATTACATGCAGAACGTCACTTGCATGTCTTTGTGGCACAATCAGCAGTTATAGGGTCGTTTCTGTGTCCTACATTTTGTCAGTTCAATTGATTTTTAAACAAACAAGCTGGTCAAGAAATTCACATATGGATATAATTCATCAGTTTGTCAATACCTTTTACACACATTCAAAGGGAGAAAAACTTGGTGATAAAGCTTATTTATCTATAATTTTGAGGTCAGTCACGCGAGAGAGTCAGAAATATATTCAAAACACCTTCATTATTATGACAAGAGAAGTAAGACATTATTTGATGCGACTCTTTGGCTCTGTACGCACCCCAATTAAAAGCAAAAGTTTGACCAACATTCAATTTTATGAAAGTCCTTATGACAGTAACAAGAATATGTTATTATATTGGAGTTTGATGGGGGCCATGATGTATAGAAGCAGTTCCCTCTTTGTGTCTATTGGCCACGTGTTGATGATCAAGTTTTCCACTTCTAGTTTGACAAAAGGATCCTTAATATTAAGACTTGTAGGAAGGCAAACAATGTCAAATTTTCTCGTTCACAAAGTTTCAAAATATGCAAAAAATTGCTATCATCAAATGGATCTTTTTAATAATTTTGGTAGGAGTCTAAGAGTACATAGTTTGCTATTGACAGGACCAAAGAACATGACCATGAATGTGTCCTTTGTCAGCTTTAGATGGTTGGGACCAAATATAGGATACTGTAGGTTTGGTGGGCTCGTATTTTTTGATGGTGTTATGAAAGTCATGCGTGAGGGAAATGTATCAAGAGTAGGACCATTTTGTAATTCATCTAGGGGTGTGAATGCTCACTACACACAAAATAAATTTGTCATTACATCTACCCATCAACTTGTAGTTATCTTGTTTTCGTATGTGCCAACACTGAATGTTTCATTCAATATTACCTACAGTATCTCACAGTGTAAAGGAGTTCTCCAAGTATGTAAACACCATGGAGTATTCACTAATGAAACATATTTAGATTTTTATCATCAAACATTTTACAAAAGTGTTACTGAAAAAGAGAAGTGTGTTATGTTTGTGCAATACCAGGAGGAGGTCCCAAATATAAAACATCTAAAAAAATGTAGCTTGACAATTTCAAATAGTGAAAAAAACAACCGACTCGTTTTATACATTTTACCTAATATTGACGTTGAATATTATTTTACCACTCAGCATGATATAGAATGGGATAATAACTTAATGATTCAGGGATCTGTGATTTTTACACGCTGGATGGCTGTAATATATGACAAGTTAACTGCTGTGATGATAATTAGAAAAAATACAGTGGTATTTTCAATGTTTTTCATAAAAATGATTTTACTAAAACAATGTCTCTTACATGTTGCTACGGAAAACCCGTACACAATGATAGTGCCTGAGCATATGTATATTTGTACCACCTTTCTCCAACCATCTAATATGCGCAATTTAAACTCTAATGTGCGCATTTTAAAGTTATACATAGGCCAGACTATTCCTTCGAGACAGCTTGGGGGAGATAAACGCTACCGTTATATACCGGTTGCAATGCACATTTCAGCAGAAAGTGGTGATATTACAGTGAGAATTGTAAAACATTTTAATCTTGGTGACCCCTGTAAGTTCTATTGCAAAATTCTAACGTTGTGGCGTTATTTAAATGGGGCACAGGATATTTTGAAGTTCACTTTAAGTATTCCAAGCTATGTGTACAGAGGACAAAAGATCTGTTATGAATATACATTAGATATAATACAGATGCGTGCAAGTGCAAGGGAAATTTTGAATGTTACACTGAGGCACAACCTTGCTACAGTATCTGTGAAGCTCCAACACAGGATTCGTACATTAGAGTTTATGCAATACGTTATAGATAGAGAATATGTTTTTTTAAAAAGATATTCAAAGAAGTCTTATTTGAGTTCAGTGTCCTGGTTTGATGCATATCGTATATGTTTGGGAAAGAGTATGCAATTAATTACAATTGAAAATATAATAAAATATGAAAGAATCATTTCCCAACTGGCTCACTTTTTTCTAATCACACCGGGATTTCTGGAGCAAACGACATTTCCCATGCACATTTACACAGAAAATCTTTGTTTGATTGGACTGCGAAAAAAATATGTAAGAAACCATATTCATATGTTGTACTTGTGTTACAATACACAGTATGTAAGGAAGAAAACAGTTTGTAAAAGCTCCACTTCCAGACAGAGAAATATTTTTTGACAGCCTGAGAATCGAAAAGAAAGAAAGAAAGAGAGAAAGAAAGAAGGAAAGTAAGTTAGAAAGAAAGAAAGAAAGAAAGAAAGAAAGAGAAAGAAAGAAAAAGAAAGAAAGAAGGGTGTCTGAGATTGAACATTGCAACCTACCCCTCAGTCATTTTATGATGCTTATAAGTGTGATGTTTATGAACAATGACAACTGACACAAATGTTTGTGGTAAGTAAGACCATGAATTACAAAGTTCATCAGATCCCTTGCCGTAAAGGAAGTCATAATTTGTAAAAATTGTACAAAAAGCACTAAAGATATATGAGCAGAAGAAATAACTTTTAGTGATTGAATGTTTAACAATAACCAGTACAAGGGCGGAAACAGTAGCTCACATGTTGATATTAAACTGGCTATTGTTTGTTTGTGCTTTTGTTGTATTTGTGTCATGCTTCTTTATTTGCACTATCACTTTGGGGGTTTTCTTGCAGAAGGGGTATATTTCAGCAACAGCGGCTATGTATTTGTGCTCTAAACTTTGAACAAGTTGTCTGTAATTCTCCTGTGAAAAGCGTTCTTCGCCCAAAAATATTCTTTTTAATATCAGTGTGTTTATACTACTCGTGTTCGAAACTAATGGAGGTCGTGATGAAGTTTATACAGCAGATTCTGGTATGTAGCAGGTTCAAAATCAGGCAAGGATGGTTCAAAATGACACAAAAAGAAGGTATTTTTCTACGTTCATAATGAATCAGTGGCTCGCTTCTGGACTTGTTTCATTAGTTGATATTATTACTTGCACGTTTTATACTCACACACACACACATTCCAAATGTCGGCATACATACACTACTTCAGGGTCAACACAATTACAAGGACAGTGCATTACCACAAATGTTTTCATTTTCCAAGTCCATTATTATTGCAACTGTTTTATAAATACATATTGCAAATCTACCCAACATATATTTTATCAAGGCTTAATACCGCTTATGAACACATGTTTGTATATACTATCAATCTCTTTCTGATTCTATTACACGTTTATAAGCAGATGCAATCCATCATATATGTACAGCAATGTAAAGGTATATATACATCATACTTCAGCGACACCTATCAGTAAATTACTACATTACCATACCTCCGGATTTTTGACCACATTTATACTGACTTGTGCTGGAAAGAGAAAGACAGTATTGTCTCTAGATTAAATTTGTACTGGTTTGTCCAGACCACTACCTGGTCAGTGCAATTAAGCACTTTCTCAGTCTCCTTCATTGACATTCAGTATATTCTAATATATTGCCCTGGCCATAAAGTGTCATTTTTAGCTCAGCTGACTTGTCAGTCAGCTGGGCGTATCTTATGGTCCTCCGTCTGTCGTCCGTCAACAATTCACATCTTGGACTTCTTCTCCGGAACTGTCAGCCAGATCCACTTCAAACTTGGTGGGGATGTGCCTTGCACGGGTGTCTACCAAGTTTGTACAAACGGTCATGGCCCAGTGATTTTTGGATTTTTAATGAACTTTTTTGTTCTTTTGGGGTCAAATTGTAAACAATCTTCTTCTCTGAAACCGCTCACTCAATTGCTTTGATATCACACAGGAACACTCCCTGGGACTCCTAGTTCCTAATTTGTTCACCAGGTGGCGCTGCAATTTTTTCCCTATTTTTTAATGAACTTTTAAGTGGTATAGCTATTTTCGACTTCTTCTCCAGAACCTTCACTCAGATTAAGGGTCAAACAATGTCGTTCACTATGTGGGAATACTGCAGATTCCTGACGTTTAACGATTTTTTTCAATCCGGCTCCTCTTCGGCAAATGCACCTTTCCTATTGATTACCATGTACGTGAATGGGCATTCTAATGGTAATTAACATTTTTGACTTCTTCTCCAAAACCGTCACCCAGAATTACTTCAAACTTGGTGGAGATGTACCTTGGGTGAGTGTCTACCAGTTCAATCCAATTGTCATGTTGCCATGAATTTTGGATTTTTTAATGATTTTTTTTCCAAAAAATCTGTACAAAAGTTTTAATAGGAAAGTTTGACATGGGAATTTCTTGTAATGGTTATAACTTAAACAATTTTGGCCAGATTTACTTCAAACTTAGTGTGGATGTGCCTTGGGTGGATTTCTCCCAAGTTTGTTCAAATGGTCACTCTCTATTGATTATTTTTTTAATGATTTTTTTTTTGGTCC
>OZ026628.1:74862285-75002285 GCA_964020975.1 Hermodice carunculata | reverse complement strand
GCGGGAGACTTTTCTTTCCAATTTACGAAATTAGGTGAATACACAACATGAAAATATAGAATAAGTTGAAAACTATCACAGATACGATTGTCATTATTCCTTCAGTTTGTAGGTCTATGACATGGCCGCGCCCAATGAACCAAGAACAAAAGTTGAAGCATTTTGATTTATGCAAGGTTATAGAATGCAAAAAAACCCCCAAACCTTGAAAAACTTCGAAACTGTTAAAGATGGAGGCGTCATTCGAACTTCAATTTAAAGGTTTGTGACATAGCTACATGAAACATGAATCAAAATTGTAGCATTTTAACTTATGCAAATTGGGTTTATACATAAAATTCAAATTTGGAACGACTTCAAAACCAAGGTGGGAAGGTGGCGCCACTGCAGCCGGCACACTTGTGCTTCAACTGTGGCTCAAAATGATTGATTTTTTTCCTGCATAAAGGACTGAGGGTGGCTTAATCCTAGGACTCTACCTGTATTTTGAAGGTTCCAGGAACAGTTTTGACTATTTTTGGAACCTGTAACTATGGAACAGTCATAACTCACCGAAGCCACTCCATATGCCAAAGATTACATGTACCAGCAGAGGATCCATGTTGTCCAGGCCTCAGTCAAGCATGAATGAACCCAAGCAGTAAGTGTGTGCAGTGTGTCCATGCAGGAAGATAACAGAAAAAAAGGGAAAAAAAGCAGTACTTTTGGCTCTGAAACATCATCCCCACAGATTAATTTCACAAAGATCAGAAGATTGTTGTAAATTTCAGACAGTGAATGTGGTAGTGAGAACAGTTTTGTAGATTGTAGCGCAAGTGACCCAGATTCGACCTTGCCCTTGACCAGGGGCAGTGGAAAAACAAGAGAAACAAATATGGCACCCACCATGGCTTAACTGGAAAGTAGGATGGAAGCAATGTTCAATAGTTGGAAAGGTAGCCTACAGGGAAGAAATTAAAAATACAGTGAAAGACTCTGTGGAGGAAGGTCTCCAAGATATAGAACAGAGAGTTATCACACTGGAAGGAAAATGTCTAGGTTTTGAAGAAGACCGAAAAGAAATGGAGGAAAAAGGTGACGGAGGCGCCTCAGCAGATGATCATAGGGGCTACGTTAGTAGAAACGACTTTGAAAAAGCTATTTTTGGAAGTTAAAGCCTGGGCGGTTGCAAATGAGCAGTATTCAAGAAAATCCAACATCCGTATTTTTGGAATGCCTGAGGAAGCAAATGAGAACTGTATCCAGGCAGTAGTAAGTTATTCAAGGAAAAACTGGAAGCCAATGTGAGTGAAGATGATGTAGACGTGGCCCACAGGATGGGGCGAAAAACGGCCGACAAACCACGCACAATGATCGTAAAGTTTGTGAGATGCAAATACAAATTTGTTGTGATGAGACTTCAAAGGAAACTCAAACACACAGGTATCACCATAGCTGATGACCTGGCCAGAGGGATTTACCAATTGTACAACTGTGTTCGCAACCATGGGCTAGTGGCAGATGCATGGACATGGGACTGCAAAGTCTACATAAAGTCACCAGCTGGAAAAGTATGTAAAATCAAATATGGTCAAACCCTTGGGGACGTACTAGGATAGTACAGGTTTCAGTCATGACTGTACCCTACGTCTGTAGGCCTAAAAGTGATAGGTTTGGAAAGGTAAACATGTCACTTGGTTTACTCCTCTTACATGGTACATGGTGCAATCTCCTATTTTTTCATATAGGAATATGAATTATTACTAATTCTGTTTAAAATATACTCAACTAACACTGTGGTAGTCAAATATATAAATGTATGTGTACTACATTTACATGCATACATATATATGGACGGTCCTCAATGGTAACCAAAACGCTGCAACATGTATTCATGCTACTGTATGGACTTGGACAAGAAGGCGTAGTAGTCACACTATGACATGCTCTATAGACTGGATATATTTTTATTCTTCGACAAGTGCAAAACAGACTCTTTAAATAGACTGTGAAACAGCAGCAAGATACACTGATATAAGCACTAAAGACAGTTGCAGTAACGTTTTATAGGGACAGCTTAGAGTACCGTACGTGTCTGCTCAAGTGGCTTCTCTGTCATATTTTTTTTTTCTCTCTCTCAAATTTCACTTTATGTTATACAGTGGACTATGTGTTTTGTAGCAATATTTAATATTGTGCTTAGGAAGTGTGTCCATAAGTATGTGCCTATCAGGATTATTATCATATACTCTGCTTATATGTTACTTTTTTTCCATAAATGGAACCTGGCCAGGTAAGGTATAATCGGCAATGGTGCCAACCATAAGGACTACCATTCCTCCATAGAAATTTCTCCTCAATTGTATGTAATATTTTTTTGCAAATTTATTATTTGCTGATATGTCAAATTCAGTTGTATGAATTGCACTAGGATTTTTCTTCTATATAGTTTAATGCATGAATCGTTAGCAAATTTGACCTTTTCATCTCTCAGATTTTATTCTGGCAGGTTAGCAACACTTTATACACCATTATCATGACTACTATATCTCTAATATATGCCGAACAGGTCATAGAGTCATGGAAAACTGTTTAAACGCAAAGCAGTACTTCGATTAGTTTTCGTTATATGAACATGTAAACCCTGTTTCGTCTTAATGGAACACTGTGAATTAAAGGTGTACATGTTCGCAAATATGCATTATGGGAAGCATAGGTAGGGTACATATGGAAAAAACTATCTATAAGGGGGTTTACTGTGTGCACTCTAATTGAGACATACATGCTTTATAAGGGTATGCTTCCGTTCTCATCAGGAAGTAAAGGCTCATTTTTATTAATTGATGTGTATTTATTCTCAAGCATGACAATGTAGGTACACTCCAATTTATTGCCTGTTTCTCGGTATGGCCTTAAAATTGATATTTTTCTGGAGTACTACATGCCAGGTTCATCAGAGAGAACACAGCACATAAATTTAGATGTAGCTTTTTAAATACAAGAATGAATTTGCATTCACAGGATATTAATTGTATTTAGGATTAATATTCAATACAATTTAAGTTATTTTGAAATGCAAGGTAGCATTTTACTAAGATATGTATACATTTAAAAGTGAGACAAACTACAGAAGCAATGGCGTTGTATAGTTACAATGCAGCATAACGCTGTATATCAGCGTATGAAAATAAACTGAACAATTGATACACGACAGTGCTGTATGAAATAGACATGATGCCCGGTCTAATACGATGGAATTTGGTGTACCCCGGGTCTATATGACATGTTGGCAACAGTGTTGTGGGAACGCTACATGGTACACTGTGGTATCAATATGAAAAGGCACATACGCTTTTCATAAAGTACTGTTAATTTTAATATCCTATGTCAACATGTAAGTATACTAACCTGTGCATTTATCTTGAGAAAGTGTTTATCTTATTGTGTATGGTGCCTGGTTGCTTAGGAAGGCACACATTTACTCTAAACTAGGCCCTAGAAGATCACAGATGTTCATGAGTTCGTTCTGATTGAGATTTTAGTGTGATTTAACATATGTACTAGGTGGGAAAAGATGTCATATCGCTACCTTTATATATATAATTATATAAACTTTTTTTTCCATTGAATGTGGGCACACATGAATGTATGTGCCCTTGTATACCTGGGTATAGGTAATAGGAAGGTATATAAGTAATTCATTCTTCTTCAGAATCCATGTTTGTATTTGTTTAAATATAATAAATCACTTCATTTTGATGGTGAGTTCCAGGTAGCCTGTGGCCTCCTATAACTATTTATTCAGTACCCTAGTATAAGAAATTATCCTGGTTGGTGTTCATGTAACATAACTATAAACAACCTACTAAAAGAACATATACGTTACACACGAATAACAATGAGGGGCTAGTACACTTTACAATAACACTTCCATTTGATAAAAGATCAGTTTCGAAAGGTATTAGCTTTAATTTGAAGGTAAATTTAACTGGCATGTCAATTTTTGAAAATTATCTTTTCTATGTTATATAAAATTTGCCATTTTCAGTAAAAACCAATCTCTCTCACCAAATGGTTGAAATTGAATTAACGATATTAAATTTGAATTGGCAAAGATATCTCTCTTCAGAGGATACATTTTTGACAGTCTTCTATGAAAATAAATGAAATACATGTAATTACACATTTTTGTATATGAACATGATGAACGTGATAAAGTGCACCAGCCCCACAAAAAACACTTCACTCTCTTTTTGATACTACATACCTTCACTGATACAGGTATGTATACTGAACCCCAATGAAAAGTATCCACATGCCAATTTTGAAGTATTTTATTGTTTATACTTGAAACATTTCATACCTAGACGTGCTTAGAACTTAACAAAGCATTCACTTTTCTGGCGTAAAAATAATGTCACGCTCTACCGACATTAACGTCACTTACAGGCAAAAAATGTCATTAACTGCCCTAATTGAAAGTCACACAAATTTTTCTGTTCAATATGGGATGTGGCCACCTCGAGCATCA
This sequence comes from Hermodice carunculata, assembly GCA_964020975.1. Taxonomy (NCBI): domain Eukaryota; kingdom Metazoa; phylum Annelida; class Polychaeta; order Eunicida; family Amphinomidae; genus Hermodice; species Hermodice carunculata. The sequence continues at coordinate 74,997,775 of OZ026628.1, read as the reverse complement.
ACACATGCTATACATCTGCGGCGCATACTGCTGACCAGGGTTTGAATTCTGTGTTGGGGAACATTATTCCATTCTTCCTGCAGAGCTTGGATTAGCTGGTTTCGGGTAGTAGGCCTAGGTGTCCTCCGTTGAATACCTTGGCCTAATTGATCCCACAAATGTTCAATAGGGCTCAGATCGGGTGAGAACGCTGGCCATTCCATGACATTGATGTTGTTCTCATTGAGAAAGTTCATTGTTAATCTTGCAGAGTGTGCACGTGCATTGTCCTGCTGAAAGATCGCCAGATCTTGATGCTGCTCCATAAATGGGACCATGTGCGGCTCCAGCACCTCATCAATGTACCGCCTAGCATTGAGGATCCCTTGAATGACCACTAGGGGTGCCCGGTAGCGGTTGCTGATGCCTGCCCACACCATGACAGAGGGTCCACCCCATCGATCTGCCTGACGGACACAGGCATCTGCATATCTCTCCCCAGTCCGGCGCCACACACGTTCTCTGCCATCTGCTCTGCTGACACAAAAACGGGACTCGTCAGTAAAAAGGACGGTATTCCACTGCTGGCGAGTCCACCTGGAGTGTGCTCTACACCACTGCAGTCGTCTTTCTCTTCTGGGTTGGGTCAGCAGGTTACCCCTGTAAGGTCTTCTGGCTGTTAGGCCACTGCTCCTCAGTCGCCTCTCCACAGTAGAACTACTGACAGGACGGTGATTCACCCCTTGAGTCTCACGGGCTGTTTGGGCTGCTGTACGGAAACGGTCTCGCAGGTGCATCAGCCGGATGTGACGGTCTTGGCCAGGTGTTGTCACTCTTTCTCGGCCAGGCCTAGGCCGATATTCTACGGATCCAGTTTCTTGTTGCCGTTCAATTAGTCGTTGGATGGTGCGCCGAGTACACCCCATTCTTTGTGCGATTTGAGTGATTGGGACTCCACCCTCTGCAAGCCCCAAAGCATGGTGTCTTTGACCTTGGCTCAGACGCGGCATGATCGCCTCAACACACCTGAGACCACTGGCTTTTTTATTGGCTGAACATCCCTTTTTAAAGCCACTGAAAACATCAGGTCATTTTAGCCATCCAATAGGAGTGGTGGTCAGAAGCCATATTCGGTGCACAAAAGTCACATGCATTATGTAACAACCCAGCAAAAGTTAAAAAGTTGTCCTGAATGACCCTGATGTAGGCTCCAAACCATGCATATATGCACACACAGTACTTAGTAACTTACAAAACTAATGTGTTAATTTTTTTATGTGGATACTTTTCATTGGGGTTCAGTATACATATAAATCTGCATTTCAAATTTTCAGGTTATAATTATGACTATTTCGTGCTGGAATCTGTATTCATTGAAAGAGACTTACCTTTAAGCTTTAGTAGGATACCTTGGGTGGAAAGTGGTTTTTGTTTTTGTTTGTTTGTTTGTTTGTGAGAGAGAAACCAAAGATTACTATTTGCTTTTTTGTTTTTTTACAAACTATAATATGCTGTTTGATGTTAAAGTAGAGTATTTAGGTGACGTAGGTTTACTCTAAGAAGGGTATGTCAGATTGAACCTTTATTATACTGATAGTGAATCGTTGCAAATTTTTGAAAAGTGTATAATGTACATGTAGCCTGGCAGGTAGCCTTACGGCAATGTGTCCAACAAAGACCACCTTCATTTATTTATACTTATCTATTTTTTCCCGGTACATTTTGCTGGGTTATGAAGGAAAACTCAGCAAATGTTCATTTTGTTTTAGAGTGCAGGAGGCACTTTTTTTTAGTTCCATTCTCCTGTGTTTTTCGGCTGTGAAAATAGCACACCTTTTGTTGTTAAAATACAAAACCTTCATCAGGGTTAAAGTGCAAAGAATTGACTGTCCTTTTTAAGTTTATCTCTATTTGTAAAGTGCAAGCAAACCTATTATGGATAAACATTAGGGATATTATCTCTCAATGTTCGGGGAATTCCAGATTTTCAAAAAAGAAGGGGAATTTTTAGATGGTTCCAAAACAAAAATTAATCTATTTTTATGCTACAAAAAGCTCACTGTACAAATGAAATTGAAAAGCAGTGGTATGTAGAATGGGGTTATAATGTATATTTTGCTCATGGCCAGTCAGACGCACCAGGTGTTTGAATCCTACTCAAAAATGATTTTGATTATCAAATCCATAACATTATAAAAGATGCATTTTTAATTTTAGATGTTACTATACATCAAAATCGGATAACACTTGCCAATATATATGGTTATAATGAGGACAAACAAGCTTTTTTCGAAGAATTTTGTTGCAAAATAGAATTTCTTCCTAATGATCATAGAGTCATAGGAGTAGATTTTAACTTTGTTCCGGATAAGGTAGAGGATAAAGATGGGGGAACGTCAGCTACACATTTTACAAACCAAAAAATTATTTTAGATTGGATGGTTGATACAGACCTTGTAGATATTTGGAGACAGAAAAACCCTGATCAATTTATATATACATGGCGAGGCAAAAAAACCCAACATTTGTTCAGTGCCGCTTGGATTTTTTTCTCGTATCATTCTGTATAATAGGGAATATAGAAGGAACTAATATTATTCCAGGATATAAATTGGACCACTCAGCTTTTATTTTACAAGTTAAACTCAACACACATCCCAGAGGCCATGGCTTTTGGAAACTTAACTTAAAACAAATCGAATATGTCAATATGGTAAATAGTCTCTTTGAAAATGCAGATGAAGTTATAGAGGTGGAAGACCCCATCTTAAAGTGGAAAATAATAAAAATAAAAATCCGTTCAGAATCCATGAAATTTGCAGCCCAAAATAAACGAAATAGAAAGAACAAAATAAATAGCTTGGAATATCCAATAAAATATTATAAAAATGAAATTATCAGCGCTTTGAATTATGAAGATGAAATGAAATTAAAAAACCTTAAATTATAGCTAGAACAAGAATTAGAATATGATACAAATGGGGCAACTTTAAGGAACAAAGTACGATGGTATGAGGAAGGTGAAAAACCTTCAAAAATACTTTTTTTTTATTTAGAGAAGAGAAATTTCAATAATAAAAATAATCAATAAATTAAATGTTAACGACAAATTGATAAATGATCCAAAGGAAATATTGCGGGAAGAAAACAAGTTTTATGAAAACTTGTATACCTCTAGTAATAATGTAGATATTGAAAACGAAATGCCAGATATCGCAACTTTTTTAGATAACATTGAAACACCAAAACTATCAGGACAAGATAAATTAAAATGTGAAGGGGAATTACAAGAATTTGAACTTCTGAATGTATTGAAAAATACAGCTAATAAAAAATCCACCTGGTTCAGACGGATTTCCAGTCGAATTTTATACAGTTTTTTTGGCCACAGTGTAAACACTTTCTTTCAAATGCATTAAACACTGCTTATAAAAAGGGCCTGCTACCTTTTACTCCGAGACATGGAGTCATCACACTTTTACCTTTAAAGGATAAAGATACGTTATTTTTGAAGAAATGGAGACTGATTTCCCTCCTAAATCAAGATTGCAAGCTAACTGCTGAATGCATAGCCTTCCGTTTAAAAAAAAGTGCTCTCAACTGATACACGAAAACCAAACAGGATTTATGGAAGGAAGGTATATAGGGGAAAATATTAATAGAATAATTAATTTGATGGATTTTGTGGATGAAAATAATATACCGGATCTTCTTATACTTTTAGATTTCGCAAAGGCTTTTGATTATTTAGAATGAAGCTTCATTCAAAAATGTTTAGAATTTTTTTAATTTTGGCCCTCTTTGCAGCAGTGGATAAAAGGTCTATACACAGACATTCAAAGTTGTGTTATCAACAATGGTTGGACCTCCAAATCTTTCTTTCTTTCAAGAGGCGTGCGTCAAGGATGCCCCATCTCACCCAACTTTGCACTCTTTATTTTATGTATGGAAATATTAGCTATTGCTATCCATGAAAATAAAACAATTGATTGAATTATAGTAGATAATAAAGAGTATAAGATATCCCAATATGCGGATGATACTTCCTTTACGCTACTGGTTTATGAACACAATCGGAATAAAATATTCGATATACTAAAGCATTTTAAAATCATATCAGGTTTAAAATTTAATTAAGATAAAACCCTTGTTTTGAGGATTGGTAGCCTTAAAAATTCTAATATTACATTTTCTAATCATTTATACTTAAAATGGACAAATAAACCTGCAGCTCTCTTGGGTGTTGAAATAACACCTGAAAGTCATAAAATAGAAAATTTGAATTATCTTCCAAAATTCAAGAAAATTGAACAAATATTTAATTCATGGGATAAAAGAAACCTGTCTATTATTGGTAAAACTTTGATTATAAAATTTTTAGCATTATCCCAATTTTTTTCTTATTTAGTGTCAATGATTTCAAACCCATCACAATCTTAAGTGATTGGCTTGAAGTTCTAATTTTTAAATATTTATGGAATAACAAACCCGATAAAGTTAAACGAAATTATCTTATTGCTCCAACTGATCAAGGTGGACTAGGCATTACACATGTTTCAGCCCAGTTTCAAGCCATAAATTGTGCATGGATTCAACGACTTGCATCAGAATCAGATGCAGGATGGAAGCACCTCGTCTTACGTCAGCTACCTTGTAAAGACAAGTATCTTTGGGAATGTAATTTTTGTAAAGCAGATGTTATATATATATTTAAAAAAGCCAAGAGTAAATTTTGGTTATAGGTGATATACAGCTGGAGTGAAATTAATTTTAAAAGCCCAGAAACAAAAATGGAAGTTCAGAATGAATCAATATGGTTTAATTCTTTTATCAAAGTAGCAGGTAAAACATTATTCTATAAAAAAGGGTTCGATAAAGGGATTAAGCATCTATCAGACTTGTTATCTGATGAAGGCATGTTTTTGTCATTCACAGAATTTACACAAAAATTTCAGTTAACAGTGAATTATTTACATTTTCTCGAACTTATATCTGCCTTATCACCACGATGTAAAGAGATTTTAGCAACCGACATGGACATTCATGTAGAAAAAAATTTGGTTTTGGAATATAAAAAGAAAATAGACAAAATTTTAGACATTGGTAAAGTTCTTCGTTTTGTATATCCTACCTTTTGACATCGATATATAGAAAGTCGACTGCCATTAATAAGGAAAAGGACCGCAGATCTTAATTGTGAAACTTTATAAGATGAATGGTTTGATTGTTTCCAGTGTATATATTCTGCAACAATATCTTCTCAAATAAGATGCTTTCAGTTTAGATACCTACACAAAATAGTGTATACAAATGAAAAGCTATATGAGTGGAAAATTGTGGAAACAAATATATGCTGTTTTTGTAAAAGTGAAATTGAAACTGTAAAGCATCTTTTTTGGGAATGTCAGTTCACTGCTCAATTTTTGAAACATATTTTTGCAGGTTTTTCAGTGAACAATGTACGAATAGCACAATTTTCAGCTAAACAAGTTTTGTTGGGTGATATTAATTTAAAACCAATTTACAGTTTAATATTTATACCTGGAAAGAAATTTATACATAGTTGTAAATACAATAATATTCCACTTGATGTACCTAGATTTATAACTTATGTGAAGAAGATCCAAATGATTGAGTTTTGTATTGCCAAAAATAGAGATATGATATCTTAACATGATAAGAAATGGGGAAAATTTCTGTTAGAATAATAATTTGCATTCTTTTCCTTTTCTATTCTATTTTTGTACTTTGGTTTATGCGTTGATATGCAATAGATTGTATTCCACGGACAAATATATATATATACGTTGATATGGAATAGATCGTATTCCACGGACAAATATATAATCATAATTTTTTATTTTTTGTTACTTGATTTTGTAAAATATTGTTGAAAAACATCAAGTTCGGGTAAAATTTAGATGTACAGAATGTAATACATGTATTCAACAATTGTCATTTTATTCTTGTATACTGTACGCCTGATGGAAATAAAAAAAATATAAAAAATAATAAAAAAAAAACTTCGAAACCATCACAGATAGAGGTGCCATTGAACTTCAATTGGTATCTTTGTTACATATGATTTTCACATAGCTGCACCCAATGAAACATGAACCAAAGTTGTAGCATTCTCATTCATGCAAATTAAGCAAATACGCACAGTTTAAATCTGAAATAGCTTGAAAACTATTGAGGACAGATGTACCACTCAAACTTCAATTGATAGTTTGTGACATAGCCCCCATACCGTGAAAAATCAAACAAAGTTATAGCATGTTCATTATGCAAGTAAGCTGAAATCACATACTTTTCATCTTAAGTAACTTCAGAACTATTTTAAACTTAGGTCTCGGTCAAACTTAACTGAATTAATAGTTTTTGTGGGAAATCTGCATCGAATGAACCATGAATTAAGTTGAAGTAGTTTGATTTATGGAAATTAGACAAACTACAAAATTTAGATCTTAAACAGCTTCAAAATTATAATAGATTCAGGTGGCCTTCCAACTTCAAGTTATAGGTTCTTGAAATAGCCACATACAAATTTTGTTGCAGGAGTTATATAAACACTAAATATGTAGTCTTTCAAAGTTTTTTGGGCACAAAGACTGATTTCATTTATGTATGAATGATGTCGTTTGTGCCTTCCAAGGACTGCTTATTGGCCTAATTTTGTGCAGATTCTGCTTTGTTCTGCCCATTGCCAACACAACGAACATTCCCACTATTACTCTCCCTGTTGTATCTTAGAGTGTATGGGACCCTAATCTCTGATGACTTGTGGAATCATGCAATGAGTTTTAAAACTCTTTAGAGGCCTTGTCGAATCCATACAATCTTCATTTTCATCTAAAACATCAGCTGTCTGTATTGCTCTTATTGAGTATTTACTTTTCTCTTCCTGTTTAAATAAGTCCTTGTTATGTGTTATTGGATTGACTGCTTGTACTAAGGTTGTACTACCTCTATCAATGCACGTAACGTTCTGCTTGCATTGCTAGATTAACATTGGAATAAGTCTCTTGTTCCAAACATCATTATCTCATCACCAAGTGGAAATTCTGAATATCCACGTTTTCATTCGTAAATTGAGCGTTAAGCTTGAATATGTTTCCAGTGTTTTCCAGATCCAACCCTTGTAAAAAGAAAATATCTGACACAATGCTCTGTAGCACAGGCAAATTTGCATCAGACTGTTCACTTCTGTCAGATGATTGTAAGTTTTAAACCACAGCTGAGAGTATATACGGTGTGCTATTGCTGAAATCCAGGGACAAACCCCACCATTTTCAGAATTTCCCCTGTTCCTCTATGCCTGTGATTGTTTCACATTTCTATCATTCTCAAAAGAACGCAGTTTAAATGTGATTTTATCATCCACATTTCACTCTATACTCTTTTCTAAAGGGTAACAATTTTTTTTGCATCTAAATCTAAATGCAATTTTACCTGTGATATTCACTTGAAAGCAAAAAAAGCTGGCAAAAATTGTAGGTGAATGTAGGCCTAATAGTCAATTGACCGCAACAGTAAGTTGTAGCTCTTGTTTCGTTTTTTTATGTTCACAAATCTAACACCATACAGTGTATTTGATATACACTTTATTTTGCAAAATAACTCTCACTTTATGACCAAAGGCAATTGTAATCAGTGAGAGAAATCCACAGGGACGAATTAAAATTAATCTTCATATGTCCTTTCGTTGAAACAATGCAAGTCTTCACAGGTGACCAATCACAAAGAATCCAATGATGTATTTATCAAATTGATCCGAAGAAAGTCTTTAATCAGAAGAAAACATGTGCAACATTCATAAAAAACAAGCAAAATAAAGCATTGCAATAATTCATTTTACTTCTGATCAATTTCTATGAAGAGCCTACCGTGTTGGGTGTCAGGCAGTCCTCTAACTTTCACCGATTGGATGTCACGTAGTTTCATCCGTAAGTATTTTGATGTATTTATCAGCAAAAGTGGAAACCTTACATCTTTGCTTGATAAAGAGCTGCGAATGTCATTTTACGTTACACAGCCTGATTGGAAATCAAGAAAATGTGCAGGAATGTTTGTACTTTTTCGGCTGGAAAGTTGGATAACAATTCCATGTGATACCAAGTTTAAGAATACATTTTTCTTTTGTCAAAAAGTAGATGTTGTGGAAATGGATACATTAATATCCAGTGATCATTTATTGACATTCAAACACTATTGTCCTCCAAAATGGGCAATGTTACGCAAAAAATGTTTTCAGGTTATCATGTTTTATCAGGCAATCAAACAAGCAGAAGCCATTGGGGAATGCAATAAACTAAACAGTTCGCTCATATCAGTACCATATGTCGCTATGCACCTTTTATTGAGGACTGAATTTGCGTGGGCAAATAATCCGTGTATACCCTGTAATAGCCTTGGGGTGAATTTGGGGAATGTTTGTGCAGAATATTATAATACTTCTTTCTTTGGCGACTTGCTAGCAATTCTTCATTCGTGGATTCTAATAAATGTACAAACGACACTTCTGGTATCTGTTTTGCACAATGGCGCACGAGTTTTTCAAGGATTAAAAACTTTTCATGCAAAAAAACTTATACGTGAATATCACCATAAGCCTAATCTCTGTGGTCCTCATGGCATTCAGCCTGCATTTAAAAAGGCATTAGTTCTTAAAGTTCGGGACAATCAAACAAAATTTAATGGTGTATTTTGCCAAATGGGTATACACTCTGTGCTATCCATTTGTCCAAAAGGGACCTTCCAGTGCAGTAACAGTGAATGTATACTTGATTATTACATTTGTGATGGAAGAGTAGATTGTACTGACCATGTTTTAACTGACGAATTGAACTGTACTATATGTTGGTTGCAAAACGGAACAGCCCAACCTGACGCATACTGTGTATATGTATGTAAACTTTATTTTTGTGTGTGTTCACAATTATACTTTCAGTGTACACAGGGTGGATGTGTTCCAATTTCTAAATTTTGTAACGGTTGGAATGATTGCCCTGATAACAGTGATGAAGAATGTGGTCGGAAATATGATGGTAATCTGGATTCTTGTTTTTACTCTACAAGTATCTTAACTTTATCTGCAACTGGGTTACCAAAAAAGGAGCATGGTCACCTTGCATCGGACCCATCATCTAAATGTCAGGATCAGAACTTTATTCCTTGTAGTTTAACTGATGGTAGATGGTGTTACCCCAGATTTGGTGCTTGCAAGCTTGATTATGATTTTCGCGGCAATATCAAGTACTGCATAAACGCAGGACATTTAGATGCCTGCACTTACATTGAGTGTTCTAGAATGTACAAGTGCCCAAAATCATATTGCATTGCACTTAGTTTGACATGCGATTCTGTGTGGCATTGCCCTCAAGGAGAAGATGAACGCAATTGCTCATCCTTCAGGTGTCCATATTTTTTTCGTTGCAGATCCGCCAACTGTGTGCATCCTAACGAATTTTGTAATGGCGAAGTAAATTGTAGGGGTTCAACTGATGATGAGGACTCATGCTTTTTGATAGGATGCCTACGTACGTGTACATGTATAGGGTATGCAATGGCATGCAACAGTGCAAACGTGGCTATCATGAGTTATGTACTTATCTCAGCATATGTGCGAGGAATGGTTTTGTACAACTGTAGTATAAAGGATTTGTCAGCAACTTTACACGGAAATTTTTATTTTCTCGCTAAGCTTGATGTGAGTGCAAACAAAATACAAAAACTGAGATCAACATTTTTTTACAAAACCAAAGCTTTACGAGAACTTGATATTCGTCATAACATGATCTGCTTCTTGCCGTGGGGCTTATTCCGTGGTTTGTCAGACCTGGTTATACTTAGAATCAGTGGGAATTTCCTTAAACATATGTGTCCTGGAACTTTTACATCATTGTACAAACTGAACTATCTTTTTGCTAGCCAGCTGTATGTTACCGAAATACGGCCTTATTTATTTGACCAACTCAAACATTTAAAACACCTTGATCTATCTGAAAATATGATAAATTATATATCATCATATCATTTCAGGGGGCTATACAGACTTTTTTCCCTAAATCTAAGTGGAAACAGTTTCACACATATCGACTCTGACGTATTTTTGCACTTAAACAATTTAAGAATCTTGATAAGTGAAAACTTTGAACTTTGTTGTTTAAACAAATGTTTGGATAAATGCGCACCCAGCATAAATACCTTGTGTTGTCCTAGATTGATAGAATCTAAAATGATAATTTTGGCAACATACGTCATAATACCATCGAGTTCCTTACTTAATATTGCAGTGATTTTATTTTTAGTTGCTCACATACATACAAGTGTACCAAACCTTATCCGATTTTCACTTGCAGTATGTGACTTTGTGATGAATATATACCTGACAGCAATAGTCTCCATAGACTCTAAATATCGCGTTCAATATTTCCTATATAAAAGATGGTGGATTTGCAGTACACTGTGTTTAATATTGTCAATAACGAATCTGCTGTCATATTTGGGATCAGTATGTTCTCTGATTCTCCTCACTATTGATCGAGTTATTGGGACGCTGTATATATTCCATGTGAACCGAATGAATACACGCTGCTTCTGTTTAATATTTTCTTTTTGTTTACTCTGTATATTATTGTCTGCTTCAGACTTTATTCAAACAGATTCCCGTGATCAGTTTCACTCAATAAAACAAGATGTGTGTTTACCTTATTTTGTAAAAAGGGAGAACACTTTTAATTTTGTTTTTCATTGTTCGTGGATACTTGTATTTCTGGCTATAATTTTTATCATATGCGCACATTGGTCTTGCATGTTCAAGGTCTGGAGTAGCAAGAGCAAGGCAAGTAGTCACAAAAATGTTGGTGCTATCATGAGACGAATATCATTTGTGGTCATTGCTGTGCTACTATCATACACTCCCTTCCTTACTCTCATGCTGTTGCTTCATTTCACTGACAAACCTCTTTCCCTCCTAACAGCATGCTTTGCCTTATGTATCCTTCCTTTGGGTTCCGTAATTAACCCCATTATTCATACAATTTACACTAAAAGCTTCACAAAATGTGTTTCTAATAAAATCAAGTACTTCTTAGAGCTGCTGTAGACTCACTTTATCAAGCCGGCCATCTTTCCCCCAATGCTGCTAACCATCTCAGGATGAATTTAGCCTGTAATTTAGTGTTCCATTTTTGTATAAAGAGATGGAATGCATAACAAAGTCGAAATATACGGGTGAAAAAATTAATGAAACATTCCCCTTTGATCAAAGTTTATTAACTTATTTCTTTTTCTCTGCTGCCCTAGGTTGCAATAACATAATAAGGATTGCTTGTGATTGATACATGACTAGATTATCATAAGGTGACAGTTTTAGTGCTATGACACGTATATATTTGGAGTACGGGAACAAAAGCTATTCACTAAATAACATTTTGCACTTCTGAAATTTGGGGGAATGCCAAAAGGTAATTTGTTCACTTTTAACATACCAATGTATGATATGTGCTAAAGATACGTGGAACTCAAATGTTCAAAGTAAAATCAAATTGGAAAATACATGTATGCACAACTGGAAAAGAATTAAATAATGTGTTTGCATTAATTTTGGTAACGTAAATATGTATGTATGTATGTATGTATGTATGTATGTGTGTGTGTGTGTGTGTGTGTGTGTGTGTGTGTGTGCGCGTGTGTGTGTGTGTGTGTGTGTGTGTGTTCTAAAAAATGAGGGGAAAAAGCGGAAATGATAGAAAGGATTACAGGATAGGAGCCAAAAATATTGTAATTGTATTCTATAACTGTGCATTATATGGGAATAGCACAGCTTGATTCCGAATTTTTTCCTTCCATTAATAGACAAACAACTAAACAAAATACCCTCTTTCTAGATGTATTCTCTAAAAACAAGGAAAGAGGGTGAGCGATGGAAGGCAAAACAAGAAAAGAGAATCACATTTCAGGTTAATATATTGCTATAGTTCCCTCTCTAATTGTCTGATGTGATTTCTGTTCACATCAGCATTCTCTTTTTCATTCTGTTACAAAAGACAGAATAATCGTAGCTTTGACACTTTAAAACATTCCAGGCTGTGAAACTGATTGAATTAATGACAATCTTTACGCTAGTATTATAGTTTGCAAGGATCTGACCATATTGAGATTATACTGTAAATAAGCATTTGCCGATGTAATAGTCGAAATGTAAACTTTCCGACATACAAAGCTGGATCATTTTTATTTGTGTACAGATGACATAGAATAGTTTTACCTGCTATAGTTATCTTTTATAGCATACAGATCGAATTTGAAGTGGAATGATGGAGACACGCGTATACCTGGATAGACGTGACTTCATGCTTATTTGCATATTGAACAAGAAATCTTGGGACAATAATTGACTGACAAGCTCGTAATTTATTATGTGAAAACGTGAGGCAATGCATTTGGATGTCACGCTCACGGAGTTAAACAATGCAAAAAGGAAACCAGACAAATCTCTGATGTATTATATCGTTAGAAGCATGATTTTTGGCGGTAGGTTATGTCGTGATATAGAGGGTCCCCCACAAAGTTTGCTTTCCCTGAAGCGAGTCATAATTTGTTAAACTTGCACAAAATGAACTTAAGATATATTAGCAAAGGTAAGATCATGAATACACAAATGTATACAGTATAAATCTCTTCTCAGTATGTCACTACATGTATGATAGCACTTAAAATTCATTGTACAAATACTGCTGAGCACATGTCCACAGACACAAAACTTTAGCAAAATGTGTCAGTATATTTCTATGTTATAATACCTCTTGAATTTGCTGTCCTATCTGTACATCTGGACATTTGGACATGAGGTATTGGTTGAGGCATGGTATGTGTTGCCAAAAAACTCACTAGAATCCACACTGGTACTTCACTGAAATGGAACCACCATTCCTATATTTTACCATAGTACCCATGTTTAAGCCCCCCCCCCCCCCTACTTTTCATCTTTTGTGTCACTTGCACCTCAGTGTCAGGTACTCTCCTGCCCTGATGTAAGTCTTGGCCTAATCAAAAGGAACCCCTTGCAACTGCGCCATTGGCTCCGAATCAACATCTCTCCAACCCTCCTCCTAAGCATTTCCACTGCTGTTGCTGAATGGGAATGGTGGCATTGGCTAATGAAATCATATGTTCATCAAGTGCTCCCAGAAACTTATGTTGATTATCCCCTTTTTTATATGCTCTTCTGTGATTCTCTTCATCCCTGTCTCCCTTATTCTTTATTTTTTTAGCCCCTTCACATTTATATTGCCTAATTTCTTCTTTGTTGTTCAAAGACGGCTGGCTTTTCTGATGATACTTTGTTAAATCTATATCTAAGTCATCACCATCCACTTTCAAATTCAATAAACCTCTACTTCTGTAGTGAATATCCTGGCTCCAATAATGGCCTTTTATGCGAATTGTGTGAAAGGATGCACTTTCTTAGCACAGTTCCTTTATATTACCACCACCCTTTTTGTGTATCCCAGCTCCACTACATGGAATCCTATCAGCTGCCACCGTATCTTCCAAGTCAATTCCTTTTGCTGCAACAACTTTCAAAGGTGAATGGGGTGGAATTGGAACATCTAACATGCTTCAGCTGTTTAAATGTGTAAGCCATTGAGTCAATCATAATATTTACTGTCTGTATCATGACACCGCCAGACACACTAACATGCATGATAGCACAGTTTCTTGATAAAACTACACTTGTGTTATCATTTGAACACACCTGGGACTCAGATATTACTTTTCCACTGCTCCACCCTCCTTTCTGTCTAGCAGCACTGTGTCAGACATCCCCGCCATACTGTCATCACAAGTAAAAACTTTAGCGATGTCAGATGTCATGGGACGCTGTTCTGTAGCATCGTTTTTGAATAAGGAAGGGGCTGTCTCCATTTCCGCAACTTGTGGCTTTGTTCCAGATGCTTCTGTTTTCCTAATTTAGCCATTAGACACTCTGCTTGCATGTGACCCACTCTCCCAATCTTTTCTCTCTTCCTGCCATTTTCAGTTGGGGACACTGTTTCATCATGCTGCTGCTGTAGGTATTCCTTCCATAGAACATAGACTTTAGTAAATGCCCAATGGTTGGACTGCACTTTTGACAACTGCCAAGCTTTTGGGTCTGCAGCATAGACTCCTAACACTGGAGTGGCAAATTAGTTTGTGTCCGTAACAGGATGTAAATGTCTGATATGTTCCTGAATATTGCTTTGGCATGAACAGAAAGCTTTACACTTCACACCAAAGCAAACCACCCTATGCACTTATGCTTCTTTATTCAGCATTGCCACAGGTGTATCTGGCAATTAGGGTCTTTCAACTGCCAAAATCTTGCACATGGAACATGTTTGGGCCATATTATTTCATACCTTTCGTTTCAGTTTCCATTCCTTCTGAGGTGCTTTAACTTGCTTTACATTCTAATTAAAGATGAATGTTGGTGTTTTTGTATTTGATTTTAGCTTTGAATCTGAAATAGCATAAATGAAAAGATAAAATATTCTAAATTTGGTTCTGACAGATTCGTTTTCTTTCAAGAAATTGTTCCAAAAGTAATAGAAGGGGTACCCCACCCCCCACCCCAAAAATGAAACCATCTTCATATCAGATCTATCGTTTGATGTCCTTTGATTTTGATGTGACACAGCAACTTGTTTGTTTGTGAAGGGAGACACAGATTGCATAGGTTGAGCAACAGACAGTTCTGAGTAAATCACATTGAAACAAAAAGGTTGCCAATCCTTGTGCATTAATTGCCTCACATGACATATACTCACTTCTTCTGCACTGCTTTATGTTTTTGTTTTTGTTTTTATATTTTATTTATTTAATTATTTTATTTTGTTGTTGTTGTTGTTGTTGTTGTTGTTGTTTTGCGGGGTGATTATGTAGCTTTACGTCCGTGATGTTGTCTGCAACAAAGTATACTCGAGTATTTTCTAACTTGGGATACATCAAATGTACCCACACATGGCTTGTTTGAGTGTTATTTCAGGTGCAGCACTCCATATTTGGAGCCCAGTTAGTGGATTGTGCTCATTTTTTTTAAGCATCAGTACAAAGTTCCAAAGTTGTCATAACAATGGTAGTGCTTAGTTTGAACTGGCCCATTCTTCTCTCCATGGTTAATGGTGTTCTGCTCCCTATGAGTGACCCTTGCCAGTGGCTCACCTGTTTCCAGGAGGTCATAGGCTAATGACTGGGCAAACAATGACATGGTTAGTTATCATGCCCATGCAAGGAAGCCTCATGTGGTCAGCACTGCTAAATCTGTAATGTGGAAAGAAAAATGTTGAGCTCAATTTTCTTATATAAATTTTTATGTTTACACGCCTCAGTTTGGGGGCTCAAGTAGTTTAAGTATCAAACTATCAAAATATTTTATTAAAAAAATGATGAGAAGTTATCCAAGGTGTGGGCTTAAGCTCCTCCACCTTAAGGAACCTTTGAATCTCCATTAAAGAAAACCCACAAAAAGTGATCTTTTGTACCTAACATCCCATCTGGCCTGCTACAAGTGGTAACACCATGAAGCTACACAACATCTCCAGTCCTTCCTTTACCATGTACAAAGTATAGACACATTGGTTTTACATGGATTGTGAAAGAAGTCAAGCATTGACTTATCGAGTCACTCTCCATGGCACAGATGTTGGCATATACTTCCTATCTTGTCTGTGGTGGTGGAAACTGAATAACTCGGAGAAAACCACCGTGCACGGTTAAATTGGTAAGAACTTTTTCCACATGGTGCCCAGGACAAGAATCGACCCACGTTGCAGAGGTGAAAGGCAATCGCCTTACCGCTCACACAACAGTGCATCCTAGCCAACCACGCACTCTATGGACCCCGCGTCTATGCATGGTTTGTTTCAGGTCAGGGCTTTCCTAAAAGCCAAAGACACTACCACTTAATATATATAAAAAAAAAAAATCACTACCAGGTACTACTCAAGCTAGACAATAAACTTGTAGATGGATCAAAATATTTATTATAGATTATAGCTCAGTGATTTACAAGAAACTTTAGCCACCACTATCTAGCAGACTTTCGTGGTCTTGAGACCTTAATACCCCTTGTAAAGACCTGAGGGGCAGTATTATCATCAGAAGTCTGCGTATTATTATAATCCATCCTCTTGGAATGTGAGAACAATACATATTACAAGAAAGTAATTAATTATCCGGGGGTTTACAGTATATTATACCAGGAGAAAAAGACAGTACTGATCAATCATATTATTAACTGTATTCACAACAAAATTTGAACATTTCTCCAAACATTCATCAGATACTACCATATAATCAACTTCGGAATGTCCCCTAGTATTTAACCACGTGAAATCATCTTGAAGGCTGTCAAAGCAACCATTTAACACAAAAATCTTTCTACCCAAATCAATAAAATTTCTTCTATTTCTGTGTTAACATCTTGTTGATTTTCCATTCGTGTATTAAAGTCTCTACACAGAATGAACAAAGCGGCATGATCATGTAAATATATTGAACTTAATAGTCTGCCATAAAATCATGTACTAACAGCACATGGCGAATCATCTGGGGGTAGGGGTAGCGTGAAAAAAAATGCAAATTTGAAATAAGTATATCTACCCCAAAATTCCAGACCGATAGTTCCCTCAACAGATTGATCAATAACTCTGGTAATATAACGTGGAATTAATGGACTTGTGACCAGTACTTTGACTCCATTGTATTCTTGTGCGGCATTTGTTTGTCTAATATTTCTATTTTGACCATAACCAAGTATAATCTTCTCCCGATATATTATTCCCCTCTCTCAAATACATTTCACCTAATATCAGAGTTTAATTTGTCTGGTATTTTTTCCCTTAATACACTGTTCTCCTCGGTTCACCCGTTCACATTCCAACTTGTAATCTGTAATTAAGAGTCACTGTTTACTGACGGCTGGCTGTCCCTCTAAGTGAGGTCATTTTGTCTACTTGGCCCATCTTCATGGACACCGCTTTGAGATCAATCTCGAGCCCTATCTACAATGTTGTGCCAGGCGTTCATACTGTCTCCAGTTTTCCTCACAAAGCATCCATTTGTGGTACCTCTGTATTGCTTCCCATTTGGCAGCTCATTTAAAAATGGTCTTAAAGTTTAGTTCAATCAAACGTTCTGCGTGTGTTTGTCCTGATCGTAACTATGTCTTTTTGTAACCAGGCTTATCTTTCAATTTGAATGTTGCACGTTTCATGCGAATCTTGTCAGACTTGTTTTCAAATTTTACTACAACCACAGCTGGCTTGTTCTCCCTGGACACGGTGCTGTCACACTAAGTAATTGTCCATATCTGTTCCTTTCCACTCGCAACTTCACTACTCTCAATGATCTATTCCATAGGACTAAACTTAGGTGCGTTTTTGGTCAGGCTTATTAATGGGTTCAATATTTGACGTCGAGGTTCATGATCTTTTCTGACTTCGTTTGAGATTTTTGGCAACCTATGCATTGTCTCTGGTACTCTCGCCTTCCTTTCTATCCAAATACGACATAATATTGTAACTCTAGATTGAACAAGACCATAGTATACATTATTTTTATGTCGTGATATTTCTTTCTACCATCCATCACATAGTGGATAAAGATATTGGTATCAATTTTCTTAAACTCTAGTAGTCTCCACATATCTTTGAACAACTTCGAATCAAAATTTCTCCCTTGCTAAGAATTCAAGATCCCAGGAGCACACAACCTAGAGTATTTTCTTTTCTTTTTTTTGGGGGGGGGGGGGGCGTGATCCATAAGGTAAGTGCGCAGTCCCCATATACATATTTGAATTAACACACATTCCGAGTATATACTTATACCCCCTATGAGATAAGGGAAGGAACCATGAATATCAACTCTTATTCTTATCATTTCGACCCCTCCCCACCATAATTTGCCTCAGAAGTGTTTTTTTTTTCAGCAGAGGTTTCCGTGCAGCACATTAATTAGTGTTTCCATCAGAAGTGAATACAGGACAGCTCTAGCATCATGGACCACTCAAACTGGCACAGTGTTACGCATGCATGAGCACTGCGCCACGCATTTCGCATGCCACCAGCAAGATATGCTTGCTACCCGTGTGCTCAAACGTGCGCGCATGCCATTTTAAGCATGCGTTTTGGTGCTCCTTTATTCCCCCATATGGCGACTGGCATGCTACAAAATGCGTTGAACCTATTGTACGATGTTCAAATGCCTATCTGGCGATGTTGAATCAACTATTCAAACCATACGTGGAATGCTATCGTTTCCTGTCAGTCCTTCTTGTTGTGAGGAGAACCCCCACGACACGTGGTTGTGTTGTCAGCTTTGAACCACTCACCCCCCCCCCCCCCCCCAGCCAACGCCTCGTCTCAACCGTTTTATTTGCGATATGGACAGGACAAACCAGCCAAATCGTGTCAAAGTTTTCTTTTATGTCACGAGCTGTTCTCTCCTGATTAAAAGTCATAGGAACTTCTGTCAATTTTAGATGCTGTTCTGTAGCTTTCTGTAGCACCAGGCAACGAGTTGTTACACTGGTAGGAATTCTGCCTGTTTCTTGGTGATATTTCACCACTTCGTTTCAATGTAGTTAGTCCAATAGTATCATGATGCTGTTGAATCAGCATCTTTCTGATTTGACTAAAACTGTGTCCATCCTGCTTTTCCCGAACAATATATCGATCTCAATCACGAACTGGTCAAATCGGCCAATCCTCTGTGAATACAATTGCATGAGTACCGGTCCGCGCATTTTTCTTCGTTAGCGTCGCGACCGATGGCCCTCTTTATTTTTTTTCTCAAGATCGGTTATGTGTCACAACTGTCATTCAATGTTAGTGGTAGAGTTTTTTTGTTGCTGCAGTAAATAGCCCATGAGGGCATTTTATCGCAGTCACTGACTAACTGTCAACGTGATCAACATAAGCAGCAGTGGTATTTTCACCCGAGCCATGCTTACCTGAGGCTGGCGTATTTTACTCTCTCAAATTTCTGTGAAAAATACACCCTCTATTCTATGGTATGCAAAGACTGGTAGCACGTTATCATTCCGACTAATTTACAGTACTGATCGAAAGTCTTTTAATCAAACGCCCGTGGCTCCCGCAGGTGTCCCACGATGACCGCAGCCGGGTTATGACTTGGCCGAGTGTCTGTTCCCGCGTGGAAAAGCGAGGTGCACGGCCGAGTCCTCAAGCTTCCGCGCCCGCGTAACTTCCGCGCGTGAGGACCTTTGCCTCGAGTGAACATGAACATAGTTCCTTGTCACATTGATAGTAGCTTTATAAAGTACAAAGGCCTATCCTTTGCTAAATGAAACCTTCAATCTCGGCCTGTCTATTGGCTCTATAGCTTATTGTTCCCCAGGGATTGCTCATTGTTTTTGCATCCGTATATACTGATACAGGTAAAAACTACACACGTGAGGATCATCAGCGAGGCCTATATGTTTGTACATGTATGTAGCATAAGAATACATATACATACAAAACATACAAGTTATAACTAATGGTCCTTATGTGTTTTGTTTTCATGGGTCTGCAATGCATCCGTTGGGGTAGGCCCCTGCATGTTTTTTTATTTATCAATTTTTTAATTAAAAATTTTTTTTTTTTTTTAAGGCCTACATAAGTTGGTCTGAGCAGGGTCCAAGTGCATCTATATTGGAGTACCGGCTTGGTACCATGCTTTTTCAGAAGACTATTGGCATGATATGTAACTTCCCGTGCATGGCTACTATGTACTATATTGACATCGCGCGGCGACCCGAAGGTTTTTTGTAACTTCTGACAGTGACAGCCGGATAATGAAATTGGGCGGTAATAGGATACAGGGTGTGTTAAAAAATCGTTCCTACTGTCTTAGAACGTATTTCTGCAGGGAATTTGAGCGTAGAAACAATTGGCACTACATGCTGGTTAACAAATCATGGCTTTGCACACAACATAATATGGAAGTAGGTTCCACATAGTAGTAGCGAGCCGAGCATCCATTTTTCATTCCAAAAGCCTCACGTCATGATCTACATGCACAAAGCCACACCTAGATTGCTACATCACACAATGATTGGCATTCTGAAACTTCCGCCATGTGCAGCTGTGACGAGGCTAATTGGACGTTTAAAATTACATGGAGGAAAAACATGGCGATAATCGGAAAAAATGTGACCTCGGATGAACAAAAATACACCCAAATGTTGTTAAATCTTGGAAAACTAGAGATGCCAAATGCAGCTAAATAGGGGAACTGAAATTGAATCAATGATCCAGGTAACTGGGTTCCCAAACTCTGTGCTAGGGAACTACTGAGGGTTGATAATGGTGATAATTTAGATATGACCACGTTTTTCAAGTTGTATAGACTGTAGGTCTGGATTAATGAATTACCTTTTAAAAAAATTCCATGTATTTTATATAGAGCTCGCTCTGCTCGCTTTTACGATCGAAATTTAGTTTTGAAGTTGTTACTTTCATTGGCGGGAATCGTGCAGTTCCAGTGCCTCTGGTATCGATCAGACCGAAAGTTTGGTTTTACAGATTTAAATGACAAGGAAAAATAGTTGCCAATTTCGCCACAAAATGCTTTCTTGTTAATCCATTTTGAGTTCTCCAAATGGGAAAATTGCGTAGGGCCTATTTGTAACGTTGGCCGAAGTTCTGAACCCACATGGTACATTAATATTAAATAAGCAGTCACGCGGGGCATACAAATTTTATTTCACGCTGGTCATACAAAGATTGCCTTTGGTGACAAGTCTGAAATCGAAATCTCTCAAGAAAAGTAGCTGCTACGTGGGGACTTAATATGTGTTAGAAAGTGACAGATATGTGCCTCTAAAAGAAGTGAACAAAACAAATGATCTGATGTCCGACCATGGTAACGTTAAGTTCAATGATTTTCAGCAAATTTCAACACCAGTGGCAGTGTCTCAGAAGCACACTTCTTGACATTAGGAACTATTACAGGTTCGTCCGGCTAGGCTAATCTCATTCAGATTTTGTGTACAGTGATTAAGTATACCGACACCATAACAAGCAATTCACCCATGCATGTGTGTGTTACGCGGCCGCTCTGATTACATGATTTTTCTTTTCTTTCTTTCTTTTTTTTTTTTTTTTTGAATAGACGCAAACGAAAGCAGCTTCTCTCATTCGATTCCTTTCCATTTTTTTAATTACATACTTTTTAAATGGACTAAATATTTTATTCTTGAAAAAAAATGATCCATCGTCGCATTGGCGCTAAGATGTTGGTCAACAACTTATGTTCAATATATTTACATTACATTCATTAGATAATTATGTCTAGCTGAGGTCCGGTGACTGACATATTGCCGAATTTCACTCCGCGAATGACAATTTCGGCGATCTTCAGTTTCTCCAAAATCAAACTACGTCAACAATTAAAATAATTAAAGACAACAACAGCCGAATGATTAATGATGTCGAACACAATTTTGGGTGAAAAGTGCTAATCATTTTAATCAACATTTCTGCGGTAGTTCAACAAGGGTCTGAAGAATTGCCAGACGACTGTACCACTGGGTGGTAGGCCTACAACCTGTAGGCTGTAGACCCTAGTGTTTTCTTTGTTCCTGAGCTGCGCGACAGCCAACAATAAAAAATAAAAAAAATAAAATGCCTCTGTTTATTTTATTTTATTATACGTGAGCGAACAGAGAAATCTGAATCATGGTTTTGTCAATCAACTATCACATCAATCGAAGCAAACCGCCTTCTTCAGAAACAACTGAAATACGCTGATCACTTTTCCAGCATGCATGGCGGAAAGGCGGTGTGCCTCTATAAAAGACAATCTGCTACCTACCTTTCCTACAGAAATGAAAAGAAAACAAAACACCCCCACCCTCCCTCCCTCGCCCAAAAGGTCGTAGTGGCTATAAACGTGAATGACATATGTTTTTCGTGGATCTTCTAACGAATCTTCGGCAAAATTTTCGAATAAATTTGCATTCGCCAGAAATATCTTTTTTATGCCAATTTCTCATTCGGCCATATTTAATTTCTCCATGATGTTTTTCGCCTTCCCTGATTTATCGACGAATTTATTTTTGGCAGTGGCGTATTTGGGGTTCCCAATTTTCATTCTTAATCCGTTAAACCTTCTCGACGAATGCATTGAACCTCTTTATCTAATCAAAACTAATCAACTTTGGGCCTAAAGCAATTTTATATTCATAACTGTGACCAGGACAATTCCAGCTCTGAGATAAAAGAATTGTGATTACCCTAAAACATGCATTTATACTGTGAAGCTTTGTGCCTTTGGTTTCAACCAAACCAAGTCAGCTATTGTTTTTTTTTATAACCGGTCTGCACTAATTGTATTTGTTTTGATAACCCATTCGTTGAAAATGTATATATATCCTATAATGTATCGGCACATACCCAGTATACCAACCAATTACAGTGCCTCCCCCCCCCCCCCCCCTAACGGCTTTTCACCTTCACCCTCACCCCTGGCACTGCTGGGAGTCACCAAGAAGATGGTGTGTATACAGACACAACATGCGGTTTTTAAAAAATTGATTATAGCAGTGGGCGTTTTAACTAAGCTCATACAACGGACAGAGGTGTGGAAAAATACAGGCGACATAAGGTATGAGGTTTTTTTTTTTTTAATTTTGTTTATTCAGTTTATAGCAAATTTATAAACGGCGTTAGACAGATGACTCTTCAGGGAGGAAACGTTCGGGTTTAATATCATTTGAGGTTAAATGGCGCTACTGTGCTGAGGGGGGAGGGGGGGGAGCTAGGGGCCCATGAATGTAGCGTTAAGATACAACAACTTAACAAGCATACAAGATTGGTATAGGCCTGCATGACTTTATAAGTTTGAGGAGCGTGAAGAACCTAGGTGTTGCTGTATTACAAGAAACACCAGCTTATTATAGACATTACAGATAGAATACATTTTGTTACATATGATCTGCCAGGCTTTGTCCCCCCCCCCACCCCTTTTTTCCACTCGTGGGATGACCTCTCATGATCTGCCCAAACTTGGGCAAATATGTGTTTAAACCACAACTATTTTTTTGGCTCATTTTACAACAAACATCACAAAAGTAAAGTAAATGTTTGCCTACCGATTAATATTTTCCATACCAGTAGTTTTATGTTCTTCGGAAACGGATATTCACGTCCGTTGCAACTGTACAGAGATGATAATTAATGTTTATAACAATTAACATGACAGTGCCATGGTAATGGCCCACAGCAACTTTGGCTAGTAAAAGTTACTAAAACAAGTTTATAGAACTAAAGCATTTGGAGCCTAACGGTAACGAATTGATATGTATCTACCCTTGGGTGTTAGATATACTGCCTTAATACATTCAGATGTCGTATTTAAAGAGGAAATACAACGAAAATACAATTGCAATTCTGTGCTCTGTGACTGTGGGTTTGGCTGGGCTATGCCGTATGCTTGAGCTGCATCCCTGAGCAGGGTGCACTGTCAGACTGATTTCCAGGCGTTACTAACACCAAGGAGGGAAGACTACGCTCCTTGCTAACGCAAAGCGTAGAACAGCTTACCTGCACCTTGAATTTGATTAAAATCACACAGAAAACTCTCAAGGCTACTGGAAAAACAATATTTAACTAGAAAAGAAGATTTGCTGCAAAGCAAATCTATCTGTGTGCCTTCGAAAGTTGTAAATATTAATTGCTAGCACTTTTTTCCTATGTGACTTCACATTCCATTAAGATTACGGCTGGAGGAAAATTTCAAAGTCCAAATGACCTCGACCTTTGAACTTTACAGGTCACATATAAATTGCAAAAATGTACAGTATCACAAAACCCACAGTTTAAGCCCAACTTGGACCATATCAGATGATAATTAATCAAGTTATGGCAAGATGAAACTTTCAAAGGGCCAAAGGACCTTGACCTCTGCCCTTTAGATGTTACATGTTCTTATAAAAATATGCAGTGTTGCAATACCTACAATTTGAGTCCAACTTGATTAGAATTGGTTGGAAATTGGCCAAGTTATGGATGGATGAAACTTCCAAAGGTCCTTATAAAATTGACCTTTGACCTTTACAGGTCATATGTTACAATAGCTTCAACCTTTGACCTTCAGATGACCTCTCCCTGAAGTGAACCTTGGCCTTTAAAATTACATTTTGGCCTAAAATGGACCTTTTATCTTGACATGACTTTTGACCTTGACATGACCTTGTCTTTTGCTTTGCTATGATCGAACTCCTATACACCCGGAACCAAGTCTACTATTATAGGGTATAAGATGTCGAAGATTAAAATCTTTAATTAGCCCTCATATGCAGAATTTTGAAAAGCATGACTTCTCATTTTAAAAAGACAAACCTTCATCTATAGAGGTATAATAGTGGCCACGAAGAAATTTTTTCTGGGGTACGGTTGGTCACGTGATTGTAATTTTCCAGATACTGAGAAATGAAAGCCTCCGTGCCTGGTATGCCACCGGCGAACTTTTGTTATTATTATGTCTGTGTGCCAACACAGATATATTTTTCTTTCTTTATTTCTTTCTTTCTTTCTTTCTTTCTTTCTTTCTTTCTTTCTTTCTTTCTTTCTTTCTCTTTCTCTCTCCTTTTTCTTTCTTTCACTCTCCCTCTCTCTTTCTCTCTTTCTTTCTTTCTTTCTCTTTCTTTCTTTCGTTCTTTCTTTCTTTCTTTCACTCTCTCTCCCTCTCTCTATCTTTCTTTGTTTCTTTCTTTCTGTCTCTCTTTCAATTTTCACCAGCCATCTTGTCCGACGCTTTTCTCTGACATTATTTTACATAGAATCCCAAACTTGGCATGATTGTACCTCCACACAATCTGTTTGACCTTTTCTTTTTTTACAGAGGAATGAAGATATTTAAATATTATGCAAATGAGCGGCATTTGAAATTTTAAATCTTTAATATCTCCAAAAGTATAATAGATACAGATGTCATTCCAGCTTCTACTAGGGGGTTATTGCGCATCTTATGAATTTAAAACAAAAGTTGTAGCAATTTAAATTATGCTAATTAGCAGTGTTCGCAATTTTCAATCTTAAATATCTTCAACACTATAATAGGTAGAAATGTCATTCCAGCTTCTACCTGTGGGCTGTTGACCATTGTGCATGTAATGAATGAAAAACAAAGTTGTAGCAATCTAAATTATGCCAAGTAACATCATTAGAAATTTTAAATCTTTAATAACTTCAAAGTTATAATAGATAGAGATGCCATTCCAATTTCTACTCCTGTGTTATGGAATAGTTGAACTTTGCCATACCATAGATCTATGTCCAGTCGGATCCCGTATTAGTAATTCACGTAAAGACCACGGGCCATTTGTTGAAATTGATGAAATACTTTACAGTAGCTATACATGTTAACATCTTTTCATATAGGTCCTCCGTAGCCGTGCCCAGGGGTGCGGCATGTCTGCAGGGTAGCACGCCCAAGTCAACGTGTGCGCCGGCGCGGAAAGTGCTCGGCCTATGGCTGCGTACTTCCTTGGTGAGCGCATGGAGGTGTTAAAAGACTTTCGATCGGTACTGTACACCATGAAATTTTGTCTCTTGCTTTAATAAATTGTCCATAATCGTCACTTGTGCTCACACAAATGTCGCCCTTCTTTCAAGCTAGACTTCAGAACACGAGGTAGCAAGTACTCCCGAATGAGACATCGGTAGAAAAACGACGCATTTGATTGGACGGCAAATACCATATGATAAATTCTGCCCCCCCCCCCTCCCCCCGGACTGACATACAATATTCCGGAAAATCGACTTCGCTTGTTTCCGATGGAAATAGGGACGTACCTGTTTGAAATAGAAGCAGTTTTGGAGGGGTTTTCTATAAAAAAAAAACCAACAACTTTTGCTTCAGCCAAAGGAAGACCTTGTTGTTCAAATAGACAAGCTTCTATGCATTCTAGCAATATAATAAACATGGCGAGAAGACTAAAAAAAATCTAGACTGCGACCACGAAAACACCCTGTTTACCAGGCAGTTTTGCATAGTTACATCATTCCAATTGTCACAAATAACGGCCCTATCATTGATGTAAAACATCGTTGAAAGAAAATATTTATTTTTAGCGCAAAGTCAGAATAGCCATCGGCAAGAACTAACGTTTCTCTACAATAAAATGTGCGTGCTTCCATGTAAATAAACAATAACCAGGAATTTAATCAGCCGCTTCAAAGGTTCAAGTCTACAGGACACTGGTGGCAATGCCCAATGACGTGCTGTGCGAGTGCACTCAAAATTAGAGTGCTGGGAGTTAAACAAAACGGAACTTCAGATATGTTAAGTGTTTTTCTAGTTCTGACAGGGACAAATTTCGTTATATGCCTTTTTACGACTTTGCACGCCAGGACTTTATTTTTTATCGTTTACGAAATTTAAAATGCGAGCCATAAAGGATGACCCACTTTGTCAAATGCAGAAGATGATTGCAAGTGTAAAGCACCAGGCATGTCGCACGATGCAGTCGTCACTCGCACGATGCTCGTCCGTTGGCACGGAGCCAGACGCATTGCTAGCCAGATAAGTAGAGGGACGAGCACGCATTGGCATGGTCAAGCAAATTATTTGAGCATGCCACACAAGGCTAGCTGTTGTCCTGTTTACATGCCAGTGTGCTCGACAGGCTAGCCATTTGGTCCATTTGGCGAGAGCTATACTGTATCATATCTAAATCTGGAACAACTGAAGAACTGCTTCACATTATGAGTTGTCCCCTCAAAACCAAATGTACTGTTATTCTATTATCTCAATGATACCACAAAACATCATTTCTTTTTGCTCTTTCGGCAGAACCAACTGAAGACAGGATGATCAATCATCGTTAATACAGTTCCTATAAGGCCTTCCACCTGCAACAGTGATATGGTCCCATTGATTCCAAAATACTTTACACGTATCAGATAAATTGATGCCATTTACTTCTATTCCAGTTTTCCCTCCCTGCTAGTATCCTGGAAGCAAGCCAAACATGTCCTTGCCCCCCCCCCCCCCAAAAAAAAAAACTTTGTGTGCACCCCCCTCCTCCCCAAAGGAAAAAAAAGAAAAAAAAAAAAGAGACTTGGGACCTATCTCACTGATGCCGGTCTTGGCCAAGCTCACGGATGTGTTTTAATTGAAATTTGCTAAATTCCTGTGGCTATGAAGATTGCAGTAATTGGCCATCTTATCAAAAAGGCTGACCAATATGGTAGCCATGGCAACTGTTCCAAAATTCATTTTTATGCAAATGATGTAATATGCAAAAATCAAAGGCATAAATGTATTTGTGACCTGACCTGTCAAAATATCAGCGCTACAAAAAAAGTCAGGAATGCAACGCTGACTTTGGTACACCATACGTAATTTTGTAAAATTACAGAATATGAAGTAAAAGTTTTTTTGTGTGTGTGTGTGTTTTTGTTTTGTTTTTGTGGGTTTTTTTTTTGTTTTTTGTTTTGAACCCGAGGGCTCTTTTTCTGCTGAAGAAGGTGAAATATGGTTAAGATAACTAGTTATACCAAAGATACATCATAATTTTGGTCCAACATTTGGAATTATACCCAACATCCATAGACACAGACTACATGATGAAATAGCCCACACTGGAAAGCGTTAATGGCTTCATCTAAATCCACACGCTGTTCACTCTCATCTGAAACATCAGTTGTCTCTACTGCTGTCATTACGTATTCGTTTTTTTATGTTTAAATAAAACTTTGTTAACTTTTATTGTGTTGAAAGCCTCTACTAAGATCTTACAACCTCACTGCACTTTGTTTTCATTTCCAATGAACTGCATTTTTACATGCAGCCAGAAAAACTTGTTTCTCCATTTCTTGCATAAAAAAGAGTAAACCCTTTGTGCTACTATCGTTAATTCATCCCAAAGTGAGGATGCAGACCATCCAAAATTTTCATTTGTAAATTGAATTTTAAGCTTTAACCTGCTTCCTTTTCTTTTTCAGATCCAAGCTTGGTAAAAATGCAGTTGATTTTTAAAGAAAATATTTATGTGGAATAGGGATACCAGCATGTAATATTGCTCTTGTCCCTGGTAAATTAACAGCTGTCATATTAGCTGTATCCTTAACATTATATTTGCATAATTAGGCACAATTTGGAATATTAATATCACAGTCTTCTCAATTAATTGAACCATCAAATTCAACTGTTTATGTTTAAATGACCGTCATACGTTATGATTCCTCCATCATCTGATTGAAAATAAACATTTCACAAAATACCCTGTGGGGCATGCAAATTTACACCAGAATGTTTACTTCTGTGAGAAGATTGTAAGTTTGAACTACAGCTAACTCAGGACATGTATTGTGGTTTTTTTTCAAAAAATACAGGAACACAACTATTCTCAGTAATTTCTGCATTGGTTTTTTTTTATTCCTCTGTGCCTGTGATTGTTCCATATTTCTATCATTCTAAAACAAAAACAAACAAACAAAAAATTAACAAACAAAAACGAAACAAAAAAAAAAACAAAAAAAAAAAAACAAAAAAAAAAAAGCCCGAAGTTAAAATGTAATTCCATCATCTACATTTTACTCCATTCTCTTTCCTCGTGGGTTACAGATTTTTTAGCATCTGCTTTCCAAATGAGGTGTAACCTGTGATATTCACTTGAAAACAATAAAGGCTGGCAAATTGTAGGTGAATAAAGGCCTAGTTATTAATTGACCGTTTAAAAATACTGTTGGGCTAGTTCAATTTATATGTTCAAAAGTCCAAAACCATGCAATATTTTTTCTGCACTTTACCTTGCAAAATAACTCTCGTTTCGTCACCAAAGGCAATTGTTATCAGGGAAAATTTTCCTCGTGGACCAATAAAATTAATCCTGAGATACTATCTCGTTGAAACAATGCAGCACTTACCGAACCACAGGGCACTTCTGCTGAACATGGTGATACATGGTTAGGATAACATAACTCATATCATAGATACAGCATGACTTTGGTCCAACATTTTTTGCAATTGTACCCAACATCCATAGACACAGGCTACATATACATCAGCTTTTCAAGGTAAGGGTGAACAAATTCCTGCAACTCCAATCGTTGAACTAGCATGTATGGCAGTTGCTAAGATGAAGTTCCATTTCAAAAAACAAGTGAAAGAATGCAGTCAAATTATATGGAGTTACAGAAGCAGACCAGTGCATTGGTCTCTTGGGGTGATGAGGAATCAAGAATTATTTTAAATGTATGGATTTATACTGAACCTTTGTCATGAAGGATGCACTGAATATACTTGTGTCTAGTATCACTTTTGGTAGGCAGCATGCTTCCCCAACACATGTTGATTTCTCACTTGATTGTCTGCGGAAGTGAGAATTGTTAAAGATACTCCATCAAAATTGATAATCTCAAAATTTCCACCAATGTAACTACCACCTAACATAAACTACAAGTAAAGTCAATCCGGAATTATCAATGTAAATAGGAACTGGGAATCATCACGCAAGTTACTTAACCACTTTCTCACTTCTCATTCAGTTCACTGCACACACGATATAAACTGTCTACTGTCAATCCTTCTGAATATGTATATATACACATATAGAATTAGTAGCGACGCAGCACTGATGGTGCGAAAATCCACTAGTCTCAATATCAGCTTCTTGAATAAAATATTTCATTATGAAGGGATGTTTCGTGTTCTTATCCCTTAGTCTTATACCAAATACTCGCTCAATGCTAAGATGATGATTGCCTGATGAGCTGTTGTTCCACAATGAAGACGAGGACCTATTAAATTCTTAGATTGCTACATCAAATGACAAAACAGACTACCAAATCAATTTATAACATTGATGGAAACATAAAAATCCTTGGTCTCCTGTAGAGGCAACTTGCAATAGAACTGATGGGTACCTGTTACGCCAGTCTTAGCTAGCCTGTTTTTCTATGATGGAATGGTTATTCTCCCTCTTAACTAAAACGTTATGAGTGGAACAATGATTAAAAGTTCAAATTACGATTTTTAGGGCAAATGAATATTTCCAAATTACTAAAGACGCAAGTATAGCCAATAAAATTATCTTTTCAGAGCCCCCCCCCCCCAAAAAAAACCCCAACTATTTTGCTAATCCAAAAGGATTAGCCAAATACCCGTTTCTTCATTGGACTTATATTCAAACTCAGTCAAGCCCAGATACCAAAACCGCACATTTCCCTCCTTAAATTATCTCCTTACTTTTGTTCTGGAATTCTGATCAGATTTGCTATCACAACAGTTAACACATTTATGAACGTAAAGCCAGATATCATTGAAATGAATGGGTAGGCTTTACAGAGGGGTTTTAACCACTGAATGTAATGACTTTTCTTACCCATATATTATCAGAGTAATACTGATTTTATTTCCGTTTTTCACGTGAATGACTCGCGAATTACAGATCAGACACAAATAAATCATTAAATCGTTTGCACTTAAACCAAGTGAGAGTCTGACTTTTACAATATTAATATCAACCTTTTTTTTTAAATACTGTTTGACAAATTACAGTTATATTCCGATAAGTAAAGAACATGCATCTTCAATGCATAATGGCAGCACATCAGGCAATCTTCACCTAAGCGTTATTATGTTACCTAAACGTTAATGTCATTATCATTATGTAAAGAAACATGGCATGCATTAAACTGTTTTATGATATACAGATTTACAGTCGTCATATTTGTAAATTTCAACCTAACAATGAGAACAAAGTTAATTACAGCAAAAGATAGAGATTTGCAAAAATCAAAACATCAACATTGATTTTCCAATACCAATGTGAAGACATTAATTTTACAACTGACTTGAGACAAGCAGTGACCAAAAAATACCACTTGGTGGTTTAAAGTGTTACTCTCAACCTTTGAACTATTTTTTCATAAGCTATAGACTTCATACTTTTCCCAAAAAATCTGCAGGTTTAGCCACTAAAATTCCAACATTTATCACTTGTGTCAAAGATACACAAGCACATGTTAGAACTGCCACCTTTTGGCATTCCTGACTTGTCAGTCAGCTGAGTTGACAGGAAATCAGGAAAGGATGCTTACATCGTTTCCAATGACCATTCCTTGGTGTTTTGCAGGTACTGATTGTAGGAGAAATATTATCAGTATACAAGAATATAGAATGTCATAGCAATCAACTTAAAACATAACTAATCAACAAACGTGACCATTCGGAGATGTGATAAAGCAAGCATGGTTTATGAAAGCAAACTCCGCCAAACTAATTACATTTTCTGGAATCCTAGACATTCTCTCATACACAGCACAAATAAGGAAGTTACATGGGTGGACACTTGTTTTATTCTTTCGTACATAATCATTTTTAACCTTCATTTTTAGGGAGGTAATTATTATTCCAATTCTAAAGCAACCTGCAAATGCCATACATTACAGACAATTGAATTTAATAAGGTGTTCGTACTTTTTTCATGACTATGGCTGATTGCTGTGTCAGAACTCCAGCCATATGTTCTGTAGGTCAGAAAGCTGTTTACCATTAACATACACACATTTTTTTTTCCAATTATGGAAAAGAAAAACATATATACCTAATGACTGTGGTTGTGGCAAATGAAAACAACTTCATTACGAAACAACAGTCTTGTTGCAGCATAGAAAGAGATGCTACATTTCAATTCTAACACCTGTGTGGCCAGTCACCTAGCTAAACGATGGAAAAACACAGTGCAATTCAAAACCACGACTTCGGCTTTTTTAGATGATTTTTAGAAATACAATGGTAGATAACCATAGATTAGATAGGCTAAGAAAGATAAGCTCTGGTCACTGGCAAGCTACTTGAAAAAGCGCTTTAAATCACAGAGCAAATCACACTCCTTGGAAAAAACTTACATCTATATCTCAGGAATATTCTGCCATCTCTTAAATTTACCTACGTTTCAACTCTTGCTTTCTGGCAGAAAACTAAAAAACAAAAACAAAAAAACCCTTGGGATTTAAAGGTCAACTGTGTACTGTTTTTGTGACTGAGACAAAGATTATTTTTATTTACATTTTCAGATTCTACCTCTATGATAAGGTTCATATGCAGAATTTGCTCAATCGACGATGATAAACATAAATATCGTGCAGACAGGGGCAGCTTATCAAAGGGATGATATCTGTACGTAAGGCCATACAGCCTCAAATTGATATAAATGTTGCTCGTGGCTGCAATGTTGTTGGGTTTCCTGTGTAACTGTTGGTCCCAGACGTAAAATATGAAAAAAAGACATTGTGTTTATGATTACGGAAGCTGACTTGGACGGTTTGTGTTTTATTAAACAAGGCAGCTCAAAAGTGCCACATATCATAGTTAATGTACCTTGCAATCACTTTCAGCTGAACGTCTGTGCTATTATTCTGCATGTGGCAGTAAACCATGGACCCTACCCTGATGGAAAATGAGAATTGCTTTTTTTGGAAGGTCACACTTTCACACTGTAGGACATGAGCAACGATCAGTAGAAAGTCCACAATTCAGTACCAAAAATAGCCACTAGAGCATCTAGTGATGAATACTAGGTAAAAGTACACGTCTTGTTATTTCCTATCTTTGTACAGTCATATAGCACTGTTTTAATGACAGTTCGTATATTCGATAAGTATTTAGTGACATAGATATTTCACATAATTGGGAGAAAACTTGTAATATATAAATCAAGCACTTGCATCACCGCTTTCCAGTATTTCTGATAAGCTACCATTAAACTAATTGGATGTACCTTAAGTTTGCAGAATGACTCATTGGTGTAAATCCTTTGTAATTCCTCTTGATATAAAATGTCATACAGTATATATCAAACTCAATATGGATCTTTGTTTTTGTTTACACAAATTTAACCCGTTTTGCAAGTTAAACTCATGCGTAACCAGACTGTCATTGGGCATCATCTATTTTCCATGCAGCCCCAGGCAGCAAGGTGTTTCGGACATCAGACTTGGCCAAAAAAGATGCGACTTATATTAGAATAGACTTCACAACCGTTAGTTAGCAAGATAAGCAAAAAAATTTAAATTGAATGCACACTAAATAATCACATATATTTACTTGCGAAGCGCTTGCATCCTTAATCCGCCATAAAGAACACATTACACACATTCATGCTCATGATATGTAAACAGGAAACATAGGCAATATACAAAATGATCGAAAAAAATAAAGTTCTGATTTGAATATCCATAGAAATAGCTGAGTGAGGTTTCTAAATTGCTTGGTCAAGCCTACATAGATGAATCTGAAGAAAGATGTATAATAGTATGGTCATCTGTGCCTCCTATACAAATCACTAGATACGAAAGCTAATCAAATCCAAGTTCTGAATAATAGCACAATATAAACCCACAGAAAATATATATGTTTGAGATATATAACACATATAATACAAGGGACACCGTTCTGCGAATAATTTGTTTAATTCCTTGATGCTTTTTAAACTGGGCTCGGAAAAGGAGATTTTTTAAATGGTACCTTTACTATGGGACCAAAAGTAGTATAAAGAAATGGGTCTAGTAAAGGCGTGAACGTGCAAAATAGTATTTGAATATATACAGCAACTTGTACTCTGAGAGCTCGTTTACTTAAACGTAGAAGCAGTGATGCAAACAATGGTACACACGCTAGAACTTCAGCGACAGTAATCATAAAACATCTGAAAAAGAGAGCATGGTTTGTAGCTTTACGCCCACATTTTTCCTGCGATTTTTTCACCCGAATAACTATTGATACATATCCAATAATGACTAACATGCAACAGATCATGTTATTTATTGCAATAATATCAAGAAATGTGTTTTCCGTGGTTGTTGAAAGAGATACAAATAGGCAAATTGGGTCCGCTGCAGATTGGAGGCGCCAAATAGACAAACGAAGAGACATAAACGTGCAAAGGCTCCCGATAATCCAGACAACTGTACACAACGTTATCATTGAAACGTAACTTTTAAAACAGTATTTAGAGAAAGGAAAAGCTACGACGAAAAACCTCTCGAGCATCACAATCATGTATGTGCATTGCTGAACTTGACATGAAAGGAAGGATACAAATGTTAAAATCAGACAAGTGTATCATGTGCGCCACCATCCATCATATGAGGGGTAGCCTTGTCCATAATGATCATCCATATGCGACAAAACAAGGAAATATAATCCTGTGAGAGTATCCCCAAGCTCTAATATAATAACCTGGCTATTCACTAATAACTTATCGGAACGAAATAACGTATTTCTACACAACTGATATGTATTTAACACAATAATTACGAATCCAGACCACCTGGTGATCGTTCCTACATAACTGGTTAGAAGAAGTCTTGAACAATGGCCGAAATTGTTGGCTGCATCACATTTTACACTTTGATTAAATAAACAGCATATGGTACATGAATCAACCATTAATCTCTTCAATGACGTCAAATCATCTTCCGTGATGCCCCCCAAATATAAAATATTATTTCCACGAAGGTCCAACATTTGCAATGCATTGAGACCATGGAAAGCTCCATAACTAATCTGTTTAATCGAAGATGATGATAAGTTTAACATCTCCAGAAATATGAGTCCTTTGAAAAAATTTAATGCCAGTGACTGTAACCTTGATTGGCTTAAATTTATAGCTTTAAGACGACTTAAATTATTAGAAGAAATACCTTTAACTTCTTTGAGAGGATTTCGTCGTAGACAAATATTTTTCAATGATGTTCCTAAAAAGGAATTTAATGACAAATACATTATTCTGTTGTTTTCAAGATTAAGCAGACAAAGTGTTCTAAAATGCCTGAAAAAATCGCATAATATGAACTGGATTTCGTTGTCAGAGATATCCATATGTAATAGTTGTTCATATTGTAGACCGAGTTTGCTTAGGTGTTGTATTTTGTTATTCCTGATAGAAATTGATTTTGCAAAAGAAGAGTTGGTTGGAAAATATCTAATGTTTTTGTTGTCACATTCCATTGCCGTGCCAATACAGGAGCATAATAGCATACTATCACATGGATTTGTATAGCAGGGTATTTCATCCTCCACAGAGTTGAGACAGTGAACAATTCCATCACAAAGTTCTGCTGGATGGATACAGTTCACCTCACCTTTACATCTGAACATGTATTTACAAAACCTGACATCACATTCCTGTTCTTCCTGACCAAACAAACAGTCCCACTTGTGGTCGCAAACCAGCCTCAGCGGAATGCAGTACGAGTCATAACATTTAAACATACCAAAACAACTTGCATTTT
The DNA here is from genome assembly GCA_964020975.1 of Hermodice carunculata. Lineage (NCBI taxonomy): Eukaryota > Metazoa > Annelida > Polychaeta > Eunicida > Amphinomidae > Hermodice > Hermodice carunculata. Next base: position 74,962,496 of record OZ026628.1, on the reverse strand, counting down.
CACAGTTTTGCAAATGTGTGCCCATTTTGCAATGGGTTAAATCGCCAGTGAGGTCTATCTCAAAAATGCAAAGAGCAGTGTAAAAGAAACAGGGCCTTTGTTCATTAGGAATGCAAGGAATATAAAAGGGTCTGGAACAATGAGCCAGTTCATTGCTATCATTCTGTCTTAAGCGTGACAGTTGTGGATATAATATTGAGTTTCCTGGTATGCCCTTGACAACAGTAAAATCACAGTCATCTTCATCAGAATTTTTCTTGCAGTCACGTATACCATCGCAATACTTTGAAAAAGGAATACAACCCCCTTCTCGGCATTGAAAATAAAGTGAAGTACAGTAGCAATATGGACGAAGGCACTTATTAAAACAAAAAGCCTTTGCAGGTTTCTTGTGGCCATGAAGAGAGCAAATAGGTGAACAGTTGGACTCATCACTTCTGTCATGGCATTGGTCTTCTCCATCGCATTGGCTTTGATGCAAAATGCATTCCCCATTGTTACATTGGAAAAGATTTCCCTTGCATGATTGCAACATTTGAATAGCGGGATATTGACAAATCATTATTTCTAGGCTTTTATTTGTGTAGCATTTGTTTTTGTGTACGATATTTATGGTAAACCAAACAGTAAAACTTGTGTTCCATGTTAAATATGTTAGACCCCTATTATAATTTGTCACGCCATTAAAAACAGTAGCATGTGATAGTCGCCACAAGTTTAAAACATAAATAGTTTTATTGCGATCCATGCGTTTAAAAAAGGAAACAGAACCCCTTTCACAAAGATGCAACGAAAATGAAACGACCTTCAGGCACATAGCCAGAATTGGTACGTAACCACAAGGACATCGTTGGAACACAGTGCTCGTAAATGTTTTGGTTACATTCACTTCTTTTACAAGATCATTTTCGCAAATGAAAACTGTGCATGGAATTTGTTTCTTGCACTTAACGGTTATCCATCTCATTTTTGAAAACAAGAAATAATGCCTGATGACGATCATTCCTGCACAAGACCTGTTCCTGGACCAGTCAGGCTGTGAGGTTAGCATTCGTTCATATATATTTTCGTCATAATCAAAAACACTTTTAAAAATGTTTCGTTCCAAAACAGGCTGGTTGTCATTTGGAAAATAGTGATGCCATGCCCTAAATGCAACCGGATTTCCATCGATCCATCGTCCATTCTCTTCCTCCAAAATGAATAACGTATCAATTTGGCGTGCTAATCAGGTGAATCAACTATCAAAGAGGATACTTAATATTACACCTACCTATATTCATTTTTAAGATTGGTCTATTGTGCTGATGCTTGAATTTCTGTGGATGTCTGTTTACCACGCTGTGCTAGAAATGTGCAAAACACTAACTTTTTTTTTCTTTTCTTTTTGGTTTGAAACTGCAACTGTTGATTTTTTGGTAGTGAAATATTGGTTTGGTACGGCCATCATGACATTCTCTGACATTAGATATGTAAACTATGCAATAATTAGAATGTATCATACTTTGGTACATGTATCATTTGTGATTTTTAATGTGTAAGATTTGTTTATTCCTTGCTATGGGTTGTACAAATGTGTCACACGGGTCACTTCAAGAAGTCTGTTGTAACATTGAGACACTATATGTACTTTATCTCACGTAAACCCTTTATTGCCGTATGTTGTCCTTCATCAACTTCATTTGAGATGATTGTCAGATGTACTTTAAGAAGACGTCTTCGAGTTTGGATTAAGTCATTGTATGTACATGTTCGTGTTGATCTGTTTTAACTTTATCGCAACTTTCAGAGAGAATTTGAAGACGACTTCAATGATTATTTTGATTGATCTGTCATAAATATTCCTACGAAGTTTTATCACAATGTCCGCAAAGCATTTTAATAGCAATTTTAATTAAAATACAGAATACTACATTTGATTTTGCAATTTCATAAAAAAATATTCATGGTGATATATTCCATTGACCGACTGTATCGTTGTTTCATGGATTGACGCTAACTGCAAGTTGTGCAGTCACGTCTCCAGTCAATGGTTTCTTTAGTGTACACGTAATACCCTGCTCAATATGGGTAGCTTTAAGTTTGTTACATTGGCTTTAGTCACCTGTAGTGAGAGGGTTTGATGCATGGCCGATGCACCCTTCACTACAAAAGAGCCTGCTCTGCTATGGTAAAGCATGTTAGGGCCATGCTACATTGGCGGTGACTGTTGCAACGTGCAGAAAAAGTGGCTTTGTTGGACGCCGCCCACCCTGTTACATGTGCGTGCGTATTATTTATGATGGAGAGCCAATAGTTGTTATACAGAACTGCACTGTACAGTTAGTATACGATATTATGAATTTGACGAATTTCCAGGGAAACTTTTCTATCCATAAATTCGTATCTCTGTTGTCTGTATGGGCCAGGAACATTTGTGTCGAAGGGTTTCTTTCTTGCAGTATATGCACGTGTTTGGCTGACAGTTCATTCTGTTGACTTGACTTGTCTCTGGGGAGAAATATTTGGGACGTGATATTGTCCTGTAAGTTTATGGTGTTACTCTTACATTTATATTAAAAAGGATATCAATATCTGGTTCTGAACTACATAATTGATGTACTATCATATTGTACTTATGTGAATATATTTTATATGGTATCAAGATATAGATATGGGTTGCAGTCCCTCGTAACCTATTGTGGTAACGTAAATGTTATAAGGTTTCTGAGGTTAAGGCTTTCAAATATTGCCATAGTTTGGAATTTCATTAATTGAAGTTTTATGTATTGTTGACCAAATGTGTTTTGGTTCTACTCTTTTGCGTTATTAAAGATGCAAGCTTTAAATATATTAGTGCAAAATGACACTGTATTGATTCAGATGAAGTGGTTAATGTAAATTAAACTCAAGGTTATTAATTGTACTCAAAGCTGTGGTATAACTACGTTCAACTTATATAATTGCGTGGTCAAAACATAAAGATAAATGTGAAGTTTCAAAAGTAAATAAAAAATAATTATATCCAATTTACAGTTGGTATCAGCTACTGGGGTATTCAGCTACTTGGCTATTCAGCTATTTCGCTATCAGCTACTTGGGCTACATCTGTTTGTATAGCGATAATGTGGTATAAAAGTGGAAATTTCGAGACAGACGTGGGGTGTATCCATCACCTTTCAAAGGTGTCCATAAAAATTATTAGGATATGCGAGAGGCAGGCGGTGTGTGTCCGTCTACTTGCAAAGTATCCATCTAGCCGTATTACCATGAAATAAATCATCTTAGCTACAGAAATGTTTTTCTAGTGTTTATTCAGCCCCGAGCTACCATGTCTAACAGAAATATACCAAAGGAAAATCACAGCTTAAAAATATATGAGAAGAAATTGTGGGAGTGGTTGTATCTCACCCGTTTGCTGTCTTACTGGAGAGTAGTGGTGATTTAAGTCCTCGAGACTGGAGATTCATCTTGACAAGTTGTGTATACAGCCAACAATCATGGTGTATCGTATTGTGGGTCATCAATGCGAGAAAAAGTTGTTTTTTTTTCCTGTGAATAAGCAGCGCAAACGTATGGTGCAAATTGTGTGTGATGCACTATAATCCGATTATGGTGTCATGGTTTCTGCACTGACCTGTGGAATTTGGTGGCCTTCGAGAATTTGTTGCAGGTGCCGGGAACGCCAACAGTAATGCTATTACATAATCCAAGCATAGACTGTATTGCCGTCGCGTTTTGGACTGTTCAACCCTCCAAGGCCAGGGTGTGGTTCTTCGACAGTGCGCACGTGGACTGGAATTTATTTGAGGTTAGTTGGTATCATATTTGTGGGAATTGTAGGCACAGATTTCAGTTCCAGGGTCCATTGCATAGACAGCCCTTCCCCATGAAGCAGAGCAGATGAACTAGAGCAGATTGTCTCATTTATGCACAGAGTGCGCGAATGGATATTTACTTTCTGGTTTACTGTATTTTGCTTATTGCCAAAATCTATTGTACAGTATATTTATATTGTCTGTTTTTTGAGCTACCAAATATTGCTGTGCATAAATCTTCCAGGTTACATAGTTTTGGTCTGTTTGCCTGGTACATATATAACCAAATCTTTGTCAAGTGCAAAGTCCGCCAGCAGGTTTGTAAAACCAAGCTTACGAAGTTGGGCAATAAAATATCTACAATCCTGGTTGAGGTGACAAATTGGCTGATACATCAGTATTGATAACGGATTTGGATGTAGCATTAGTTGATTTTTCTAAAATCTCATGACAGTGTTACAAAATTTTGATGAAGAAAATATTGTGAATCATGAAGTATATTATGATCATGTTGATACCTATTATCTCAAAGTTTTGGCCATTGCTAAATATGCAAAGCAGGCAGCTGCATCTTTCTGCTCACCTGTTATGTCTGCGCCCAGTAGTAATGTAATTGGTTGCTTTTGTTGGTATAATTGGAGCTGGAGGGTTTCTCCGGAGAACCTTTAAAGTACCATACTTTCATAAACGCTTTCGAGGCTAACTTTTTAAAGTGTAGTGATGATCCTGATGTACATCAGTAAGGGCAAATTCCAGTATATGTGCAGAGAACACTGTGACAGTGTAAAATCTTGCATGCTCGTAGGTGGAACCCGTGGTTATGAATCCGCGTTGCAGATGCTTGACAAACTACATGGGTCCCCGCATGGTGTGACTCAAGTCTTAATAAGGCTGTTGTGTAGTTCAAGACCTGTAAAGTCATGCAGTGATATGCACGGGCCTATTCTTTGGAAAGACGCCAAACAGACCATTGCCTAATAACCTTCCTGTCGCACTCAAAAGTCTAGATAATCATGTCTAATGTCTGACAAAATACAATCTGTTGTCCAGATACAACCAAGAAATTTCCAAATGGAAACTCATAGTATGCATTAACTATTAATTGACTGTGAACAATACAGCATTATTACCCAATACGCGGAAAATGTACAATCAAATATCGATCCCTGAATGTAATCATGTCGCCCTTTGTTTTCTTTTGTATCGGGATGGTGATTTATGTCATTTGCGCATGCGCATGAACATATTTTGTGGCATTTGGTGTTCATCATCTACCTATGCCCTGAGAAGAATTATTATTGACGAACCTCACATAGATCCTTTATTTAAAGAAACTATCATGCATTCTATGTATGTAGACAACCTTACACATTCAGTGTGTAGTTATGATGTAGTGCATAGGGTGATATTTGATATACCTGCCATTTTTTCAGCTAGGTGTTTTAAGATTTCAAGATTTCCCAAGCCTGTCCCATCGAATTATGCTCAGCTTCATTGCATCTATTTTTGACCCGCTTGGCCACATATCCCCATGGACAGTTACAGGCAAGTTGATCCTTCAGCAAACAACACGAACGAAGTTAGATTCAGGTGTCCCGCAGCAGGTGATATATATTAAATAGGAGTGCATGAATCATGGTTTGGAACATGACTTTTCCTCGATGTATAAAATCACTGGAGCTTGCACTGTTCAGTCAAGCATTCCTGGGGGGAGGGGGGAGTGGCAGAGAGAATGAAACTGGAAGATCTGTACGTGCAATGGCCTGCATAGGGCCTTATATGCATTAAAGTATTGTGTTTTCATGTGTGCAGTCAGTTATTCGTGCTAATAAGATGGGAGATGGTGAGTCTAACGGTATTACTTCGTCAGATGGAGCTTGTACAGAGAAAGATTTGAAACGAAGCTCCTATCTGCACCACAATGGTGCTTCACATTTGACATGGTTTCTCCGTTTCCGCGCATATCAAGAAGATGCAACTCACCAGTCTATTCCAAAATATATTTTACAGGTATATCACACTGATAATCCATTGAAATCCACATATATCCATGGCAACGCGCCCATAATTGTTGAAAATGTTCCTCAAAATCCATTTCGGGCACAAAGTCCCACATTCTAGTGTCAAATTCAAATGGGTAACCCAACCTGAATCAAATTCGTTCTGTGGCATTAGCCGCATGACAACTGTTCCCAGTTGTCAATCAAACCATATCTTGGATCCACTTCCGTTTTTGTCCATTGTATATTTCCACAAATATCATTGTATATTTCCACATATCTTCAACTGCTTTACAGTAATAGACACACATGTTTCTAATTGACACAGTTGCACCGTTTATACAAATTTCATTGAACTGAGGAACAGTTTTACTATCAGCAATACAAACTCCTTTGCATCACAATAGGAATAATCTCCTGTTTACTGACTTAAACCATAAATTCTGTACATATTTCAATTTTTGCATGATTACATAAACAATATTACTGACAATAGTCATATAATCTGAACACATTCATGGGAGTAATATTTACACAATTTTCACCCTACTTAGTCCATTGGCAAAAACATTGTCCCTGCCGTGGACAAGCTCAGTTTCAGATTATATCCTGGTAGATACAAACTCCATCTCAACAATCTCTGATTTTTGTCTTTCAACTTATCGAAAAACTTTAAGGGATTGTAATCAGAGTAAAGCAGTACTAGATACAAACCCGAGGTAACATATGCTGCAAAATGTTGAAGCGCTGACAATAAAGCAACTGCTTCTTTCTGAATGGCGGGATATTTCCTTGATGGATGTTAAATCTCTCGGAGAAATAACTCACAGGGTGTTCCAAACCATCAATACCATCCTGTGTGTACAAACGACTTGCTGCCACATCACTTACATCTACTGCAATCTTGAATGTTTTTTCAAAATATGGGGCTGAAAGAACTGGTGCATTGGTGAGTTAAGCTTTCAGCTCTTGGAATGCACGCTGGCACTGATTATTCCAAATGAACCATTCTTTATTTTCTAACAACTTGTCAAAGGTTCAGTGATTTCTGAATATTTTTTTTACAAAATTGCATGTAAAATCCGGACATGCCTAAAAATTATAATAGTGCCGTTTTTGTTGTTGGCTGAGAAAAGTACAAAATTGCTTGATTTTTTGCTGTTTTTGGCAATACTTATTCACTACCCAATTTATATCCCATGTATGTCACTTCAAACTGAACAAGTTCACTTTTGTTTAAGTTCACCATCAGACCAGGAGAAGTCAATCTCTCAAAGAATACTCTAGCTCTTTCAAGATGTTCAGCCCAGTTTTTTTTTTTTTTTTGGACAAAATACAGGCATCATCAATTTAGGTTACACATCCTTCTAAGCCCACTGCCACTGTGCATTAACTGGGTGAAGGTCGCAGGCGCGTTTTTCAGTAGGCATGGCATAACCTTACATTAAAAAAGGCGATCAGGTGTTACAAAAGCTGATTTTATTCTGAGTGGCGCCTGCCTATAACCTTTAATCAAGTCATATTTGCTGACAAAACACGCATTTGCAATCTTAGGGCTGTTCCTCTTTCATGATGTTTTTTAACATGTTGACGTGACAAAGCCATTTAGCTTTCCTCCTGTCTGGGGTACATATTATATAATCCACATCATTCAACTCTCTTTCAAGCACCACTGAAGGACCATTGAATTTTGCCTGAATTAAATGCCCTTGCATAGGCAAAAGTACCAACACCTTGTCTCCTGGTTTAAAACCTCTTCTTGTTTTTTATCATGTTTTATCTTATCCTGTGCATTAATCAGATTTGATTCTGCTACCTCACAAGCTTTTTTTTCAACTTTTTTTCGAATTTGGACAACTTGGAATACTTCAAGATAGGTTCTCATCTTTTTCTCCGCCAACCATTTTTCTTTCATAAGCCTTACTGGACCTCTCCCAGTATGTCCATATATCAGTTCAAATGGACTGAACCCCAGTGATACATTTGGTATCTCTCTGGTGACAAATAATAACATATGTATACCTTTTCCCCATTGATTTTCATTTAAAAAGCAATTAGTTCTCATCATATTCCTCAGTGTTTAGTGATACCTTTCTACAGCCCGTTGTTGTTCCTGGGTGATAGGCTGAAGATTTAATGAGTTTAATGCGTAACTGGTAGGCATCCTCCTGCAACACTGCAGACAGGTAATTTGAACCTAGGTCACTTTGTATCTGTATCAGCAGCCCTACCCTAGTGAAAAAAAAAATCATGAAAGCATCAGTGATAGTAGGAGCTTTCATGTTTTTTAATGGGATGGCCTCCACATACCTAGTGGCTGAATCCATGACAGTACCAGAAACTTATTTCCCATTTTTGGTTTTGGATGTGATCCCAGACAATCTATAATAATCCTGCTAAATGGTTCTTCAAGAGTAGGGATACTAATCAGAGGAACAGGTTTTATATTCTGATTGGGTTGTCCAACCACTTGACATGTTTGACATGTCTTGCAAAATCCTGCTACATCCCGATGTAATCTTGGCCAAACAAAGTGTTGTAATACTCTATCTTAAGTGGTCCTAATACCCAAGTGGCCCATCAAAGGCAAAGCCTCCGCTAGTTTTAAAACTTCTGCCCTGTATGATGGAGGAACCATTATTTGATGAACGGTTGTCCATTATTCATCAGCAGAAGCATCCAGAGGCCTCCATTTCCTCATCAGCACAGTCCTGATGTTATCTCTTTCAGTGCCACATTTTGGATTGAGTTAACAGCTTCCCTCAGTAGGCTTTGTAAGCATTGAGCCTGAAGTACATGATAAAAGCTCATAAAATCAGTTCTTCAGCCCTTCTTCGATGATACCATAATTGTCTTTGGTGCCTTGTCAATTTTCCTACAGTGTAACACTGCATCCCACCGCTTTTAGAGTCGTCTGCTTGAAAGCTATCGTACACATTTTCCTTCGTATCTACAACATTTTATGCATTGTGATGCCAGGGTATAGAATGTTTAATGTTGAAACAGATGAACAAAATGGCATTAAGATCACAATGCTGGGTAAGGTAACAAACATAAACCTGTGTATCATATATCATGCTACATGTTTCAAAAACTTGAAGGTTTGATCAGGAAAGGACATTAATGTATTTAATTTGGCATGTACCAACAAGTGGATATTTCTTAGGTGTGGATTGGCGCTAAGTGCCCAACTCATCCCCAAAACACCTTTGACTTGATACCATGTTTTCTTGATATGCCTCATCCAATTTTCTCATTAACATTTCTTCCATACTATTCAAAATATCCAAAACCAAAGAAGCAAACGATATTTAACCAGTTTTGGTCAGCTTAAGGACGAAAGGGCTACGCTTGCAGCCTCTGCTGTTCAATATAGTTGTGACAGTGTTATGCATGTACCTTTTGCTGATAGTTCAATCATGTTCTTTGCTCTAAGCTTATGTTGGTTTCACTTTCAGATGACTAGAGAATTTTATTACTGCTGCAAGATCCTGTGGGCGCAATTCGTAATGGCTGTTGTATACAATATGTACCATTAATTTGAACGTAGTTCTTCATTGCTAAGTATACACAGGATGACATATAACACCATAGGTGGATGGCAACTGGAATAAGCGCCATATCCATATTTGCTCTCTGTTGTCTGTGTGACATCGTGGTAAAATAAACCAAACAGTTTGCATGCACTGAATGGACAGTCGGACTGTATTCTGGCTGTCAAACGGTGCAGCGAGACTGTATAGAAGAATTATTGTCGAAATGAAGGGCTCACAGATTCGTTGTATGGCGCAGTCATTATTTACGTAAGATCAACGGTTTTTTGACAGTGCATTTTTTCCAGTATCACAGATCCTCATTCTTAATGTAGGAATCTCTGTAACCTGAAAAATATATGAGATAATTCGTCTAACTTAACTTATATGTATACAATTTGTTATCTCGTGCATAGATACTGATGATATTTTTTAACATTGAAATGTACTCTTATAGATTCTGCTTAACATGATTTGGCAGTAGTTTTTTGGTCCGTGTCTGTGCTTTCGATTGACATTTGAAAATTATGCGACAGGCAAACATTAACCCTTAAATTATTTCCCAATCGTGTAGGTGTTCACTAAATGAAGGTTACAGCTAAAAATGTGTCACACAATATTACATCACATTAAGTTGCACATTTTGTATAGACATATCATCTCACATTTTCCACCAGTTTCGTCTTGAGTGGTAAAACAAGGTTTAATAGAGATTAAAACAAGCCACGATTTGTTCATCCCCCAACTACTTTATTCTTGTAGGACAAATGAGAGACCCGATAGACAACTCTTGCTGTGATTTAAAATAGTGACGTTACAGGAAAACTGCTACTTGCCCTTAAACAGTTTGACCAAGTTTAGAATCTTGTGAATATAGGTGCACACAGTACACGTATTTATGTAGGCAACCTGCATATGAATCTGTTTTCAAATACAACTTCAAAGTATGTGTGTGCTTGCTACAACAGGCAAATATGAAAAATATGCATTTTGCATATTGCAATGTTTGTTCTAATAGATTATATTTTTTTTGAAAAACTAGCGTTATCATTGATGAATAATATTTCAAAGGTGAGAGGACTAGTTTAAAATCGCCAGATGCCTTTAATGGGTGACCGTCTGTCTCAAGTAAGGAGTGAAATCTTTTCTTTTTACTGATATTCAGAGATGAATGTTGATGCTTTGCTTAACCGAGATGCTCTTTCCTGTAATTGTTGGACTGATGATCATGCATCTTTTGCAGCCTTTTTTCTGAACTATATGTCAGCAACAAACTTAGCAACTAGGACAATTTTTGGATTTAGGATACGTTAAAATATCACATATATTCTTTTTTTTTCTTGCCACACATCATTAATAAATGCTAAAACACTTAAAGTTCCATATGCAATATCAAATTTTCTGACACAGGTATGTAAACGGGGCGTTTGGGTTAAAATAAGACAGTGTGTCCTAATATTTTGTGTTTTTTTCTCGTTGTAATGGTTTAATCTTTTAAACCACAATCAGGAAGGTCTCACTTATTCCTCAGCAGGTGAGCTGCTCGTGTTATCAGCTGTCTATGCTTCTGTCCCTTATCTAGACGATTACGTCATTAGGCTGTACGGCTCGTTCTCCATCATTAAAAACGTATAATGGGAGTGACGGGTATTGTCTGCAGTACCCACTTATTTACATCTGTTACACTAATTAACTCAACACAGTGTTTGTACATGACCCCTTTGTTGAAGGTTTACTGAATTTTAAAAGACTCAAGTTTTGTGTTGTGCACCACATGAATTTTTGTTCTAGTGTGCCTTATATTAGGTCCGAAAACGTATATGCAGCACATTTACTGCATATGATGAAAAGATGCATGGTAAAATCATGCACCATGCTTTTTCTTTGTCTTCCTCACTTGCATCAAACAGTAGCTAGCACGGCATTAGGTATATTTACTGATAAGTTTTGCATTTTTCTTCTCATAAAGGAAAATTAAAAAAAAGAAAGAAGAAAAAGCCTGTGCCATACAAAAGAATCCTAAAGATTGAGTTAAAAGCTTGTTAGTCTACAAAAGTGGCGCTGCATGACAGTAAAAAAAAAAGAGAATTAAAAAGCATATTTTCGCCAAAAAAACAAAAAACAAAAAAAAAAACAAAAGACTAAAAGATATGCAAAACACAGAGCACAAGACTGATGTCTTTCCGTAAATGAGTGATATCATGGAGCAAGTATTGGTTTTATGCGTTGGTTGTCAAATTATTCAAAAAAAAAAATAAAAAAAATAAAAAAAAATAAAAAAAAAATCAAACCTAACAATGGCGGAAAAGGCATTCACAGGTTACCAGGTCAGCATTCATCTTCAAAAGCAATATACACAAATTGCGCTCCTAACTTGAATCTGGCAGTCTCCCATTAAACGCAATTGATGGTGTTTAATCCGCTTGCTCAATCTTCCCAATTTTCTTCATTGACTATGGACCTCAGTTTTTTTTTCCAAAAGATATAAACCTAACCGCTTAAAACCCGAATTTTATCGCAGGTGCCAAAGATGAAAATAAACAAGGAAGGCATGTCTCTATTCAGTTGTCTTGACTGGTCAGTTGGCTGAGTTTACAGCAAAGCAAAAAGAGGGCCTGCATCGTTTTTATGATATCCATGAATCTTTACATCATGAACACAGTCAACCTGTATTGCAACTATGCGCAGGAGATCGCAGCGCATGGTTAAACACGGGCAATAAAATATCTGTCAAACAGCTTAGAAAGAAAATTACCCATTAACATAAATTGTAACCCAAAAATTGGTGCAGACAGATTCAAGAATTACCAAAACATGAACACTCATATTCCAATGCCAATGTGTGAAAACAAATTTATCTGCTGCTTTGAAGTGACCAATGGAAGGCAGATCGTCCTTTTGGACCGGTCCTCTCAATCTTTTAAAGTTTCTTCATTTTCTAAAGACATTAGTTTCTAAAACGTAGAGACTTAACCACTTAAAACCTACATTTTATCACTTGTCCACACATAAAATGTAACAAGGCTGGCCTGTCACTTTTTTGTTATCCTGACTTGTGAGTCAGAAGTGTTTTGATACAAAGAAAAACCCTGTGCTCCAAGGAATATTATCTTCGAAGTTTTGTCTGCATCTTAAGCTTCACTCTCTGGTTATGAACGAATAAAATGCATGCACATTTAAAAGTCTGTGTATATATATATATATATATATATATATATATATATATATATATATATATGTATGTATATATATGTAGATATATACATATGTATATATATATGTATATATACATATATATACATATATATATATATATATATATATATATATATATATATATATATAGTGGTCATAACTGTTGCTCTGGATGTTGTGTATATTTAATCAGATAATATCATGCCAGTGAGTGATTTAAAATCTCTCAGAAATTATCTCTGTGGTCTAGATAGCACAAGGCAGCAGACATTAGATGAATAGAATAAAACTATCCCTTCAATGTTTCTGATGGTAGTATTTTATTCATTTTAGGCATATAAAATGTAGGATCAAACAACAATTGTTATTATAGTAAGAAGATAATCCTGTAATTCCAAGATAAAATTTTGTAATTGCAAGAAGCAAATTTTGAAAATAAAAGTTGCAATCTGCGAAAGCCCAGTGGTGTCAGCATACCTTAACTTGTTTATAAAAAAAAATAGTCACAAGGAACGAATGCTGTAATTACAACAACCAAATCGTGTAATTACAGCGTAAAATGATGAAATCAAAAGAAATATGGGAAAAAAAATCTGCAACATTAAGATATCAGAATAAAAATGTGCATGTTTTGAGGCTTATGTTTCCTCGTAAAAGCTTTAGAGATTTACATAATTGTCTTATCGATCTAGATATTTCATCGCTTTGTTTTAAAACAATAACTTAAAACTGGTAACCAGGTCTGTCTTTTTTTCTTGTTGTTGTTTTTCACAACTTGTATTGCAATTTGTTTTGATTTGAAATTGTAGCAAGGTTAATTCACAAGCTGAAGCATGTTTGACTCAAAATGAGATATTCACTTATATATGCTTAATCCTAATATCAAAAACCAGCTTTAATGCCAATATGAAATAAGGATTGTTCTCTGAACTGTGCTGGTTTGTGCATCATGTGTTATGCTCACTCATTTTCTCAAGTCGCGATACCTTAGTGGCTAGGGAAGCGATTAATTCCAAGATTTGTTTTCTTGTGTTCTGTGTATCTGTGTGAAAACAGTGCATATCTACTCTGGGATCTCACTTTCTGCTGTATGGACCTGGTTCTTGGTGTGAAGGGTCAGGTGGGATTTAACAACATGCCATTCTGCAAAACACCAGAATTTGCAGTGGCCATATTTTGTGGAACAAGACTTGCTCCACTCCTTCATATCAAGAAGTGTACCAGATCTGCCTAATCTGCCGAACTGGTCATAATGTTTCATCATAGTTTGACATAAGAACAGGCAAGTTTTCTACGAGTTTCTGTTCTACTGGTCTACATCCATGAAGGGCTTCACTGTGTTCTGACTTTTGACACAGTCATATCATTATACGTCAGATGTAATATTACTTGTCCTGGTTTCGTTACAGGGTCAAACACACACAAAAAAAGCTTCCACAGTGTTGTCTGTGGGGTCACCAGTCATCATGCATATATATTTTGATTTGCCTTGTTTCATCATACTTGCTTGCTGTGTGAATCACCATACACAAACATTTAGTAACAACACCTACCATATCTTGCTTTCTGGCGAACGATTATTTTCAGATTAATCATAATCCAATCATCATCAAATAAAGATACATCTCTATTGGGTGAAAAGCATCACTTATTATAAATGGAATGAATCTTTGTGTAGGTTGTGTGCACAATTATTGCAGCGATGGTGTTAGGTACAAAGAATTGAATTAATTTAGTTCTATTCTTAGATGGTCATGTATCTATTATATTTACTGGAACAATTGCATGTCTTTCACGTGACAAAGTAGTCAGCTACTTCATTGAACATCACAAAAATACATTTTTGCCATAGCGGCCTTGCCACATTAATCGACCCCATCCTCCCTTTGGAAAAAGTTTAACCTAAAAGATTATTTGACTTTTTCCAGTCACAGTTCTGCCTGTGAAATAGGTGGTGTATTTGTATGATTTTTTTCCTTGGCGTAGTCACAAAAGCCTTTAGTAAGCAGATGTGTCCAGTTGTTCCGGTACTTTAAGTTTTGATGTGCAAAAGAGTACATCGACATTAATCCTGTAATAACTGTTTGGGCAAGAACACTTTTATGTGATAATAACGGTATTGTGTTTCCAGGAACACCACATTCTGTTTCAGTCATGATTTTATTATATATATCATTCAGACAACTGCTATGGCCTGGTTTTTAGCCGAGTCAATTATTTTTTTTCCTTCCCTACATTGTCCACCTATTTGCTCAAAGAAAATGAAAAGGTTTTTTTGACACTAGAACTATTTGTCTGTCTCTGGTGCAGGTTTATTGTGCACTATAGTACTAGATACCTTAAAGACGAACTATGCTTTTGCTCTTGAGGTAGATACACGACTTTGTAAAGATAGTCTGAAACTTCGGATCCTCTTTAATTGCTTGGGAATAGTAAGTGCCAGAACCTAGTGCTGTAGAACCGTTCAAAGTGCCATGAGGCATACCTTCCCCATGTCAGACCCACAACCAGTGGCTTTATTTATAGCATTTAGAACTCAGGTGTCTGTGGAATCTAAAAGAACTGTATTGGTTATGTTCTTACTTTGTATGACAGGGTAAGATCGGGAACAGTGAGCAATTATCATATGAGTGTTTGTTTCAGAAGCCATGTTGGAGCAGAAACGTTACGTGTAATTTGTCTGTGTGCTTCATGAAAAAACAAACATTGGCTTTACTATGTGTGAGGTATCCATGTCAGGATTCTGGGTAATAATTGCTCGTTCTGGTGTTGTCGCCGTTTTTAGACATGAGGACGTTTATGTCAAAAATGTAATGAATAGTTTGAAGCAATATGGATGGTACTTTTGGTGTGGCTGCTTATCGTAAAGACCTCAGCTCTTATGATATTGCTTCCAGCATTTGCTGGCTCATTTTGAAGTCCATAATTAATTAGATATTTAGTTTGAAGATTTCTTCCCAGAAAGGTACACACAGCTATTACTTTGTGCAGGTGTATATCTGTGAAGCACTGATGCAAGATGCCCCTTATTGGTGAATTGAGTACATCTTTCAGATTCGAGGAGTTTAACTATTTTGCCGAAAAAAGAGTGCAACTTGCATTCATACATGGTATATGCCAAAGAACCAATTATTACATTCACAGTGAAGAAAAGTCATTATTGCTGATGGCTAGTAATTTCAAAAACAAATGCAATGAATGACAATCCAAACACAATTTGACAAACATTGCATGTCCCAATTTAATCTGTATGATGAAACAATGTTTTTTTTTCTTTTTTCTGTTCATGAACGTAACTCACAACTGATCAAATCAAAGGTAGCAACAAGAATTCCAAGTTGTAATTAACGCACGCATATGAAAATGGGCAGGTAACCACATATACTTATCGCATCGTTGATAGCTCATCCTTACCTGGGGTTACTGATAAAACTGAGTATTGCCTGAATGAAATAAAAATTATGGAGAAATAAAATGGTCTGCTTTGATGTTCCAAAAATATTTGAGATGGTTTGGTACGGAGGTGTCATTTTTAAATATTGACAAATCGGAGTGTCTGGAAACACAGTTCTTTGAATAAATAGTTATGTACCACATTTCCTCCAGCACGTATATACAAATGGCCAAATCTGTGTCTGGTTACTAGTTGTTGTGGGCATGCCCCAGCGGTCCATCTGATGATTCCTCTTTGTTCGTTTTGTCTACATTAACTATCTTCTTGATAATGTCAATGTGATGCAAAACTTTTGCCGAAGATACCAGTATTTTAGAAATAATCGAAAAGTTCACAGTCTTTGATGATAGACTAAATTTGGATCTTGAAAAATATCAACATTGAACGCAAATCCTAACATGTTATATTCTATGCCATTAAATTACTGACCATCATGTTCTTCACGAAGTGAATTGAATGAAATCAGCCTCACCTTATATTTCGGTCAATCCCCTATCCCTAAAGCAGATACCTGCACCCACTTGGGAATTACACACTACAACAATTATTCATATAATGCTCATGTCACAAATAAAGCGAGTCAGTCCGTGTTACAGTTTGGGAGGTTGAAATACAAAAGCTGCCTCATAAAGGGTTGGTAAAAGATATCTGGCCATTGCAAGGCAAACCCTCTGGCTTAACACCAGCTCATAAGTCTGACCTTCCTCAAAACAGAAATCTGATGATTCGAGGCAATGTGATCACATAGAGGGGAGAAAATTCACTTCCTACAATGTCAACCAGATCAATGTGTATTTTGGTGCCAATATTCTTCGAGATTATGTGTACTATGCTTGTATCAATTGTTACATTTCAGTATTTTTTTTTTGGGGGGGGGGGGGTGCGCATTTTAAAAAAAAAAGAAAAAAAAATTCCTCAAAAGCCACTCCGCCATGGCGTTTGAATAGCCCAGGACCCATAGACCTTAATTTGAGAGATGTATGGCACTGTACTTTTCCTAATGTTTTATGAATTTTAGTATGCTCTGTAACTTTTTTCTGCTTACTCTGTTCCTTTCCTCTAATATTACCCTTAGTTTGCGAATATGATTGAAATACGTGTGTTCTCAAATTTAAAAAAAAAATGAAAAAAAAAAAAAAAAAACCCAACAACTTTCTTTACTTTTATTCTCGATTGTCTTGGCCAAGAGTTACATCCGCGGTAAGACATTGGGTATATGAAGGTTGCAAAAAAAAAAAAAAATGGATGACACGTCCAAGACCGCACCACTTAATGCAGAAATTGTGGCAATAAGGAGTTAAAACAGCCCGTGGACTAATCACTATGTGACTGATATGGGCATTCCTGGTCGATTTATGGCTCATATATTTATTCGTGAATTTGTTTCATGCCTCAGAAATATTCACGAGATTTTGTGTAGCATGCAGTGGCTGTCTGACTTCAGTACATAGACTGTTATAACATCATTAACTTTGCCGCTATCAGTCACTGAGGACCACTTGAAAACTATTCCTGTTGCTATGGTTCAATGCTTATGTTTAATGTGCTCACGATGCGTGCTAGGGTATTGGCAATATAAATTGTTTTGTTCAGATCGGGCAGAACATGGCATGTGCAGTATCAGACCGAATGGATATATATATGCACCTCTTCCAGATGGGTGCTACATAGCAGTGGAAGTTGTAAGGCGTCGACACTCTGCTACCTATTCTATAATGGGCTACCATATAATTATATAACCTTGTACTAATAAAATTCGTCCATTGGACAATTAATAGGACACTACTTGGAAATCGCGAATCACAGAAATTTTTAATTGAGCATCTGTATTGGAAAACTATTTCTGGTCAAGACAAACATCGTTATTGGGGAGGGGGTGCCGGTGTGTGTGTGTGTGTGTGTGTGTGTGTGTGTGTGTGTGTGTGTGTGTGTGTGTGTGTGTGTGTGAGTGTGTGTGTGCTGGTGGTCTTTAAGACAAACGGAAAGACAGACGGTAATGTGCATTCTATCCAAGGTATTATAATAAATACAAGGGTGCAAGGATTCTTTCTTCCTTTTCATTTGTGTGTTTCCTTCCAGATCAACTTCCTGGTAGTCATTACCATATTCCACAGTCTGAACTCTTTACTCTCCTTTGTCTCTTTTCACGCTGTGTGACCTAATTGGTCAATGAGCATTTCTCTCTCTCTGTCTCTCTCTGTCTCTCTCCCTCTCTCTCTCTCTCTCTCGTGTTAAGTGGTGTGGGTGGCAAACAGGTGCCACAAAGTGATGTCACTGTTAGCCAATTGAGAAGATATCCATGATTTTCAACCTTAAACAAGGCCAATCAAAGTGATTCCACAGTATTGTTTAATCTGGAAGCCAATGCTCAAACATTGTGTACAAGTTTTGTGATGTTTTGGCCTATATTTTTATTAATTCATTTCTGTTTTGAGAACATTCACTGACTGCCTTGTATTATGATGATAAACAAACAAGACTTTATCATTCTAAAGGTCAGTCTAAGTAATCAATTATGCATGACCAAGGTTCAGAATGGCATCCGTTACTGACTGTTTTGATGAGCACAAACAATCAGCATCTGTACATCCGCTCCATGATACAAGTAAGTGAAGACTATTTCCGTATTTATGTCAGAAAAATTGATGTCATGGAATCAGATGCAAGATCCCTGACTGTTACAAGTTAAGCTTTTTTATTTGTTTACATTTAATTTAATTATGATTGCCTGGAGATTCAGATGCTATATACTGAATAGGCAAACCTAACTTGTATTGAATATAGCTGGGAGGGGGAAGAAACCTTGAAAATTGACAGTCTAAAATAAGGGTTCTGGTGGTGGTGGTGGTACAAATAAAAAATGTATGCATATATATATATATATATATATATATATATATATATATATATATATATATATATATATATATATATATATATATATATATATATATATATATATATATATATATATATATACAAACAGATATGTATGTATATATATATATTTATATGTATATCCAGGAGAATCCTGTTAGATGTATTTGTCATGGATTTAGTTTTCTCCTAAGTTAAGGGTCTGGATTTTAAGGATTTAGCTGATTGTAAAAAGGAGCTCACATATTAGCTGAAAGCTTATTATCGATGGCTCCAAGGTCTATGATAATTATTTTACACTAATAGTCAGGCACCATATCAGGTTTTTATAGATGTTATTAATTTTTACCTTGTGTGACCCTCAAAAGTGAAAATGATTTATTGGCTTATACCTTTATAGGAGTGGATCCCTCTGCCATGGCATTATCCTAGTGAGGACTGTGTTGTTGCAAACAATAATGAAAGTTTTGAAGACACAAGACCAGTTTAGTATGTACATTTGATTTCAGTTGAACACAACACAGTCACCGTCACCTTCCTGCGTCATAAAAATACATTTTTACTTGTCGTAAGGAATCTATGACAGTGTTGTCGAGGCAGAATCATTAGTACCTCCGGCAAAGAAAATTATCAAATATGCATGCAAGGAGAGGCACACAGATAAACTTATAAGCATACACTTGGACGGACAAGCAGCAAGCATTTAAATTAGCTAGTGACTAAATTAAACGATATACTGTGTTATATAACGACAAATTGGTGCACTCTGCAAAAACATGTATTTTACATATAGCAATATGCTTGCATGTGTATTTGTGTGTGATAACCTTTCTACATGTTCATCTTGCAAAGCAATACTACTTAACTATATTTGCAAGCATCAAGGAAACATAGATAGTTTGTTTTGATATATACTGGACATCTCGTTGACTTGATAAAGATAAAGGTATGTTTAATATACAATTTATGCTAATATATAAAACACCCTCAAGTTGTTGGTATGTCTAACTTAAACGACTGGATATCCACATCACTTTTTTGATGACTGGCGGATTTGGATCATGTATGGTTCGTTTTTTGCTCGGACTGTTCTCAAGCTTTGTTGACTACTGCTGTCTACTTTTAGTTTTCATGACAGACATAATTTAATGTTACCAAAATGGCAATGTTTGGGCAAGAACACTTTTATGTGATAATAACGGTATTGTGTTTCCAGGAACACCACATTCTGTTTCAGTCATGATTTTATTATATATATCATTCAGACAACTGCTATGGCCTGGTTTTTAGCCGAGTCAATTATTTTTTTTCCTTCCCTACATTGTCCACCTATTTGCTCAAAGAAAATGAAAAGGTTTTTTTGACACTAGAACTATTTGTCTGTCTCTGGTGCAGGTTTATTGTGCACTATAGTACTAGATACCTTAAAGACGAACTATGCTTTTGCTCTTGAGGTAGATACACGACTTTGTAAAGATAGTCTGAAACTTCGGATCCTCTTTAATTGCTTGGGAATAGTAAGTGCCAGAACCTAGTGCTGTAGAACCGTTCAAAGTGCCATGAGGCATACCTTCCCCATGTCAGACCCACAACCAGTGGCTTTATTTATAGCATTTAGAACTCAGGTGTCTGTGGAATCTAAAAGAACTGTATTGGTTATGTTCTTACTTTGTATGACAGGGTAAGATCGGGAACAGTGAGCAATTATCATATGAGTGTTTGTTTCAGAAGCCATGTTGGAGCAGAAACGTTACGTGTAATTTGTCTGTGTGCTTCATGAAAAAACAAACATTGGCTTTACTATGTGTGAGGTATCCATGTCAGGATTCTGGGTAATAATTGCTCGTTCTGGTGTTGTCGCCGTTTTTAGACATGAGGACGTTTATGTCAAAAATGTAATGAATAGTTTGAAGCAATATGGATGGTACTTTTGGTGTGGCTGCTTATCGTAAAGACCTCAGCTCTTATGATATTGCTTCCAGCATTTGCTGGCTCATTTTGAAGTCCATAATTAATTAGATATTTAGTTTGAAGATTTCTTCCCAGAAAGGTACACACAGCTATTACTTTGTGCAGGTGTATATCTGTGAAGCACTGATGCAAGATGCCCCTTATTGGTGAATTGAGTACATCTTTCAGATTCGAGGAGTTTAACTATTTTGCCGAAAAAAGAGTGCAACTTGCATTCATACATGGTATATGCCAAAGAACCAATTATTACATTCACAGTGAAGAAAAGTCATTATTGCTGATGGCTAGTAATTTCAAAAACAAATGCAATGAATGACAATCCAAACACAATTTGACAAACATTGCATGTCCCAATTTAATCTGTATGATGAAACAATGTTTTTTTTTCTTTTTTCTGTTCATGAACGTAACTCACAACTGATCAAATCAAAGGTAGCAACAAGAATTCCAAGTTGTAATTAACGCACGCATATGAAAATGGGCAGGTAACCACATATACTTATCGCATCGTTGATAGCTCATCCTTACCTGGGGTTACTGATAAAACTGAGTATTGCCTGAATGAAATAAAAATTATGGAGAAATAAAATGGTCTGCTTTGATGTTCCAAAAATATTTGAGATGGTTTGGTACGGAGGTGTCATTTTTAAATATTGACAAATCGGAGTGTCTGGAAACACAGTTCTTTGAATAAATAGTTATGTACCACATTTCCTCCAGCACGTATATACAAATGGCCAAATCTGTGTCTGGTTACTAGTTGTTATGGGCATGCCCCAGCGGTCCATCTGATGATTCCTCTTTGTTCGTTTTGTCTACATTAACTATCTTCTTGATAATGTCAATGTGATGCAAAACTTTTGCCGAAGATACCAGTATTTTAGAAATAATCGAAAAGTTCACAGTCTTTGATGATAGACTAAATTTGGATCTTGAAAAATATCAACATTGAACGCAAATCCTAACATGTTATATTCTATGCCATTAAATTACTGACCATCATGTTCTTCACGAAGTGAATTGAATGAAATCAGCCTCACCTTATATTTCGGTCAATCCCCTATCCCTAAAGCAGATACCTGCACCCACTTGGGAATTACACACTACAACAATTATTCATATAATGCTCATGTCACAAATAAAGCGAGTCAGTCCGTGTTACAGTTTGGGAGGTTGAAATACAAAAGCTGCCTCATAAAGGGTTGGTAAAAGATATCTGGCCATTGCAAGGCAAACCCTCTGGCTTAACACCAGCTCATAAGTCTGACCTTCCTCAAAACAGAAATCTGATGATTCGAGGCAATGTGATCACATAGAGGGGAGAAAATTCACTTCCTACAATGTCAACCAGATCAATGTGTATTTTGGTGCCAATATTCTTCGAGATTATGTGTACTATGCTTGTATCAATTGTTACATTTCAGTATTTTTTTTGGGGGGGGGGGGGTGCGCATTTTAAAAAAAAAAGAAAAAAAAATTCCTCAAAAGCCACTCCGCCATGGCGTTTGAATAGCCCAGGACCCATAGACCTTAATTTGAGAGATGTATGGCACTGTACTTTTCCTAATGTTTTATGAATTTTAGTATGCTCTGTAACTTTTTTCTGCTTACTCTGTTCCTTTCCTCCTAATATTACCCTTAGTTTGCGAATATGATTGAAATACGTGTGTTCTCAAATTTAAAAAAAAAATGAAAAAAAAAAAAAAAAAACCCAACAACTTTCTTTACTTTTATTCTCGATTGTCTTGGCCAAGAGTTACATCCGCGGTAAGACATTGGGTATATGAAGGTTGCAAAAAAAAAAAAAATGGATGACACGTCCAAGACCGCACCACTTAATGCAGAAATTGTGGCAATAAGGAGTTAAAACAGCCCGTGGACTAATCACTATGTGACTGATATGGGCATTCCTGGTCGATTTATGGCTCATATATTTATTCGTGAATTTGTTTCATGCCTCAGAAATATTCACGAGATTTTGTGTAGCATGCAGTGGCTGTCTGACTTCAGTACATAGACTGTTATAACATCATTAACTTTGCCGCTATCAGTCACTGAGGACCACTTGAAAACTATTCCTGTTGCTATGGTTCAATGCTTATGTTTAATGTGCTCACGATGCGTGCTAGGGTATTGGCAATATAAATTGTTTTGTTCAGATCGGGCAGAACATGGCATGTGCAGTATCAGACCGAATGGATATATATATGCACCTCTTCCAGATGGGTGCTACATAGCAGTGGAAGTTGTAAGGCGTCGACACTCTGCTACCTATTCTATAATGGGCTACCATATAATTATATAACCTTGTACTAATAAAATTCGTCCATTGGACAATTAATAGGACACTACTTGGAAATCGCGAATCACAGAAATTTTTAATTGAGCATCTGTATTGGAAAACTATTTCTGGTCAAGACAAACATCGTTATTGGGGAGGGGGTGCCGGTGTGTGTGTGTGTGTGTGTGTGTGTGTGTGTGTGTGTGTGTGTGTGTGTGTGAGTGTGTGTGTGCTGGTGGTCTTTAAGACAAACGGAAAGACAGACGGTAATGTGCATTCTATCCAAGGTATTATAATAAATACAAGGGTGCAAGGATTCTTTCTTCCTTTTCATTTGTGTGTTTCCTTCCAGATCAACTTCCTGGTAGTCATTACCATATTCCACAGTCTGAACTCTTTACTCTCCTTTGTCTCTTTTCACGCTGTGTGACCTAATTGGTCAATGAGCATTTCTCTCTCTCTGTCTCTCTCTGTCTCTCTCCCTCTCTCTCTCTCTCTCTCGTGTTAAGTGGTGTGGGTGGCAAACAGGTGCCACAAAGTGATGTCACTGTTAGCCAATTGAGAAGATATCCATGATTTTCAACCTTAAACAAGGCCAATCAAAGTGATTCCACAGTATTGTTTAATCTGGAAGCCAATGCTCAAACATTGTGTACAAGTTTTGTGATGTTTTGGCCTATATTTTTATTAATTCATTTCTGTTTTGAGAACATTCACTGACTGCCTTGTATTATGATGATAAACAAACAAGACTTTATCATTCTAAAGGTCAGTCTAAGTAATCAATTATGCATGACCAAGGTTCAGAATGGCATCCGTTACTGACTGTTTTGATGAGCACAAACAATCAGCATCTGTACATCCGCTCCATGATACAAGTAAGTGAAGACTATTTCCGTATTTATGTCAGAAAAATTGATGTCATGGAATCAGATGCAAGATCCCTGACTGTTACAAGTTAAGCTTTTTTATTTGTTTACATTTAATTTAATTATGATTGCCTGGAGATTCAGATGCTATATACTGAATAGGCAAACCTAACTTGTATTGAATATAGCTGGGAGGGGGAAGAAACCTTGAAAATTGACAGTCTAAAATAAGGGTTCTGGTGGTGGTGGTGGTGCAAATAAAAAATGTATGCATATATATATATATATATATATATATATATATATATATATATATATATATATATATATATATATATATATATACAAACATATATGTATGTATATATATATATTTATATGTATATCCAGGAGAATCCTGTTAGATGTATTTGTCATGGATTTAGTTTTCTCCTAAGTTAAGGGTCTGGATTTTAAGGATTTAGCTGATTGTAAAAAGGAGCTCACATATTAGCTGAAAGCTTATTATCGATGGCTCCAAGGTCTATGATAATTATTTTACACTAATAGTCAGGCACCATATCAGGTTTTTATAGATGTTATTAATTTTTACCTTGTGTGACCCTCAAAAGTGAAAATGAATTATTGGCTTATACCTTTATAGGAGTGGATCCCTCTGCCATGGCATTATCCTAGTGAGGACTGTGTTGTTGCAAACAATAATGAAAGTTTTGAAGACACAAGACCAGTTTAGTATGTACATTTGATTTCAGTTGAACACAACACAGTCACCGTCACCTTCCTGCGTCATAAAAATACATTTTTACTTGTCGTAAGGAATCTATGACAGTGTTGTCGAGGCAGAATCATTAGTACCTCCGGCAAAGAAAATTATCAAATATGCATGCAAGGAGAGGCACACAGATAAACTTATAAGCATACACTTGGACGGACAAGCAGCAAGCATTTAAATTAGCTAGTGACTAAATTAAACGATATACTGTGTTATATAACGACAAATTGGTGCACTCTGCAAAAACATGTATTTTACATATAGCAATATGCTTGCATGTGTATTTGTGTGTGATAACCTTTCTACATGTTCATCTTGCAAAGCAATACTACTTAACTATATTTGCAAGCATCAAGGAAACATAGATAGTTTGTTTTGATATATACTGGACATCTCGTTGACTTGATAAAGATAAAGGTATGTTTAATATACAATTTATGCTAATATATAAAACACCCTCAAGTTGTTGGTATGTCTAACTTAAACGACTGGATATCCACATCACTTTTTTGATGACTGGCGGATTTGGATCATGTATGGTTCGTTTTTTGCTCGGACTGTTCTCAAGCTTTGTTGACTACTGCTGTCTACTTTTAGTTTTCATGACAGACATAATTTAATGTTACCAAAATGGCATCTTTTCATATCTAGATTTTCAGTAGAAAAATGTATTGCTTGGTAAATACACAAGTTTTGCTGTGATATCTGGCTATTTATTTATGTTGATAGGTTTGTCAATATTTGGATGTTTCTAGTGTGGACTGCTTATCGACCATGATTTTAACAGGGCAATGGTTCCATACTATTTTTGATTCAACGACTGCTATAAGGCGATGGCAATTTAATCTGGTAGAGGGCATCAAATATTGGTTGTTGATTATGAAAATAGAATGTTGTGTCTTGAGTAGGTGGCTTAAAAGCTGAAAAGATATGTAGTCTTATCCAACAGGTTTATCTACAATAGCTGGCAAAGAACAAAATTCCTTTTTCATGTGTTTCTTTTTATTTGGACTGTATGCACAGCGTGCCAGCATTACCATCACACGAAATACCGCTCCATGCACAACTATGGTATTGGTGTTTTTCATGTTGGTACACATTGGTGCAGTTTAGCGAGAAAAATAAGGCTGAATGAAATAATTATTTTTTCTGAATTTAATTCTGTGGAGTTAAAAGATCTGCTTGGAAAACTCTTTTTTTTCAGTTTAGGCATGCCACAGTAGCCATGAATGATGTGTTTGCCAAACATGCTCTGCAAAACAGTTGCAACTTTTCAAAATTGCATCAGATGCAAACATTAGATTCTACGAAGTAAACTAACAACATTCTTACTGTTTTATTGTATTTCATTCCGATAAAAATTACTGAAGCCACGTAAAGAATCACTGCTAAAGGGTGACCCCTTCTATCCTGTAAATCACCTAGGTTCAAGATTAAGTTGTATTCTTCCTGTTTCTCTATTGTTATCAGATAGCCTTTTCTTCTTTGACATATTGCTTCAGCAGTTTTCCAAGAAAGTCCTGTCGGTAGAGGAATGTGCAATTCATACAAAGACGTGCCTGTTTTCAACCAATTATTCCGGTCTGCAGAAACAAAATGATGTGGCGGTGACTTTCTGTCAATGGAAGGTTCAATATTTTTAAAAAAATTGACATTTACAGAGCAGTTTTTATGTCGAGAAAGGAAGAACTGGAGTGAAAATTCTATTTCATAATAATTCTCATAACCAGTTAGTCTCATTGTTTGGCAAAAGAGCGTTCCATTTGTCCAAGTCATATTGTTCCATTTCAGAGATGCCAACCTTTGTTCAGACTCCGACAAAAACCATGAGTTAAAGGAATTCGTGTATGTCGTCCAAACAGATGGAAGAAAGTTATTAACAATCCGGATCATGAGGGAAGCAACCGAACTACACTCCTGTTGAATACAAGTGTTCACTTTGTAGGTATCGATTGTAATAATTAGTTTGATTCCAACTGCAACAGGACCAAAGTAGTCAATTAAGGAGATATGTACACAAGTGGGATAAATATACTGTTTAATGTCTCTGCAACGTAGTTTCTTGTTACCTAGTGGGTCGTAGAATCTGCAAAAGTGACTTTTATATAAACAGCTTTCTTCAGCATCCCGATACTCTACACTAAAGGATAATTCTTCCACCAAGTATGGCGTATCGTAACGAGATATTTTGGAATGCGAAGCTAAGAAATGAATACTTGTTTCAAAATCAATTATCTTCAGATTTTTTGATAGTGGCATTCGCTGTGTTGTATCCGAGTGTGATATGTTTACGTTCAAGAGCTCTGGATTTCTCCTATTTCCTAAAATGCAATATTCCGCGTAATTGAATGTAAAGACACTGTGACTATAACCTTGTAAGAAGTAATGACTTGTGGCTGCATGTAAATAGGGGATATCAGACGCAATGTAGTATAAAAATATGCATTGCCTTTTCTGCCTACTTACTGTATAAAACCATTGGTGATATGTAAGGCTAATCCCAGGAGCTTTAAAATTGTGTATCTTCGGTAAACCATAGCAATAAGTTGTGGTTATATGTAAAGAAACCGTGAAATTGCCATATGGGTAGTATGGGTACATATAAAGGACAATTAGTATATTGGAACTGGTTGCAATGAAGGGGAAATCCTTTAAATGTTTGGTACTGCAGTATTGTCCAATTAATCGTAGTTCATTAGGATCTGGAAGTATGAGAGCAACACCACTAAAAAGACAATGCATTAACGGTGCATTGTGCGTGATTTTTAAAATGTGGATCTTGGGAAATTTCTTACTAGGGGCTGAGATAGCAAGAAAACAAATATGAAACGAAAAAGGGAGTGTATGTTTTAAACATAAAGAAATTGATATTTGCCGCCTTATGTTACCCATTGGCAGATGAAGGGTAGTCATGTTATTGCATGGTGAACCTTTCTTCAACCACTCAAACTTGGCAATTCTGAGACATGTATAATTCACGTTGAGCTTCTTGGGCCCTTTATCAATGGAGCCTATCTTGACTTCCACAATAAAGCAGGGACCAGATGACATATACACATCGGACGATCGTAAATTTGAAGAGCCTTTAACACGATTTGAAACGTCAGCTTTCAGTAGTGGGCCATCATGAAGCGCAATAAAATCCGAATATGCTTCCATCATTGCATGAGTAATTTTGATCAAAATTCTGTTTAGAATATTAGTCTGAAATGTAGCTCTGTATATGACATTACCATACCCAACTGCAGGGAAAATTTTCTTCATGACTTGAAAGTATGCAAGCCTAGATGAAACCCAGAACCATTCACGCTTGAACATATAAGAATTATGAACACATTCCACTTGATACAATATGCATATTTTGATTGGTTGTGATCCTCCATTTGTTACCAGCTGCACCAACAATACATGGAAGATCGTACTGACTGCATATTTTTCGAGATATCCACAATACTTTTCGAATTGATTTATTTGGAAAATAATGATTTGCAAATATTGACCTGAACACTTATAGTCATCAACTGGAATAGACAAATGGTGGATTTGCATCTTCACTTTTAATGTATGGGCAACCTTGATTACCCAATCAACGCCAATGACTTGTGCATTTAGATAATTTGTACCTATAGCTCCACACAGTTTAAGATACGTTTTCATGATTTTGTTTTTGGAAATGGTTTTTGTTGATGAAATCTGTTTGCAGGCACATAATTTTAGGAGTGGTTCATTTGATATTCCGCTATATGCATCAACGACATGTTGACATTTTTTTATCTTAGAGAATTTTACATGGATTGAAAACTTAATATATTTCTGGATGTCACATTGTAATGAAATTTGTGGTGATACATGCTGATGCATGATAAAAAAGTATTTCTGATCAAACATTTCCATATGTTTCCAGTAAGGCAGAACCTTGACACAAAAAAACGCATCCTTGCTCACAATCGTAATTGGCATTTTTGGTGCTAATATGGTTGCTGCTTGGAATAGATCACACCACGCATCGTCAAACAACATCAATGTTTTTGTCGGGGGATCTGTCACTTGAGTGCTCTTTCTGAATATCAATTTAATAGTTAGTAGTATTCTAAATCCTCTGAAGGCAAAAATGGTGATATAAAATGCCTCACGTCTCTGCGATGACATTATCCTACCACACAATGACCTTGGTAATGTAACGACTGTTGAATTTGCCAAGCTAGCTATATGGTAGGAATCCAATATACACCCTGCGAAATGTCCTTTGTATTTTGTAAGCAGACACCATTGATATAAACAAAGATTCTCATGGTTCTTTTTGCAATTCATGAAAAATACAAAAACACTTTGTACTAATGATTGGAAGAGCACGCTTGTGGTAGATATCAACGAAGTCGATACACTTTGTTGATATGTTTGCATATAATTGTCCATTGTTAGATATGCAAAAGCCTAGAATGCCAAGGAAAAAAGTAACTGTAGATTGATGGAGTACATTGCAAGTCCATTCTATTTGTAGAAATATCAAACTCCTCCAATTTTAACGTTAATTGTTATATTTGCTTAGAGATGCTTTTTGCATGTACAATTAGTAGTTGAAAACGTGTAAAACACCTATTCGCGACTGATGTCAGGCCATGGTATGTAACTCACAGTAGCGACTGAAAGTAACTTAACCAAAATTTGCGTGCACTCGCATATTGCGCGCACTTTGCTCACACTTTGCTTGTGCTTGCACCCCCGGGTTGCGCGCAGTTATTTTCTGATCTACCCACACCCCGGCTCGCACGCACGCTCACGCTCACGCTCACCCGGGAGTCCATGTGCTCGTGGGTATGTGCTAACCCGCCGGCACACTGGAAAGACCAACAGGACAAGCCTTTCATATACATACTATATTTCAGTCTTTAGGCTTATTCATTATGTAACTGGAAATGCACCCCCCCCCCAAAAAAAGATAGTGGCTAGTATCCATCTATAGACACCCAAGTCGATTTTATTTGGTGTACATTCGAGAGAAGAGTAACTATTGAATGGAGTAATTTACATGTTAATTGTTGAAAGAAATACACTGCTAATAATTGACTCATGTGTGTTTATTTCGGAAAGGAGCTAAATTTGAGAACAATTTAGGAACCAGGATGCAGACGTTTCCTAGCTACAAGATGCCCCCGCATATTGTGCTCCGTTATCACCAGGTCCATGGGTCTATGAAAAACTGTAAAGATTCCCTGTACTTTTCAATAAAAGCAAACCAGATTGTTCTAACGTTAGATCTACAAGTTCATCGAAACACACTCAATAGAGACAAGCTAGGCTAGCTGAAATGTATCTAGGCCTTCACAATTTGAAGCCAAACCGGGAAATAAGACCGCAATCGCTGCAGATTTTGATCATGCTCTTATGTTACATTAAAATGCAGTAGCCGTTTTTACAATATTTTAGCCAAATCAAACAAACACTAGCATTTGGCTTAAGGCACCAGTTATTCCTGGCTGGTAAATTCGACAACGAGACAACCCTCCCCCCCCCCCCCCCGACATTGTGTTAAAGTTGAAGAAAGTGGATTTCTGGAATTTTTCGGACCCCATGGTTGCATGTATCCAGTCTCTATTGCTGCATACATGTTCATGTAAATGTGAGGTTTTTTTTGTACTGTTGGCATTCAGAAAGACCGTTGAATATTTTTTCACCCAGACATCATTACTATGTACTTAAAATGCAACTCACTTTAATATGGGCGATCACAACTAACTAAACCCCCCACCCCCACCCCCACCCCCTCCAAAAAAACCCCAAAGCTTACGCAAAATAGTACCTTTTCAGTATCAATGAAGCAGATTTGATGGTCCTGCATCCAAAATTGTTCAAATTCCAATTGAATCACTGATGACATGAACCATCACATGTCCAGCCCGGTATGTAGGTACGTATGTTAAATTTATTTCACGGCAACCCCTGTCGAAAGGATAATGTACTTTTCCACTCATGGCAGTTTCGAATTTAGAGTGAAGTCAGGTGACGAGGGAAAGCCCAAATTTGCCATTATGCTAAACATATATTATATATTCATGATTTTCGTAATATTATGTTTTCTTTGCATATTGGGGCGCAATTTGTAACTGAAATTAGCCCCAGACTCCATTGATGTTGGCAGCTGGTCAGTGTGGTCAGCAGAATTTCATTATCCAGGGGCTTAGGGCACGCATTGGGGGCAGCAGTACTTTGGTCTCCCAGGTTGCATCTCGACAATAACCATGAAGCGAGTATCGAAAAATAGTAGTGCTTATGGCAGTCATGACGTACTCGAGATAAGGAAATTAGCTCATTTAACGACAATCAAGTCGTGTACTGCACCGGACTTCCTGATTGATTCATTCATACATTCATATTTCTTTATTTAATGGGGTGGGGGGTGTAACCACCAGACATGTTGTATCATCTCAAGCGTCAGGAAAAAAATGTATATTAACTGCGCAGAAACAACCTTTGTTTCCATGAACATACCACCTTTCCTTTTTTTTTTTTTTTTTTGAGCGTGGAGCGCCATAGGAGCAATCGGTGAACACAGCAAGATGGACACTATGTCACGCCAAGGAGCCCAGAATGGGAAGGAGAGAGAACTTTGAAATTGGCAAAACTTGTGGCATCTGTATTTATTAGGTTCCTTTGTTTTCAAAATCCACATGCAAAGTGACATAAAATACACTTGTTTTGACAAAATCAATATAATCCTAGTGTTTGTAAACGTATTATTTTTCAACACCTCCTTAACATGGAGATTTTGCGTCACCCGTATAGATTGGGCTTGACTTCAAGGAAATGGTTTTTTGTTTATTACTTACTTATAAAACTTATTCAAATATAGATTTTTGACTCATGAAAATACTGACTTGCTTCTTTCAATTTCAACATGACAAGTAAAAAAAAGTATATTACTACAAGTACAATAACATTTTCATTTCCATGTACATCGCAAGGAAGAACGCAACAGTTTACGTTTGTAACGATATGCACGACATCACATAACCGCGGCATAAAACAGATACACAAAGGAGCCAAATTACCTTTGTCCTCTGTACTTAAATAGCTTTGATCGTCTTCATGATTGACCATGGATGGTACATGCATGGCAATTCAGACATTAATTTGATTGTTTTTAAAAAATGATCACCACCTGATTGTAAAAGATACTAATCGGGAGGATCTCCATTAAAAAAATGGACACAGGGCAGTTTTATAAAGTTTTATCATTATTTATTACACTGAAGCCTCATTATAACGACACTCAGATATCCGACATATTCTGACACCGGAAAATGTTCCTGAAGGTTATGGACAAACCAACTGATCAAAAACAATTTTGCGGATGTTTTTAGTTTGAGACCCTATCCGACAATTACGCGGAGATTACTTGGGACCCCCCCCCCCTTAAAGACGTTCGGTACACTGGTCAAAAGAATTTAGAAATATCTGGTTTTTGGTAAGAACCAAGATATTGGCATTTGAAACAAAATGCAGGGAAAAAATTGGCATGTCACGGTGCTACTTTTGTCGCTAAGTGGCGCTACATGTAAGGACTACAGAAATTTGATAGCAAACATTATATATGTGGGTAAAAGCAAAAAAATTAATTAAGGATGAAAAAATATGCATTATATAACTCAATATGAGTGTATGCAATGTATATCAAGCCTTTTTATAACAAATATGTAGACAAAACATGCTGGAATGTGACTTAAAATTCATCTCGTCTTGCAAAAATGTATAAGTGCTCACATTATTTTTTAAGTTTGAAATAGAATAAAATATTTGCAAATCCCTGAAAAAAGTAGGGGGTATCCAAATTATGCATTGATTTCATTGATTAACAAAAAAGATATCATACGGTGCTATTTTTTTCTGCAATTGTACAAAGAATTCATGCATGTTGACTTAATTTGTTCTCAGTTCATAGGCACAAGGTATCCATTCATTGTCTAACTTCGATACCATATCAATATACATGTATGTAGGTTAAATAAACGGCAGTACGTCGTTAATTTTATATTGCAGTCATAATATATACTTTCATAGTTTTGCTGAGAAGAGGCAAACATTTTAAGATTCTCTCCATAGTGCAATACAGCAATGTGGAAAAAGAGGTAAAGATAAGAATATCAAAATTATAGTTGCCTTAATACGTTCTCGAATGGTTACACAGGCAGCACATTATCAAATATGCCTGTGCGACCTTTTGACGCTGGGGTATTACTGTGGTACCCCCCCCCCCCCCGTTGGGATAGCGTTTATCGTACCACATTCACAAGAAATGTGAAGAACACTGGCCAAGCTATATCGTGTTTCTGATTCTGTATATTTTAAGGCCAATGTTTTTTTTTTTTTTACATTCCTGGCATACAAGATTATCGGCTAGTACACTTAGTTCCACTATTCTACGACCTTTGTCCCAATTATAACTGTAAGTGTTTATATGTGCATGTGGCATTTGGGGGTGGTCGTGGCACTTTCGACGGTGGCTTGGACAGCGTTCGCTGATTGTGTACATGCGTTTCGGGCTACCACTGCCGTGTTTCGACGTATTCTGCCTTGTTTTAAAGCATTTCGTCCTTTGTTTTGGCATTTGTTAACCAACCGCCCATTCTTTTTCCATTTCACTCTTCGTAAACCATCCATATTTCTCAAACGGAACTGTGCAAAATAAGAAAAGCGAACAGTAGCTAGTGCAGGTATCGACAAATACCAGCTCTAACTGTACAGAGGCATGGGATCATAAATGGTTGCGCAAATCGCGGTGTACCGAACGTCTTTAATCATTGATTTCCCCACCGCGAAAATGCTCTAAATTGACCCCCTTTCTCCAAACTCAACTGGAACGATCATGCGCACCCGTAGTATCCCCGAGTTACGGGGCAGGGCGGCATCGCTGTTGAGCAAGAGTTGTTGGCGCTCTGCTCATGGAGGTGTTACCGTTAATTTAATATTTCCATGATCTACTGTAACGGGGCAAAAACACTCTGGAGGAGCCACAGTCAATCTACAGAGGCAACTACAGATGCAAACTGAAAACACCATTTCTTTCAAACTACATTGTATATCTCAAGATGTTGCAGCGTTGTTCGTATAATGATTATAATCTGCATTATTCAAGAACATCTCTCTTAAATGGTCCACGTTTCCATGCAAATATTTACAATTTATTTTTCCAATAATTCTATGATCCATTTTGGATTATGTAACAAAGAAGTTAATATTCATAATCGTAGTCAACTTCCATGCGTGTCTTGTTTGAGACATTATCATATTAAATGTCTCCCAGAATTAAATCATACAGATGATGCATGGCTATGATCATCTTGTCTACAAAGTGAATCTCCTTTTAACCGTGTTGATGATGACGATCTCTTTATAAGCTGCTTGTCTGAATTATGGTTTAATGATACACAGATAAATTTTGCTACTTTGAATAATAAG
This sequence comes from Hermodice carunculata, assembly GCA_964020975.1. NCBI lineage: Eukaryota > Metazoa > Annelida > Polychaeta > Eunicida > Amphinomidae > Hermodice > Hermodice carunculata. The sequence goes on along the minus strand of OZ026628.1, from coordinate 74,928,291 downwards.
ATATCCATTCCCTTTGAAAGTAATATCAGAAGTTCTATATTACCTATTTATGAATGTGATCCTGATTTTAACTTTTTAAATCAACCTGATATAGTTAACAATATGTGTGACAGTCAATATTACACTGCGGATACATTTAATGATATGGTAATACTGAAGCTAGTGATCCACTGAATTTATATTTGTTTCATGGATATACGCAGCCTCCCTGCACATTTCCAGGATTTAGAATCGTATTTTGATATTCTTCAACATCGATTCCAAGTAAGTGGTGTTTCAGAAAGTTGGCCCACTCAGTCAAATAACGATATATATAATTTTGAATCTTATCATCATGTTGAAAGATTTCGAAATGATCGTAGCGGAGGCGGTGTCTCAGTTTTTATTGACAAGGATCTCCAATTTGTGATGAGAGATGATTTGAGCAATTTTTGATGAAATCATGGAATCAATGTTTGTTGAAATTACCTGCAATGCTCATGATCACAAGCATAATATTATAATAGGGGTCATATATAGACCTCCTGATACCAATATGCATATATTTAATGATTCTTTGGACAATTTTATGAATGTTATCAAGACTTGTAAGAAAAGAAAAGTTACATTATGAGTGACTTTAATATTGACACATTTTATTCTGAAATGCATATTGGAACCTCCGATTCTATGGACATTATGTATAGTGATTCTTTCTTACCGTGTATTTATTGAACTACTGGAAGTAGTGAAACCACTGCAACTTTAATTGAAAATATTTTTACCAATAATACACATGATTTGTCAGTTAAGTCAAAAAACGGTAAACTGTACACTGACATATCTGACCACCTGTCTGTATTTCACTTAAGTCATGCTGTGGCGCCAAATAAGATATTCATGTCTGTGTACATACAAGTTATTAATGATAGCACTCTAAGTGCCCTAAAAAGTAAAATTGAACTACAAGGTAGCAGCACATATTGCAGTCGAATGATGATGATACAGCAATGACTTCCTTTGTGAATGGTTTGAAAATTATATATAGTGTCTGTATTCCAACTAAACTTGTAACAGCCAACTACAAATATAACAAGCCATGGTTAAAAATTGGTTTGATTAAATCTTTTATCAGGAATAATAAGTTATATTTTAGTTATCGTCATTCCAAATATAACATTCAAAATAAATTATCAAAGTATAAAAAATATCGCAATAAACGTAACCATTTATTACGTCTTTCTGGAAAAAAATAATATGCCACTTACATAAGAAGTAATAAGCAAAATTGACCTTACCTGTGGAAGTTATAAATAATGTTATTGGTAAGAATAAAGTGAGTTTATTTCTTAATAAGTTCAAAACCAATGGAGAAACTATAACTGACAAGGAAGACATATCTTATACATTAAATTCGGGGTTTTTGTGTGTTAATGTTGGATCAACATTAGCCCAGTCTCTTTCATATACAAATGAAAATCCCTCTTCAGTTTGGAAAGGAACTTTCCCAATTCACTGTTCCTCCATCCTGTCGTTGAAGATGATATTAAAATTATAATTAACTCTGCATAATTCTCCTCCTGGCTGGGACGAAATTAATCCCAAAGTCATTAAATACATTTTACATGGTATTCTCATTCCCCTTATCTTCATAATCAACCTGTCACTACAGGCAGGTATTCTTCCCATTTGCTAAAGCTAGCTAAAGTGATTCCTCTTTTCAAAAAAAAAGTGAGCCTGACCAATTTAACAGTTACCGTCCTATCTCTGTTTTACCGTTTTTCTCAAAGAGGTTTGAAAAAGTTATACAGAATCAATTAATAGATTTTTTTAAAGTAAGGGTTATTCAATGACAAGAGTGTAATATTGGATTTACACACAAGCGGCCGAAGGCCACGCGTGGGTGAATCCAATATTACACGAGTAGTCATTTGAATAACCCACTTAGCACATGTTTGCCAGGAATGTGACATTTTGTCAATGGGGACATATACATCTAAATCCTTTACCCAATTATTACTGTGTCCTGCCAAAAAACAAAGCAAAGTTGCACTACATGATCTGAAAACACTTTTTGTCTCTAAAATGAGTGATTTTAGACAAGTTCAGAGCTATTAAAGTTTCAGCCAATGATACACGTGTACTTGTTGATCCAGCAGAAGATCATATGTTTCACCTGATAATTATGCTTTTCTTCTGAGCTTTCCACCAGAACAGCAAGCATGGCAGCTCACTTTGATTTTGGGAACAGTTTTTATCTGGAAGACCATTTTGATGTGGAACATTTAATGGCATTGCCAACACAGAATCTGGTTTTTGGACGAATGCCACTGAAGTCTGATGAAAAGACAAACCATACAAATGCTAGATTTGCCAATCCTGTGACTGAAGATGAGCTTATACGAAAGAGACTTAGTCGTATTCCTGAAAATACAGTAAAAGGAAATAGTTGGGGTATGTCTGTATGGCGAGACTGGGCTGTATATCGAAATTACTGCCCAGAAACAGGTGACGACAAGTTTTCTTGTGTGCCTATGGATTTCAAATCAGGGACACCTGAAAAGCTTAATTTTTGGCTGGAAAGATTTGTGGTGGAATGCAGGAGACAAGACAAAAAGCCCTGTCCTCCGAACACCTTGCACTACATATGCTGTGTAATCCAAGGAGAATTGTGAATTAAAGAGAATTGTGGCCGACCTGAAATTCAGATTTTCAAAGATGCCGCATTTTATGGATTTAAAAGCCTTCTAGATGCACAAATGAAAGCTATAAGTAAATGTGGAAATTTCAAGAGAAAGCGTGCAGATTCTATTACAATGTCAGATGAGGAGAAACTGTGGTCCTCTGGCATCATTAATACTGAGTCACCACAAGTTATGTCGTTTGGCATATTTTTTTACAACTGCAAGGTGTTTGAATTTCGTGGCCACATGGACCAAAGAAATGCTGTGGCAGAACAACACTGCCTGAATACTGTTTGGTCTGTATTTCAGTAAATAAAGACCATTGTTTGAAATCCTTTGTCTTACTTATTTCACATTGTGCAGTGGGGTATAGGGTTTATTCCACTGCTTCGATGAATGGATAAGTGAACTTTCTACTGCCAAACATGGGCTAAAAATTAATATTCTCTACAATTTCCATTTTGGTTATCGCATAAAATACAGCACAGAAATGGCTGTACGTTACTTAGTTAATAAAGTGTTGGAGGCCTTGAATGGGTGACATTATGAAGTTAGCATATTTTTAGATCTTTCCAGGGCTTTAGATACAGTCAATCATGCTATTCTTTTTACTAAATCATATAACTATGGTATTAGAGGTTTGGCCCTTGATTGGCTCAAAAGTTATGTGACTGATAGGCAGCAATGTGTAAATTTTCAAAATGTTGCATCTGCACCTATAAAAATGACCTGAGTGCCACATGGATCTATACTTGGACCACTTCTTTGCCTTATCTATATTAATAACCTTGGTACTTTATCTCGTGATCTTTTTTCTTTGCTCTTTGCAGATGACACAAGCTTACTTTTTACTGGAAATAACTTGAACACTTTAGAACAAGATATTAATCTTCACTGAAAATAATTTGAATACTTTAGAACAAAATATTAATCTTTCAATCATATTGTGATAAACTGATTCAGGGCCAATAAACTTTCAGTCAATTTAGATAAAACTAACCATATGTGCTTTCAAAATAAGTCTTATATATTTGATAAACATAGCTTGTCAATAAACGTTAAAGATGTGTTTTTAGAACAAACAGAAAATTGTAAATCTCTTGGTTTTTGGATTGATGATAAGTTGAACTGGACGTATCATATATTCTAAATTTCCAGTAAATTAAGTAAAATAGTTTGCAAATTTAATAAATTTCGATGGAAACTTGGGAAAAATATTTTGAATCAGCTATACTACACCTTAGCATTCCCATGTCTTATTTACTGCAATGTTAGCTGGGCTGCTAATTATATCACTAATCTAGATAAACTTATCAAAATACAACAGAAATTAGTAGGCATTTTTGGCAGTGCTGAATTTAATGCTCATACATCTCCCATTTTCGAAGACGTAAATTTACTGCCTTTCAATGAAATTAATATTTATATGACTGCTGTATTCATGTTTAAGGTAATTAATAACCTTATGCCTACTGCTTTTCAAGATATGTTTCGCCATATATTTAATGTACATTCTTATATTACCAGACAGTCAAACAGTCAATATATTCCACGGTATCGATCAATACGCTGTTAATTTGCATTTAAATGTCATGGACCCATTGCATGGAATACTATACCAATTTATTTGCAAAACATATCTTCATTACATTCATTGAAAAGGAAACTAAAAGGTATTTAATTGGAAGCGTATGATGTGTTTTATTTATTAACGGCTTGTTTAACTAACTTTGTTTATAGTGCATATATATGTAGAAGGAACCAAAATATGCCACCTGGCTTGTATATCTTGCTACGTAATTTTAATGCTTTCCTGAGGGGACACTATAAGCTTCTTGGAATTTCAGTCCCCCACATGTATGTATGGCAACTTAACCGAATGTACTTTTGTGATTTATAAAACGTCAAATTGAAAATTCAAATTCAACATGCTGTAAGGGAGTCAAAGAAATGCTGGTCCATTCAAATTATAACAAATGATTTCTCAATGATTGTCATTGCTCTTTTTTAATTTGGTACATAGGCACACTAAAAGTCTTCAGTAAAGATGCTTGCCAAGGACCCGTTGAAAAACAGTTTGGTAACAGTGAATGGATGCCTGGCTCAAGACCAAGAATGATTAGATTAGTGGAAATCCAGCCAAAGTCAAAGTGGGTCACTATAAGTATGTAACATGAACACATGTTTACATTTCTAAGATTAAGATTTAGAGTAGAAGTTGGTGAAGTTCTTCCTGCAAATACGTTTCCAGGGCTACACGTTGTTTGTTGTACTTATTTCTATAAACCTAGTCTAAAATATGGTTATTTTTTATGATTTATCTCAACAAAGCAGCAACGCGTTGGCAAATTTAAAGACATACCGGAAACAAGCACATGTATTGACAGTTATTCCAGTAACATTACACCATAAAACAGTGCAAAAAAGTCGCTAGCACATACAAAGCTTCTCTAAATTGCTTATGAGCAGGTGGTTGATGAGACCTCTAAAGTCACATCTGGCACCCTTTTGTTGCACATAGAGACGACAGAGCACTCTCGAAGCCCCTGGGAGAGGAACATTGTGAATATCCTCGTGACTGGGCTTCCCTTTCCTCTCTGAAAAAGTGTAAGATTTCTTCAATGAAATGTGCCAAGAGAAGAAAATTTAAAGTCAATGCAGGCGTTTGCTTGACACACACTCTTGAGTTGAATTTTGTCTGGAATACCCATCCACACCACGAACGTTTTTCCCAGCTTCAAAGAGAAACACTGAAAACTGGCGCAAACAACTTCACTACTGCTCAAAAGAAATGCTTGGTGTGCTTAACAAAAACAAAAACGAAATAAAAAAAAATGGAATAAACGTCCTCAGAATTCAACAAGAGCTTCCTCTTAAAAAGCAACATGTAACACGACACACTATTTAATCATGCAGAATTTGCCCACAAGAAAGGGCCGCCTTTTATGCATACTTCCTTTGGGTTATGAAGACAGTTTTTTCCTCCGTCTTGTGGTCCCGGTTTTTTTTTTTTTTTTTGATTTAAATAATATGTGACTATAATGAGTGTACGAATATACAAATATATATATATATATATATATATATATATATATATATATATATATTTATATATATACATACACATATATATATATATATATATATATATATATATATATATATATATATATATATATATATATATATATATATATATACATACATAAATGTGTGTGTAGATAGTAATCATAGAAATGTATACTTTGCAATGACAAATGTGTGATGAGGTGAAGTGATCAATGTCGGCATGAATAATTTCGTTCTTTTCAAGATACCTTGCCACTTCATTCGTGCAGAGTTAACCTTAGCTATAAACCTGGAATATTAGTCAGTGGTACCTTAAATCACACGTAGAGTCACCATTAACAACTGCAGAGGACCATGTCACTCATTATCTAGGGGCTTGCAATCCTTTGATAGATGGACATAAATCACAAGTAGAGTCACCATTAACAACTGAAGAGGATCATTTCACTCATTATCTAGGTGCTGGCAATCCTTTGATGGATGGACATTTGAGGCCAATGTTTCCAGTAATTCGTCAGCTTTCACATGCTGTTTACAATTGACACTCCCCATGTTTGACTGTTCTCGAGCAACAGAGGTTTGGCCTTGTTAGGGTGAGCTATATATATGAGGTAATGACTTACAGCAGGTTAAATGTTTTGTTTACCCATATCGAGATCTAAACTAATTTTAAGTTGTTGCTGTTGTTGCCTGTTCATTTATTTGGAAGTTAGGCCGATCTTTATAATCGTGGACTAAGTGGCGAGTAATATCAGTACTAACAAGATGTGATAACTGTGAATTCCCCAACATTGGTTTTCAACGTGAAGATTACACATCACCCAACTCAACAACAGTCCAGAAGACGCAGCTTTCTTTTCTTTCAAAATCTTAATTTTGTTGATATATGAGGAGATAAAAAGGTTTTCAATGATATCAACTAAACTAAATACACATGAAAATTATGCAAGGTGAGTTCCCATCTGAATTCAACATGAAAACTGAGCCACCATTGACGTATTCTGTATCACTGCTCAATTTAGCATCTGTATTGTTGACAATTCCTAATATAATTAATTATTGGGTATGTAATAAACAAACAAACAAAAAACAAAAACAAAAAAACAAAAAAAGAATAACAAAAAACAAAAAACAAAATACAGAAAAAAGCAGACCCCCCCCCAAAAAAACCCATGCTCTTGATGATAGGGATTTTATGATGATTGAGTATAAACCCATAATCATGGATAAGAACATTGCCAGTCGAATCCTAAAATTCCTTTCATTCTCAATTAAAAGCAACTTTGGCATAAATGAAATGAAGAGTGTGAGAAGGGGTGGACTGCTCTGAATCCTAGCAGTTTCCTAGAAAATCAAATATTTTTTTTAGGAATCTCAGGTAAAAGATTAAATAAAAGTCAAAAGAGAATAAAAGTTCCCCTCCCCCTCCCCCCCCCCCCCAAAAAAAAATCCATGTCGTAAGTTGTTTAAGAACGGTTATGGTGGCATAATGGTCTGTTTTCCCCGTTCTTAAAAACAAAATTCTTTCCACTTCCTGGGGAAATAAAAATGTACTATCAACCGAGTTTCCAGTATGAAAATAAAACTTGAAATTAAAAAAAAAAAAAAAAACTTACGCCCCTCTCAAAACAGAAAAAAATACCTCCTTGAGATTTCTGTTTTACTGTCTCTTAGGAGACCAAAAGCTTTATAATTTCTAAAATATATATTCCTTCTGAAATAAAGATTACTACATGGGAGTCCCATGTGATAATTTTTATTTTAGAAGGTGAACACATTTTAGTGAGTGGGAATGTACGTTCAGAAACATGGCCCAGAATCCTGTGATCTGTGGATTAGAAGATTACACATATCATGTGGTGATCGAATTAAGTATATAAATCCACTTCCACAATCCACAATATACTTCCACAATCCACAATCACACAAAAATTCCACTTGTTAGCATAATTGGACTACATTACAAACCTTGTCAAAACAACTTGTCCCAAGAGAAACTTCACTTGTCTCGGACGAACAGACTAGTGCTATTTCAAACGCTGCTGTATGTACATGGACATTTTCCCTTCGTGGTTCCAATTGCATAATTGTTGTGAACAGTACCCTCTAAGTTCTTGCAATCAGGTGCCTTGTAGACAGGTAGGTTCGGACTTAACGCCATGTAAACAGTTGAATCAGATTGTATGAGATTTGCAATTGTGACAAATCAACCGCCCCCCCCCCCCACACACACAGCTACATTTGAAAGTTTTGAATTGAATTGATCCATTCATATCATGCCCAGCCTTTGTTACAATTATTTTTTGGAATAACAAGCTACAAGCCTCACCCTATACACATTACATGTGGGGCTATCCAAGGGCAAATAAAATAATACCTTTGTTTCCCTTTACCCAACCGACCATCCTTAAAACCTGCTGACGTACCACCTGTGCTTGCAAAGGAAATGTTATTGTGTTTCCCCTTACCCTGCTGACCCATCTGTAAATTCCCATAGCCATATATTTTGGTAAAACGACAAGTTTTCTTTGTTTTAAAGGCACAAAACTACAAAAATAAATGAATGAAATAGATAAAATTTGCCGACTTACAGCCGCTATTCTTTCCTGTCTGTTAGGGTTAACACCAATATTATTTTGTTTGGCCTAACTGCAGTATTTGTATTTAAGTTGTGCTATGCAGGATAGCAAGGCAGAATAGATAGATTGAATGCTGTAAGGTGAAATTGTAATGGAAATTTTCTAAAATTTTCAAAATTCAGCGCCGTCAAATCCTCAGCAAATGTGCCAGGGACCAGTGAATGTGTTCAAAAGTGCCCCCAGGGGAAGGAAGGATTATTTTTCTTGAACAAACAGGTTCAATCAATCTTTTTTATGTATTTTTAACAGAAAATGGGACATGTTAAACATCATATAAAGTGTCCTTACTGAGATTTTGGCCCGGGATTCTGGGCACAGAATTGAATTTAAGAGCCAGAATAGTGATCAGGTATGATAAAAAAAACATAACATTAAAGTTCATACTTATCAATACTTTATTTCACATGGATCCATTTGACAATAATAAAGTTTGCTCTGTGTATTTAAAGTTCTCATATTGACCCCAATGGCATAGCAATATTTTTGACAAGGGTTATTTGTAGAATAATGAAGGTACTGTTTCAATTTAAAGGATAAAACATGTGATCAGTATATATTTGGCACATTGAAGTTCATTAACTTATAAATATGCAATTCTTTACTTTGCAAATTCCCTTTACAATATCATTAAAAAGCAATAGAGGACATTACATATCAATTAAGTTTTTCCTTTCTCAGCAATATTGTAATTTGATACACACGCACACACACACACACACACACACACACACACACACACACACACACACATATATATATATATATATATATATATATATATATATATATGTATATATATGTTTATATATGTATATATATATCATATATATAGAGAGATAGAGAGAGAGAGAGAGAGAGAGAGAGAGAGAGAGAGAGACAGACAGAGAGGGAGAGAGAATGAAGGTTAATATAAGATATTATCTGCAGTATATTTTTCAGTTTTGCACACTGGTTGCAATATTTTTCCTCCGGTTAAAAGATTACATTATAATAACAAAGTCAAGTTTATCATTATATGCAATATTTAAGCCTGCATTTAGCTAGATACAACATCTTTAGAATTTTAACAGTATATTTGTGTGTCTGCTATTCATTTTCATAATCTTTTCTTTCATGACAGCTATTTCCTATTGTACACAGGTAACTCCTTAAATGAATTACAGAAATCACGCGGCAATTGCATTATTCCAAGATCTACAAGTACCAGGTAACAATGCACAGGGATGTTCCACGTGAAGTATTTCCTAATACCAAGCGCATTAATGAAACAACTTCTTATGGCTTAATGACACCAGATACAAGATGCTCCGACATTATCCAATTTGTAAAACCAGGAAAACTGCAGTGCCTTATAAATGTAGTGAAAATTAGTTAAGAAATAGCCTTGACAAAACCAGGCATTGAACAGTGTTTTCTCAAGGGTGATAGAGTATATGTAGTTTGTACAGTGGAGAAACTATTTATTGTAATATATAACCATAACCACGCAAGACTCATCTGACATATACATGCAAATACTTCAAAAGCATAATATCCTCAAAATTGAAACCTAGACTGTCAGTGAATGTTCAGAGCTTTACAGGCTACTAGGTTATTGCAAGCATTGTCGTGAACCCAGACAGCAAGACTGGTGACTACACACGCATTTATCTATGTGTAGGCTGATCTGACTGTTAAACATATGCTCAATTGTTCTTCATCATCATGCATTATCATGAATGGTAAATCTATTTTTCTCACCTGACATTCATGCTAATAAAGGAATAATATTGAGAACTTTCTTTGCGCTTGGCTGAATGAAAATTAACAAATAAGTTTAGCAGATCCATACTCAACCATAATGTTGGTGGCGATTGGCAGACTGACCCTGGTTTAGCTACATACATAAAGGGCTAATTGAGAATATAAGCAGAATGCTAAATAATCGCAACTGCTAATCCCATAACTAGGACTGGTGTTCATATTATTCATTCATGTTCAATATCTGTCAGCATTCAATTACTCAAAACGGGGAGATTTTGTAATTTTTACTATGATATGGGGGTAGATTTATATCATTACAAATTATATATAATATAGTGGATGATACTAAATGTTCATGGGGAAGATTGTTTAAAATTTGAAAATGTCTATGCATTTTTCCCTTAATTATGATAACAAAATGTGGGAGACTTGGCCTGCATGTTTCTGCCCCAAGGTCAATTCACCCAAGGTGTCCCAGAAGCCATAAATCGAGAGCTGCCAACCCTGCAAAGTGTACATGTACAATCTGACCTCAAAAACATGCAAATAGATACACAATAAGGCTTGTGCACATACATTTTCTTCAGCGCTTCATAGTAAAGATTCATCCTCAGCTTAAAATTAGCTTTAACTTTTTCACTACCACAAGCAATTAGTCATCTTAAGATTAATTGTGCCTACAAAATAATTTGATTATCAAATTTTAAATGAAAAGAGCTTCCATTCAAGTACTAGGTAGTTTAAGTTAAACCTATTTTCACAAATCACTAACTCAGGCAACAGCTTGCCTCGCATTGCATGAGACAAAATGTTGACTCAGTACTGCAATATTTAACCTCGCTTTGCACTTTAATTGCGGCACATTTTACACGCAAAAACTGCCGAGGTAAGCTGTTGACTGAAGCCGTGATTTCTGAAACTCTACTTAAATAAGCCATGCTGGTACTTGAATGAAATCTATTTTCATGTAGAATCGGAATATCAAAGAATCTTATATACATATATATATATATATATATATATATATATATATATATATATATATATATATATATATATATATATATATATATATATATATATATATATATATATATATAATTTCAGCTGGAAATGACTCCAGTCACCTATGGCAATGGAGGGGTCCAATATGCAAGTTATTAGGCTTGAAGTAGGAAAGTGACATTCAGCTTCATAGTATGGAACACGGACCAGCTTTTGTGTGTCTCAAAACAATCTTTTGACAAGAAAGTAAACTAGATATCTGTTCTCCTGATTTCTTATTTGAAAAATGCCAGTCTCTCACATACAAAGCTATATCCCTTCAACACAGGCAAATATTTTCTTGGTTTTTAAAACGAAGACTTGAAAGATCTAAGGGATTTTTTTTTCTTTCAACAAACAAGGCAAGGAATAATTTTACACAATAAAGGGAGCAGACCAACTATTTATTATATCTGTGCTTTTAAGAAAAAAAAAAAACAGGACCACAAATCAAGTGAGCAGAGCACTTTTTCAGTTCACCTGCACTTTTAAGAAACATCATGTTTATGCAACCATATCTGGAAAATTACTTCTCTTTCTTTATAGAATTGAGACTTTTAGCTGTCACATTTCCCTCATATCATTTGATAATAGGTGATGTTTCCCTACTCAGTAAAACTGGTTCTGGGCCAGTGAAGTTACTTCACTCTGACTTGAAACAATTGTTCTACCTCTACCCTATACTGGTCTTACATTTTACATGAATTTAATTGAATCTGCAATATATTTTACACAACATGATATTTCTATCTCAGCTAGTGGTACCACTGTGCAAAGCAGGGACTGCGCATCCACTTAATATTGCCCTACAATAGCAAATAGAATCAGAATCTAGGCACTTGGGTGGAATGTATTTTCCTCCTAAAAAAATGAAAAACACACACTGTTTTTCATGTGGTTTTTGCTTTTCCTGTACCCACTATCTGAGTCAAGTTTACCCATGTACATTAACTGAGTAAATTCATGTTTGCAAACAGATGCCCACCTTCTGCTTAATTATCTTCTTCTTTAGCTGGGGAGTGGTGTTTTCAATCTAGTAATTGGTGGTGATTGGCCTCCGTGCCCTGCATCGAGGCCTACTCCAGACCACAGCCATATTTCTCCAGCAACATTGTCATGTGAAAGGGAACCACAGACCTAATTGTCCAGAGAGTCAGATTGACCATTTTCAATAAAGTATGTGCGCTGTAGGACAATGAACATGTTTCTTCTAAGTCATCAACATCACTGCTAGTCACATAATATCTGTTCATGAGAAAAGTAATTTCTCGTAGGACAAGAGCGGTGAGAATAATGTGTACATCTGCATGTCTCTTGATGCATACCCATAAAGCAAACACAGAATGACTTTGCCAAAACCATGGCATTTCTTTTTTTTTTTTTTTTTTTTTTTTACAATCGTCACCTGTAAATCTGATACTTGATAAAGCAGTGCTAGCATTCTGTGCATACCACGTACCAAATCTTTTGTGTACTCTTATGGCACCAATACGTTCAAATGCATCAAATTACTTGGCCAAGGGTCTGGAAGCCGCCAGTTGTTTTGTATTACCTAACTTCAACAACTTACCTTTGGTACTTGACAATGCAAGAACCACAACATTATTGTTCCATTTCTGCCATGCTAGGCTTATTAAACATACTTACCCATTGGGGGTGTACACTCTTGTCGGGAGGTGAGGGAAGCTATAAATTTAGTACCTTTTGACCCACCAGTTGCAGATGTTTGGTCCTCCTTTATTTACTGTTTATGCATTTTAACCTTTTCAATTATTCCCAGCTTTTCACTGTAAGTGCATGGTCGTCATGTGCGTCCAGAATGTCCAAGCGTACCATGAAGCTGGTTGAAATTATCGAGTTTTGCAGTGCCAAAACTTGAAGGATATGCGAATGAGTGTGATAATTCCCCACATGCCTTTGTCAGCCATTTTCGAACCGATACAGTGAAACCTACCTGCAAAGAACATGTCGCACCTTCAATTGTAAATTTTTTTCCTCAATTTCTTTTATTTTTTTTAAATATCTCTGTTACATGTCGGAGAAGAAAGGGTGAATCATTTGTGCAACTTCCACCCGTGACTTTGTAATTGTGGCCCCTTGAAGCCCACGGATGGTTTACATTAGCAAAAGAAAACAAAAATATGTTCCTGTGTAATATTTCCCAAATGGGACTCCATCTGCACCTAAAATGATCACAAAACTACCTTCTGGCTACTTGCCAACCCAATCAAGAATGGAATCATTTCGGGATGAATGATCGTGCTTTAAATACACACCCGCAATAAATTGAAGCAAATCTTCAATATTGTGTTTGCAGCCCTAACTATCTGTTAAATATTCTACTGCTAAGGTAACTCATGAATATTATTTGACTTATCAATGAGGATGCTGTATGGCAAATATACTTCTACAGGGCCTTTTTTCTTGTTGTTATTATGTAAGCCTAAGTATTTTGTTTTTGGCATGAGACCACCATGGTAGTTTAGATTTACACTTTTAGAAAGGCGTGCTTGGAAACTAGTGTGAGCTGCGTGTTTTTGGAACACTTTTGGTAATACAAGTATCTTAAATTTGATAAATGTAGACACATAATTTACAAGGTCTTTAGCAGGGTATGCATTGACTATTGTGTGCCATAGGGCATCCAAAACAAACCGTGCCTTACATTTGTATATGTATGGGGACACTGACTCACAGACACATGAAACAGGTGCCTTGCTAATGCGCATAATGCAGACTCTACCCCCGCCCACCACCACTACTTGGAGCACTTGTCAATGGAAGGCCTTTGTCTTATATACATAATAAGGTATGAAAGCTTTGACAATGCGGTCGGCACACCCCGATTGGTAGTGCACAAAAAAGTTGTATATTGGAACTTTCAAAAAAATAAACGTGTTTTCTTTTGTCATTGTATGAAAGTGTGTTGAAATGAAATGCACTTTGCACTTGCTAATAAAGCGTTAAAATTGCATTTGTTGCTGTGCTCGTGGCAAACACTACGTTGATACAACTGCCTCTACATTCACGCCAGCGTTTCGCTGAAGTTAGAAATATTGGTTGGTCTCTTTGTTGTCACGACTGAAGTCACCTCGTACCCAGGGAGCCACCCTGATTCCAACACAAGGAACATGTTTTCTATGTGTACTCCAAGACAAACTTAGTGCATTTTTTTTTCATCATGGTGGCGTGCACTTACTGGTAAGCAAATTACAATATTTATGTGCAGGGCATACTTCAAACAAGATCTATCTGTCAGAATCATTAGAACTCACACATGTATAACTTAGCCAACATCATCAATTTTTGAAGTGTATTTGGCAGAGTTGATTACACGTTTTGATTGAAAGCCTGGCAAATGCAGGCTTCACTCGATGTTAGCAAATTGAGTCGCCCTGATGGAATTAGTCCCATTTTACCAAAAGAAAATGCTTCATCAATAGCACCCTCAATTTCAGTTGTTTTAAATTTATCTCTGGAACAGGGTATTTTCCCTCGAGATTTGAAAAGGCATATATAACATCAATACATGAAAAGGGGGATACAGGCTTGTGCAGTAACTATAGACCAATATCACTTCTAAGTTGTGTGGGTAAAGTATTTCAGCTTGTAATTTGAGTATGTCTTCAATTTTCTCAGAGATAGTTTTGCTTCATCTGAAAAGCAATCAGGTTTTATGTCAGGTGATGGCACCATTAACTAGCTCATTTATCTTGATCATCAGTTTGTGAAGGCAGTTGATCTGCACAAAGAGGTACATGTGGTTTATTGTGACATAACCAAAGCCTTTGCCATAAATCATGTTTTTGTGTACCATTTGAAGAGAGCCAATGAAGACGGTAGCCATAGTTTTTGGGGAAGACAATTATACAAATATGGGCCTGAGTGTGAGAAACTGTTTTCGTAAGTCGCCCTTTTTGGTTTTTGTATATAAAATGAGCATGAACATTTTTAAGTCAGCTCTTTGAGAACAATCTGTTCATTTGCAGGTTAAGAAAATCAGCTGCTCTCACGCTATAATAACTATCTGTACTGTGAGATATATATGTATAAGCGGTACTTAGTTACATGTGACCTAAAAACTCCGGCCGTGTGTCAATGGCACTAATTACTAGCTTAAATACAAGTCTGATCACTGGGGCTTACCCACAGGCCAATGTCATTACAAAATTTCACATATCAGTCCTGGATAATTGACTCAAAGTCGGAACATATTTTTGAACGTGTTTTGAACAGCCCAGACCTATGTTCTCCATAGAAGTTAAAAGCTAGTCGAAAGGCTGCCTTATCTTCAACATTATCAGTGTTACACATTTGGCACATACAAAGTTCTACAGGTGTCGTTTGTCCTGCATATCGCTCAACTTCAACTTTCAGTGTGCAGGCACTTACTCGCAAGTTACTAAAATTCTGTCATTGGTTGACAAGAGTGTTTCTACCCAGATAGGTTTCTATTTTGATTTTTTTTAACGTAAAATAAGTATGTACTTTGTAGGCACGATCAGTTCTGTTAACGAGATCCAACCACTTAATCTTATAAACACTGTACAGGCGCTGTGTTGGTATTTTGACAATTTGTTTAGTCAAACCTCCGAGATTGGTCGACGTCTCATGTAGACCAGTCAGATTTCATCTCTTACACTACTAATGAAGCAGCTTTTATCTCCCCTGTACAACTCATAATTTCCTCAAAGATACTTCAGTTTTAAAGTTTCCAGGTCATTCAACTGTAAATCAAACCAACATTTTACAGGATCACATACAAATGGAATCAAAAGTGGGAAGCTTCCTATTTCAGCTTTAGCTGCAACATTTGTAGCTTTTAGATGAATGCCCAACAAATATTTACAAAATTTGTTCTAGATACTTTCAACTGCAGCTTGATCATACATTTGGCCAAAATTATTGGCATTTGATCCCTTCAGCATAGATAGACTCCGGACTTCAAAATCATAAGAGAATACAGGGTATACAGGTGAATTAATTAAACAGCCGTCTTGCAAGTTTGACATTATCGTCAAATCGATATTGTCTTAATTTAAACATTGCTTTACTAGTTTGACCACACAACTTATTAACTGCAGTTTTGAAAATCCAAGAGGCACAAAACTCATGGGCATATGTATCATGTAACAAGCGTTTGTAAGCTGTAGGTGTCCCAAGTAAAATATATTTATAATAATGTCAACTATAGACACACTTCAAATTATAATGATGCAGTGCAATTTAGCACAGTTTATCAAGTATGGCCTTTCAGCTCCTGTAATGTATACAGATGTTGATGGTTTTAAATTGTTCGATGAAGGAAATAATTTAAAATGGGACTTTTTGCCGTTTTTACTGTTTTTTTTTTTAAGTTCGAACCAATGACCAACTCAACCTCACGAGCTTCATAGATGCGCATAACCACATCTCACTTGCTGTGAAACATTCAGTTAATGGTTGTCATATCTAAGTACAGTACAATGCAGGTTGCAAATAACCCCAACTTACCTTTCATTTGGTATGTAAGCATATTTGACGGGTGCTGAATAGAAGGCTATGTGTCATATTGGTATCTGTCTTCACAAATACCTCATAAATGGTTTTAGGCATCAGAGAGATAAGCTGATAGCTGTATCGAGATTTTCCTCCGTGAAATAGAAATTTGGACGTGTTGTTACTGTCCGTGGCCATAAGGTCTACAATGAAATCTACCTGAATCGGTATCACCCCTTTGAGTCTAACTTAGTAATAAAGAAATGGCAAGTTTTTGTGTGATTGCAAAATAAGCCCTCTGTGGTGGTTAAGCCATTGGTCTTTCACAATATAGGAGAAGGTTATATTCCCGATGGTATTGTATGTGACACATATATAGGCTCACTCCATTTCATACGTAGTTGAATCCACTTTTGAGCGACATTTCATCCTTTTTTATATGACGAAGTTGAATGGAGGCAAATCCTTTCTTCCGCCACAAGTGTACACTAGCGGGATTATCGATGACAAACACGTCAAAACAAAAATATTTGCCAAGCTCTGGAAACTCAACAGAACTCATGTGTTTGCTTCGCTGTGCGGCCAAATGACCAACTTTCGTTTACTTAAAAATACATTTGGCATTATATTCTGAAGCTAGAGGTCAATCTTTATGAAACTTGGCCGATAGTTATATATGCAATAGACACATAAAACTGTATATTCTTTTGACCTTGAAATGACCTTGAACACAAATATAGCTTTAAACAGATTTCTAGAGCCAATGTCACCTAGATATGGATATATATACTCAAAATGACCATTTGATTGGAAAACAATGAAGTCTCAGGACTATCTTGAAAAAAGAAAAAGAAAAAAGGAAAAAAATATTTGGCATGTTACCAAACATAACCTGATCTAAAAAAACTCTGGATAGAGCGGCTTTTTTTTCAAATATCACAGCCGTTTGGAGTTGCTTCATTGAAATAAGTCCACCACCGCACGCCGCTAAAATAGTAGATAATTTTGAGAGAAAAGTTCACCTGAATTTGTTAAATGCTAGTGAGATTATCACAGTTTGAAATCAGAGCCTCGTTTTCGAATTCTGAAACCAACACGACCGCAAACACTGGATTAATGGGTTAAAATTTCAAATCGACATAATTTATATGATATAAAAATTGTTGGATGAACGTTTTTAATTGTATACTAATTGTAATTATCTCTGCGTATCCCCTATTTGATATACAGATGTCTCGTAAGTAAACATTAAATAAACTATTACAAAATACCCCCTGTACATTTTTTTTTATGTTCATTAACTGCTGTGAGAGAATGGTTTGCTTTATTGCTGTTCAAGTCTATATATTTACATTTGGAGTTTTTGTTAGCACTGAAAGAATAGGGACAAATTTTGTTTTCATCAGTCGATGGTAACATCATGTACAGCACGGCACGTGCCAGTGCCTACTTTGCAACATAACAAGTAGCTGGCCACACCCATAGCTCCTCCCACTGATAAACAAAAGGTCCTTCGCAGTGGCTATCAAAACTTTTACGCACAAATATTCATGACAAATTTAATTCTAGTATTAATGTTAATATAAATATAAAAAATGAAGTCTGTTTCTGTTGTTGTCATTGGCATGTAACAGCGCGGTATGGTAGGCATTTTTCATGACGTCGCGAAAATGCCTACCATACCGCGCAGTTACATGCCAATGACAACAACAGAGACAGACTTCATTTTTATATTGAACCGCATGTGTCTCTCATGTGTAAGGTAATAAATGGAACATTCACACAACATGTTGAGCCAGGCAGTTGCTCAACTTGTATTTGTATGGCTGGCAACTTTGCAAAAGTAATTCCCTCCTGACATCAGGTGTGCAGGGTCAATTACCAAAATGTAATTATACCTCACAACTCTCTCGTCATGAAGCCTCCAGTAGTTGCCGGAATTCCTTCTGTCTGCAACACACTAAAGCATGCCGGTCTAATATAGGACTATTTTGCATGCATGGGTTTATTTGAAGCCTTTACGACTTACTGGCGCTAATTTCAGGCAGATCATAATGCTCACGACACACACACACACACACACACACACACACACACACACACACATATATATATATATATATATATATATATAAACGTGTGTGTGTGTGTAAATGATTATTAGGGGAGGTCAACATTTTTACAGACAGTACAGCCACAAAAACAGCCTAGACTAAAGCAACGTCCTGTACACCGATTTGTATCCTTAGCTTTACAACTAGATGAACAAACATCAGTGGAATTGGTAATTGGGATGAAATGGTATGTACCAGAGTATGGGTTTATGTGTACAGGTAATAGGCAAATTGTGTTAATTTGACTGTGTTTGTAACCAGGTACAGGACAGATGTTCATCGGTAAGCATGCTGCAAATACTTAATTTATTAAACAAGAAGATCGAGGAATATACTGCAGTGAATCTGAATTTGATTTCGTAGGTGAATAAGTACAGACAATATGTATAGCAGTAAATGAGTACATATCATTGGGACTTTTTTCATCCCAATTCAAGAGATCTTAAGTAGAAAATTGCCACCCAAGGTAACTGTGAGAACATCTCAATATCGGGGTGGGGTGGGGGATGTACTTTGATCCAAATACTGAACTGAGCTAAAGGAATAGAAAGCTAAGGAATACTGAACTTGCAATTGTTGCCCGTTTAATGGAACTCAAAAAGGCGCAAACATAACTGAACCGTCTTACATTCAACATAGGTAAATAAAGCACACCACCACAAATGTTTGTTCTTATCGCTGAATATTTAATTTTCTGTACAATTCATGCATGTAAAACGAAAGAAGGATCATGTTCATATTCTTGATTCTACCCTTTGAACCCGGCTTATATATATATATATATATATATATATATATATATACATACATATATGCGAGTCATTGGATGCTTAGGGTATTACCAGTGATTAGATTAAAATAATTTCCTTCGTATAGGCTATATACGTTGCTTTTGCTCCCCACATGTTGATTTGTCTTATTAGCAGTATGGCGTAGGTGTTCAGTCATTTTTACTCCCCTCACCACACCACATGTGGTGCAATTATTCTTCAATATTGACATCAAAATAAGAGGTATTGGAGACCCTAGAAACTGTAGAATCCCACAAGGTACAGAATTAAAAAAAAATCTTGATCATTTGTCCATGCGCACAGAACCACCTAATCACGTATCTAAAAATAGTCCTTCTTTTCATTAAGTGACGTTATCTCTGTCATTAAAACTTTTTCAAGGCAATTTAATGAAAGAAAATATGTAAGTGTTTTATTCTTTTTGAGAACAAATGGCGCCGTGTAACTCACATATATATACATATATATATATATATATATACGATTCCTGTCAAAATTCATTGAATAAGTTAAGTCCTGTCTTTAAAAGATGAAAAGTAAATACTGCCACATATTCGCACATACATAAAAGGTCTTTCCCATTGCATCTGCGCAACATTGATATGCCATGATAATCATTATTTCACCAACACAGTCATCTGAGTTTCATGTTCTTTGTATTATATACATGTCTGATTATGTTTTTTTTGTACCGTAATTGTGTAAATAAGGAAAAGATGTTCTATCCCTAATTGTGGCATCACTCATAACTAATTTGTGGTCAGAGTCTTTGTAGCAGGTATACCGTGAAAGTTTAGATTTCTTACGCAACATTACAGCTCGTCATAGGTGCTTTCGCAGTTTTTTCGTTGTACACACAATATAACATGAAACACATTATTTTCTATTGTGAATGCCAATGTAGGTTATTCCGTGATACTTGGTACATATTCATGAGTCTGCAGACGTCGAATGCAAACTCGCATATTTTATTGGAAGCAATGGCTTAGTTTTATGTATTACTAAATGCATTAAGCACACGAAATGGCATAAGACTAGAACTCTTGTAAAAAAACAATGATAGTCCTAGTATTTGTCTTATATTGAAATGATAATTGTAGGTTTTACCATGATCGAAAATATAACTTGTCAATGACGTTCTCTAGTTTGTATTTCATATAGTTGCGGTTGTTCTTGAAAACAGAATGTCTGGACATTCCCCTCTCGCCTTTCCAGCACTAACTTTCTTTAGAGAAATTCAAGAGCAGATAAAAAACATTATTGCTTCAAGTAGGGGTATACCAGGCACCTGATTGCAAACGGCCGAACACAATAAATCGCCCATTATGGTGATCAATGGGACTACCCGAAGAGTGAGGACATAAAAAGCAAAAAAACAAAACACAAACAAACAAAACAAAAAGAAAAAAAACAAACAAACAGAGAAACAAGCAGACAAAAACAAAAACAAAAACACACACACATGCTGCAGCAATTTGTTTGCCGTGTATAAATTGTAATATAGAGTGAGAGGTGAATAACACAACATAAATCTGCCAATCATCAACTGATACGTTTTTAAAGCCTTGCTTTGAGTCCTGATTTTTAGCTCTATGTTTGAATGTGTTGGAAACTCTGTTTGCTTTTGCTTGTGCTTCAGAGAATATACGTCCATAAATTATCCATATTCAGACCAGAAACAAATAGGTGGCGTCATAATTGATAATTGTTGATTGGGTACCAAACCAATGTGCACTGCAGATAGTGTATCGCTTCAATTGATAGCACGCCCAATTATGGTGTGATGGTATGTTCAAAATTACACACATTTCTTGAACCTGTTTTTTTTTTTTTTTTTTTTTGTTCAATTATTTGCTCAACCGATTCTGTTATGAACATTATAATTTGCTGCTGGAAACTAGTGGCTTTCTGTATACCATTATTAACAGATCTAATGTGTGAATGTTTGAAAATGATATGATGGCTGTATATACACCTACCAACTTCTATTGTGTAAGCATGGCCATATTTTTTTTCATTATGGTGTCTTGCAGTCCAAGAGCAACAAGAAGAAAAGGTAATTTGCTGGATCTAAATATTTTGTCAGCACTGACGGGAATTTGGCTTTTGTATTAGGCCTTTAAATCACATTTTTGAGTTTGGAAACGTCGCTTTTTACATTTGAAAATTGAATATATATATATATGGTACAAGCATTATATGATCTGTGCTTAACATTAGCCAACAGCATGGTTCAGAGAAGTTAGTATTTGCATAAATGTGAACGGCACGAATGCAAGAATCACAGGCGTACGAAAGTATTCTGAGTGCGAGAGCACCGATGCTGCCTGTGTAGTAATACCACAAGGCCAGTATTCCACGACCAACGTTACTCATACCACTCCGTATACATGTGAATAAAGTACATATTCCTTCCTTGAATGTGGTAAAACCACACATGTATGTGTTCCTTATCTGTTATTCCCCATGTTGAATAAAGTTTCAGTGCGTTTCCAAGCGTACGGTGCACAACACACGTACATTACTGTCACCGACGCCTTTTTTGTCGAGATACTTTTGCTATTTATCTTCCGTTTTCATGACCCGGAAAAAGTGAAAATGGCAACGTAATAGTTGGTGTGACTAAGCTATTACAGATGTTCATGTGGAATATTTCCACACGCCACGAATCTGGTAATCACACACAGAAAATCTCACTTAACAGTGTGACAGTTGTGGAGAGCGTGTGTACAGCTGCAAAATATAAAGTTAGCGCAAAGTGCCATCTAGAGTTTCGTCAATGCAAAATGTTTTTAAAGGAAATGTTTGATTGCAAATTGCAAAGAAATCAATGAATTTAACGCAAAATGCAAAGAGAAGGCTTTGGTACCATAATGCAAAGAAGGCAAAAAAATAACGTTTTAATGCATACATGCGGACCTGGTTATTATCATCTTTCATTACCCCGGAATATTGTGTACATATGCATATTAATCATTATTCTTCAACCTAGCACAGTATGGTAATTCTGGTCAACGTATTATCTTAAACTTTTCTCCTTTATCAATGTTGTTTATAATGCAATTATATGACTCCGAACAAAATACGGTTCCTCCAAATCGGAACAAGTGGCCTATACTTATGTTGCTCTTTTACTATAACATAATTTTCCCGATTGTACTGACCACAATGCTTTATTCCATGAATTGATGCTCGGTATACTTTGCTGCATATACTCTATAGTGTCTGTCCTGCTAGCTCATGTCATAACATATCTTAGGAATGCCTATGCTCTGAAAATATGATTGTATTTTAAGCTTTTTATTACATATACCTGTACATCTCTGAACGTGTAATATCTGGTCTGTTTATCCACTTTCTTTCTTTTGTTTCAGAATATCAGCTGACATATTATTTAAATGATATTTTGAAATGCATTTGAAATTCGATTTCAAGATATGCCTGCTGCTTATAAAGAAAAATACATATAATTGTGTTTTAAAATAATAACAAAGATTTGCTTACCTCCTGGTATTCTTTGAAAGTGCTCATGAAATATAAAGAAAATAAAAAAACAGATGGGCCATCTTTTCCACAGGTATATAACAGATGGAAGACAGGTATTACTAAAGTGTTTTGTTTTGTGACTTAATTATCTCAAGTTGGAAGCATTCCTCAACTTTCTGACTGCTGTGAGTGATGTATTTCGGTAATGGAAAGCAAAAATGTTACCAGGAGTTACCTTTGGCACAGATACATGGCTACTCACCAAAACAAGTTCATGCAAGCTTTACATAGATGAAATAAATTTTTAAATTTCGAACATTGAGAGTGAAACAGAATATATCGCATATTACAGATATTTTTTTATACGTTTCAGTTTTGAAGAGAGAGCATCTATTTTTTAATGAGAAAGTACTACATGTCAAATTAACATCACTTTTAAGGGAATCTTTTTAGCAGAAAAATACCCCTTATATTGTACAGCAAATGGTCTTTTGTCCCCGTAATGTATAACGGCGTGGTATATATGTATTTATACAGAGTCAATTATAATCTCGAATATCAAATAACAGTAAGTGCCAGAAATCATGGGTAAGGAGGGAAACAGGGCACAGATTATGTTTGCGGGCAGAATGATTTCGCAAAAAAAATGAAATATCAGTAATAGTCGTATCAGTTGACGAGTGTCTCTTTGCTTCTGGAATTACATTGAATTTCTGTTGGCAATCTCCAAAATGCTGCAATATTTATTGCAAGCGTTTTCAACGTATAGTCGGAATTTAGATATGTAAAATTGGATTTACACATACATACATACATACATACATACATACACACACACACATACATACATACATACATACATACAAACATACATACATATATACGTATGATCGAAATTTAGATGAATAGGATTTTATTTTTAGATATTTGTAACCTTATTTTAAATATGTGAACAGACGGTAAATTACAGATATTCTCAGGTTTGGTATACTTTATGATCCATCTAATGTCACACAAAAGTATATATTTTCTAAAAGAAAATATCAATTTTGAGATAATATATAGTTTATCATGTTTATATCATCTCCAACAAGAAGGCAGGTTTATATAATAGCAAGTTTGGATCAAAGTCGTATTTTATGTATTAAGTGCTGTAAAAGTGGATCACATCTTTACATTACTTTGTCATCTACATATCAAACTAGAAGGTGTCATTACCATATGGAAAACGTAGTCCTAGGGAACAAATCCAACTCAATTCCGACGAAAGGCACTCTTCCGTGATATGTTAAGCTCAATTTCATAATTGATAGTTCATCTGCATCCAAAAGCGTCCAAACCGTAAACCCCAAAGGTCCATAGCGCCAAAACAAAGACATGTCTAGTTTTAACATGACAAGATATCAAAGAAGTTTAACGTACTTTTGCAATTTTTTACTTGCTACAATTGGAATAATAGGAATCTAAAATTTAATTTTAGATATCCGACAAGTATGTCATCTGTATAAATATCCTGAATTGAACTTTAGATGTCTACAATTTGATTTTTTAAACATCTAGAGTACATTTTTAGATATTTGTCCTTAGCTCTCTTTGTAGATGTATAAAATTGTATTGTCACAAAATTGCAAATATTGCAACAGATGACCGATTTTGATCCAAAAAAAAAAAAAAAATATATATATATATATATATATATATATATATATACTAAATGCGCCCTTGTGGCATGCTGTGGTGTCGATTGATTTTCTGGTCACCTCTCGTTGAATTTGTTTTGCTTGCCGGAGGGCATGTAATATTTCAAGAACTGAAAATATAGGAAAGTGCCTGTTCATGATAAAATTGCACCACTCTTTGCTGAAGAAATTAAGGCCTAGGAGGCCTCCCGACGTGATCCCATGCAATTCCAAGGCAACGCTTTTCGACAGGAAATATTAAGCTTTGAAAACGCAACAAAAATATCATGATCTAAAAATTACCAGTGCGTGATTATCTGAAAATGTTCGGTAGATAGCCTCCCAAGGAATATACCCAGAAAGTTTAAAGTGAATCTGACTGACGGTTTTGGAGTAGAAGTCGGAAATAGGAAGTATTATTTTGTCGAAAAGTGCCTGCCCCTCACGCACAAAGTGCCGCGGCACGAAGTATGTGCAGATGCCAGCGCAACTTCCACAACACCTTTGGATAACAAATTATAAATATGCAAAATTGATTTTAAACATCTATGAATTATTGATGAATATCTAGAACGAATTACACATTGCCATAATCGATTTATTAGTTTTAGATGTTTGTAATTTGAATTTTTAGATATCTTAAACTTGCATTATAAATATCCACATGTAGAACAGGCTTGAAAGTGAAAGCGTTCCATCCAGCAAAAATATCAGTCAATTCTGCAGCATTACAAGAAACGGCAAGGCTACAAACCTCAAACTGCCTATCATTCAACGAGATCAGCCAAACCACATTCAACATTGCATACCTCAATATCCGATCACTTCATGCCCATTATGAAGACTTCTTGACTGAAGCCACCATATCTAATGCAGTACTTAGTGTTCTGTGTCTTGTAGAGACAAATGTTCAATCATACCACAACTATCCACTTCACAACATGGTATGTGTGTCTCAACCTACAGCACATGGGTATTCCATATACTGTACTAAATCACATCCCATTCAGAAAGTACTAAACTGGAATTTACCAATCATTTAAATTGTTGGCATAATAGTAAATGCAACATTGATTCTTACAATTACACTATCGTGACCACCGTATGTCAATCTTATCCGATCAACCTACCTGATCTTTTATATATTAACATACGTCCAAGTGTACAACAGGTACTGCAAAGCTCTATCTCATTAAAAAAAATCAAACTACGACACTCCTAGGCCCACCCGACCTTCGATGCACAGACTAAGTTGGTACTATGTATAACCTTTGGAATGATATGAACGCTATCTTCTTTAAAACCATCATCGCTCTTTGCTATATCAAAGTCTTTTTACACGATTCCGCAGTCATCATTGTTTAAAATGAAAAAGTACTGGGACACATTTTCCGAAAACATTAGCCGTTACATAAGTTCTACCTTTCAAGAGTAAGCAAGGTAAAATTTATCATTACCAAGAGCAAACCTATAAGCTAATTGCTCATTAGTTTTTAAGAGAAACCTTGGACCAATAAAATACCCTCTCAAGGTCGTAGCCAATATGTCAATTGTACAGAATAATAACATTGACAAAATATCAGAAAAACATGCGGAGTCATCTATTGAACAATTTAAAGTCTTGCCATTCAAAAAGTGTCTTTGCAGAGTTTCAAAGAAATTGGCCAAGCAGTTTTGGAGAAGATTTTGCCAAAAAAAAAAAAAAAAAAAAAGACAAACAAAAAAAAAAAAAAAGAAAACGCAAAAAAAAAAAAGAAAAAGAGAACAAAAAAAAAGCCATAAAAAAAATCTGTAAATGTCAATTGCAAAGAATACTAACATTAACAAAATATCAGAAGGAAAAAATGCGGCGCCATCTCTTGAAGAATTTAACGTCTTGCGATTCCCAAAAGCGCCTCTGCAGAATTTCAAAGCAATTGGCTAACCACTTTTGCAGAAGGTTTTGCCCCCCCCCCCCCCCCGCAAAAAAAATCCAAACAGCACTAGATCGGTAACATTTGAACACTATCACTAGGGACCCACCCAAGGTAGATTCCCACCAAGCGTGCAGAGTATGCTTGAGCTCCCTAATTTACGTGCATGAAATTGTATCAGGATTTGTGATCATTGGTGGAAATGATTTGGGTTCCGTATGTGTATCTCTTGTGATGCATTTGTCTTTTTCCTCGCAACCGGGGCTTCAATAAAACTATTATCATTATTACTGTCAAGGCAACTGTAACCCAAGCTGCATTGCCTTTACCATGAAGGAAAAGAAGATCTATCCACCCGCCGTGGACATAGTTTGAGTCTACCGTCACATGGTAGATCTTCTGATTTTCTGTCAACAAAATTAATTGAAATTTAGCGATCTCCCGATCTTCAGTGGAACTTGCAGGGCCAAGTGAATTAAGCTTCAAATTTTCATCACCCATTTTTGATATATCTCTCTTGATATTCATGCTTAGCTACTTAGCGCCTCTGCACATTGGTTACTGTTCTGGTGGTGATGGGTGGTGAAAACGTTGTAAACTTTGTGTCAACCGTAACCTGCTTTATTGACAAGAAGTGTACATTATTTGCGGCAGTGCCTAACTTTTTGAATACGCAAACAAGGGTACATGCACCTAAGATCGTCCACATCCAATAACTGACCACTTGGATTTTACGTGAGCATTGCTTGAAAGAGGGTCAGCGTTTGTGCAAAAATACACATAACTTTCATAATACAGAAAGTTTCCCGCTTTGAGCTAGATTCATCAAGACGAACATGTGTATCATTTTGCTTGGAGAGTACTTTTGTGATTTATCTATGATAAATGAGCTCCAAAATCACTACGGGAGTGAATACTAACCATACTGGATTCAATAGGAAACAACTAATACCTCAGAAAATAAGCCTTTATTTCAGTTCAGTCGTCAAAAGTGATGTTAAAAAAGTCTTTGGTACCGTCTTCAGCACGTAAAAGCACATGTACATGGACGTTTTCTTATGAGAAGATGAGAAGAAAAGGAAGGCCGCTTTAAATTAGATTTTCGAAACTTCATGGAAACCACTACTGATATATTGTTTTGATTTATAGGACATGTTATTTTACAATATGCCACGTAATAATAATAATGATAATGATAATGATGATGATGATGATGATGATGATGATTATCATTATAATTATTATTATTATTATTATTATTATTATTATTATTATTATTATTATGATGATGATGATGATGATGATGATGATGATGATGATGATGATGATGATGATGATGATGATGAGGGAATGCAAAATAGAAGGGGAAAAGAGTTTAAACAATGACAGAAAAACTGCACTAAAATCATAGTGACAAAAACCATGATCCAAACCCATCAGCCGTCCACCAGCAAATTCGAAATCAAGTAGTCGAAAATGACAGACAAACAACTCCGTACCTTTTTATACCAGTCATGATACCATGATTGGAAGGATTAATGCAACAAAAGACAGAGATTGAGCAATTACCAAAACACAAACTTCACATGCAAACTAAATCTTCCAAGACCGCAAAAGATTAAGAGGAGTGGTAGGCTTGTTACATTTCGTTATTCCTGATGTATCAGCTCGTTGACTTGAGAGCAAAATAAGAAAAGTACATTTACGTCGTTTTCGTGATATGTATGAACATTATAAGTATTGTAACTATGAATTCGGGAAAACAGCAAAAAGAAAAACATAGCCAAAGCAGAATGTATGTGCTAGCTTGCACGTAGGATGGTTTTTTTTGACAATGAACTTGGAATTACATTTATATGTTTGGGATAATATCGAACGGGAATGCAAGTGGGAGTTACCTTGGCTCAAAACAAAAACCAAGAAAGTTAATGTCGTACATGATAACGATATCTGGGGAGGAACCAATAGGGGAACCAGAGCTACACAGGTTACGTTAAGCCCCTATACAGGGCCAAAGGACAAAGGCGTCTTTTGTCTGGTTGTGATTTGCATGACATACCTACACTGTATCTGTAATTGACAGACCTTTGTGGTCGAGTAGAGGAAGAGGTTTGCCCTTGCACATCAAATAGCATGGACAGATAGGACTGAAAGCGGGACACTGATATGCCAAAATGTTTTAAACGGGAGGATATGCTTTTATGGATTCACTCTAAAGGGACCCATAATGATTTCGGCACTCTCTCCATTCACCATTTGGTGCAGTTTAATGTGCTGCATCCCATGAGATGCATGTAGAAACAGGCAAACACAATTTCGTACGAAGAAGCCCCTAATTACGTCCTCAGTTGTTATGCAAGATGATGCCATGCTTCTTTATGCCAGACATACGCTTGATGCCAAAGTGGCTTGGGACTCCTAACATTGACCTCTGCCTTCAGAATTTTGCAAATAAAATTTTTATTCAACGATGACGTGTGTTACGCGCCATCAGCCCGTCTGCACAATCGACCGATCACACTGCGCTCAGAATGGATCTGTTGTTTACCCACCAATCTATCGATGGCGCTGGGTATCACTTGATTGTCCATTGTTTATTAGGAAACATCGTTATTGTTGTGAATCCTTTCATTGCGCTGCAAAATAAGTGGGTTTTATGTCATACTTTTTAAGATCAGAAGTAAAGCAGTTTTGTGTTACCATAGGCAGTAACATTTTAGTAGTGACATTTTCAAACTTTAATGTCTTAAACTGTGATGATGGAAATCAAACTTTCAAATTTAAATAATGCGTGCGAAAGTGGACATATCTAGTTTCATGTCAATTTTTTGGTTACTGTCTATTTTATTCCTAGTATACCACAAACCTTTGAATTGAATTTGAGATGACACCGCTCTTTATGATGGTTT
Organism: Hermodice carunculata; assembly: GCA_964020975.1. Lineage (NCBI taxonomy): Eukaryota > Metazoa > Annelida > Polychaeta > Eunicida > Amphinomidae > Hermodice > Hermodice carunculata. The sequence goes on along the minus strand of OZ026628.1, from coordinate 74,898,763 downwards.
TGCAGATTTCAAATTGAGTAATTTCGCAATATAACACTTTTAACCCACCTAAAACCGACGAATATCAGCGTCCAGTAGAACTTCACAATTATAATTACGCTCGAATGTGCCAACATATTATCTTTTAGTTAAGGCCACTGGTTGTAAGGGACAATAAGCTCTGGCGTTTTGTTTTTGGGCTACTTTACCTGACACATTCAGTTATTTGAAACAATTTTAGGAAACATATGGTGTCATTGTAATGAGTTTTACCTGTATCTGTATTAAATGTCTTTTTACACAACCAGTATGGTGTCTGTCTGGATAATACGTTTTATATATACATATATTTACATTCTGAGTTTTTGTTAGCATTGACAGAATAAGAACAAATTTTGTTTTCATCAGTCGATGGTAACATCATGTACAGCACAGCACGTGCCAATGCCTACTTTCCTACGTAACAAGCGGCTGGCCACACCCATAGCTCCTCCCATTGATAAACAAAAGGTCCTTCGCAGTGGTTATCAAAACTTTAACGCACAAATATTCATGACAAATTTAATTCTAGTATTAATATTAATATGAATATAAATATAAAAAATGAAGTCTGTCTCTGTTGTTGTCATTGGCATGTAACAGCGCGGTTGTTGGTAGGCATTTTTTTCATGACGTCGCTATCGCGACGTCATGAAAAATGAACGGATAATGCATTCTACAGTCTTGTGAAGGCTACAGCAGGGATCTTGCGAGCCAATTCTTTAGCCATGGCTGAATTGATTGGTACTGATCACCAGCTTGTATTTTCTAGCAGGAGTCGGTAACGGTTTTGAGACGGACATATAATATCCTCTTGAATGTGGGCATACATGTTACTTAGAGGTTCCAGTTGCTATGTTGCCAGTAGTATTTGATTTTTTCATGTACCCCTATAGACATGGTTTAAAGAGAATTCTTTATTTTGGGTGAAAAGAAAAAAACAGCAGCTAGATGAAAGTGTGAAAATTGCAACTAGAAATAGTGAATAGCAAAACAGTGTTAAAAGTTTGATCTGATTTTAATTATAATGTGTAATATATATGTTCTGATTGGAATACATAATAACACGTTTCTGGTAAAATTGTGGAGATAGGTCACTATGTGTATGACTTTTTGAAAAGAAATACTGCTGAATGAATATGAAAGGAACCAACTGTGGAAATGAGAAGTTTGTACATGTGTGTAACTCCAGTATTTGACGAAAATTCATACGTACAGGGTATTGTGATTTTAGTTAGAGTGTTCTGTGTTCTATGAATTTGTATGCTTTTATTTTCATGATAAAACGCATGAAGTTAAATTATCATCTTCGGTGGCGATAGAACACTATGTGTGTACGGCATCATACCTTTTATGCATTGTGTATAAATATAGGACATGGACTGTTCCCATGATAACCAATGTAACTGTTCTAATGTAATGGTACGAGATATGATTCCTCCTCCACGCAGGGCATTCTAGGCGCGCAGGTTGTCAACTGTACTTTGCTTGGAAGAGAGAGAATAATCTTCATATGAATGAAATAAAATGTAGTTAGATGTTATGTGTATAACATAACCATGTGGAAAGGAAATACGCAGGTTCAAAAACGTTATAAATTCGGTGGAAACGAATTTTCTGCGTAACAGGAAAGTTTCTTTGCAACTGTCCCATCAAACCGAGAAATGGTAAGCACTATAAACATTCCTCTTGTTGTTTACTTTAATGCCAATGTTGCAAATGATACCTCCCACATAAGGCTTTCTGCGGATGACACCAGCAATCTATAAATTATCGACGGTGCTGATACATGTTTGAAAAGCTTAAATTTACATCTTCCTGTGAAACCTTGGGAAATGTATTTACCCATAGTTCTCTCATTTCTGGAATACGGCTCTCCGGTCTTTTGGAAGGATAACACTATGGAACAGCTAGAGACTTTACTGACATCATGATGCTTGTGTTAACCTGTAAGCTGTTAGTTACTTTATACTCAGCGGGAAGTATTAAGCAGCTGTTTTGTATAAAATACTGAATTATCTCACTGGCGTCTGCCATTTTGACTTACTTAAAAATTATGTACAAGCACGACCAGGCAGCTTTAAGTGCAACTCCTTACAATTACATAAATTATATATGGGATTCATACTTAATTTGGCTTCTACTATTTTTCATGACCATAAATATCGTTTGTTGTAAATTGAAGATCTTATTATCTTTAGATAATCAATGAACCGTGTAGTGCTTGGTGAATATTCAAGTCTTATTAGTATGTCTGATGATGTTCATGTTGATAGGCTTGTCAAGATATGGGTGCCTTCGAGTTGGACTGACTTGCGACAATGATATTGAGAGCTAATGCCCATATATACTGAACCCCAATGAAAAGTATCCACATGCCAATTTTGAAGTAGTTTATTGTTTATACTTGAAACATTTCATACCTAGACGTGCTTAGAACTTAACAAAGCATTCACTTTTCTGGCGTAAAAATAATGTCACGCTCTACCGACATTAACGTCACTTACAGGCAAAAAATGTCATTAACTGCCCTAATTGAAAGTCACACAAATTTTTATGTTCAATATGGGATGTGGCCACCTCGAGCATCAACACATGCTATATATCTGCGGCGCATACTGCTGACCAGGGTTTGAATTCTGTGTTGGGGAACATTATTCCATTCTTCCTGCAGAGCTTGGATCAGCTGGTTTCGGGTAGTAGGCCTAGGTGTCCTCCGTTGAATACCTTGGCCTAACTGATCCCACAAATGTTCAATAGGGCTCAGATCGGGTGAGAACGCTGGCCATTCCATGACATTGATGTCGTTCTCATTGAGAAAGTTCATTGTTAATCTTGCAGAGTGTGCACGTGCATTGTCCTGCTGAAAGATCGCCAGATCTTGATGCTGCTCCATAAATGGGACCATGTGCGGCTCCAGCACCTCATCAATGTACCGCCTAGCATTGAGGATCCCTTGAATGACCACTAGGGGTGTCCGGTAGCGGTTGCTGATGCCTGCCCACACCATGACAGAGGGTCCACCCCATCGATCTGCCTGACGGACACAGGCATCTGCATATCTCTCCCCAGTCCGGCGCCACACACGTTCTCTGCCATCTGCTCTGCTGACACAAAAACGGGACTCGTCAGTAAAAAGGACGGTATTCCACTGCTGGCGAGTCCACCTGGAGTGTGCTCTAAACCACTGCAGTCGTCTTTCTCTTCTGGGTTGGGTCAGCAGGTTACCCCTGTAAGGTCTTCTGGCTGTTAGGCCACTGCTCCTCAGTCACCTCTCCACAGTAGAACTACTGACAGGACGGTGATTCACCCCTTGAGTCTCACGGGCTGTTTGGGCTGCTGTACGGAAACGGTCTCGCAGGTGCATCAGCCGGATGTGACGGTCTTGGCCAGGTGTTGTCACTCTTTCTCGGCCAGGCCTAGGCCGATCATCTACGGATCCAGTTTCTTGTTGCCGTTCAATTAGTCGTTGGATGGTGCGCCGAGTACACCCCATTCTTTGTGCGATTTGAGTGATTGGGACTCCACCCTCTGCAAGCCCCAAAGCATGGTGTCTTTGACCTTGGCTCAGACGCGGCATGATCGCCTCAACACACCTGAGACCACTGGCTTTTTTCTTGGCTGAACATCCCTTTTTAAAGCCACTGAAAACATCAGGTCATTTTAGCCATCCAATAGGAGTGGTGGTCAGAAGCCATATTCGGTGCACAAAAGTCACATGCATTATGTAACAACCCAGCAAAAGTTAAAAAGTTGTCCTGAATGACCCTGATGTAGGCTCCAAACCATGCATATATGCACACACAGTACTTAGTAACTTACAAAATTAATGTGTTAATTTTTTTATGTGGATACTTTTCATTGGGGTTCAGTATAGTAGTGTTTGGAAAAATCAGGTGGCTGTTTTGTGCTATGGACATTCATGTCGGACTGAACAATTCTATTTGATGTACACGTTATCCTTTTCAATGTCAGTACTCACAGAAAAAAAAGGGTTCTGGGCGGCCACATTTAAATGAACCTAAGAGAAACGTAACGGTCAAAATGGGTACGAAAAAAAAAGCGGCCACATTTAAATGACCTTAAGAGAAACGTAACGGTCAAAATGGGTACGAATTATGCATCGCTTTGGCCAATTTACATTTATTTTGCTATGGGTATAAGGGTTTGTAGACAGAAGATATTCCATGATAAATGCTAGGAAAAAAATATATTTCAATATCAACAGTTGGTATTTATATATAAAGATAACCTATGAAGCATCAATGTTATATACTTTTGAGACCATATTATACGACTATACCCTGGTGATTTGTTATTAAACGATACTACAAATATGAGATGGAATGTTCGTTTCTAGATATAATGATGTATAATGAAAAAAGCGAATTGAAATTTAAATTATATGTCAAACACGATGATATTGATTTTAATAGAGTAATTTACGTCCATATGTATGTTAATATTGCACGTGGGCCGCTTTCTGGTATTCATGTCCGAAGTTGTATTTCCTTTCTCACAGTATGCACCGATTTTGACAAGTTTATTCTCAATTACATTTGTCGTCTTGAGGTTTCTGGACAAACATTAACATGTAAACACGTTAACCTAACAATTTTAGCTGTCCTTTCTATAACATGAACATATGAATCAAGATATTTTTGAAGTGTGGAGTCGCTAACGCTAAATCGATCTACACTAATGCAAACTTTTGATGGTACCCGTCTCACTTCAGGAGAGGGGTGTTTTTTCTTCATATTGCATTTCATATTCATTCACTGATATATTAAAATACAATAACGTGTTCGTTCTGTCAACATTAAAAGTCTGAATTTTGATTTTCATTGACATTGAATAAAGTATTGCTCACTGTGTATTCAAGTCTTGCTGGCATGACTGGTGATGTTCATGTTGGGAGACTTGTCAAGATTTGGATGAATTTCAAGTTACACAAGTTTTCGACTATAATAATGACACATAATGGTCTTGTGCTTCAATTTACCTCATATTTTTTTGCCGATAAAACAATTTACTTCATGTTACGACAACGTTTTATTTAAAAATCCTTGTCTCTTTCTATGTTCAAGGCAAACTTAACCAAAGTAATGTTTCCGTCAAAAAATACTGAATGAATTCTCATTTGGTGGTCATTGTGCAAACCATATTCAGCCTTAATTCACCCTTACGCATTCGATTATCATTTTGCGATATCTCTGCAGCTTGCTCCTGTGACTAATTGAAGGAAAACATGGTATATAATTTCGCTTATTTCCTGCGTACCAAGCACCTAATATGCCTGACTGTGACATTTTCTTAAAACCATGTTTGCTACTGGTGTGCACTGTGATCTGTATGTTTTTCGGGGACAGACTCTTTTAAATCATGCTGTGTGGCACTTCCGGTCTTTTGGCAAATATATACACCAATATATTTATAAAAATGGAGTTGTACATTATTCAGACCAGGGCCCTTGTCAGTGGTGATATATTTTTCCTTTTTTGCTTGTTTTGAATGCACCTAGCAGAAAAAAAAAGAATCCCATGTACTGTGCACTGTGTATTGTTTATGTCTCTGCACCTTGCCACCCAACGATTAGCAGCTCAGCTGAAATCCGACATATTTCGGCAGTTTCCCAAACATAAATATAATCACAATACAATACTTTTACCAGTAAACTTTAAATTAGTTTTCAAAGTGTTTAGTTTTTTTTCGGGAGTAGAACTAATAAAAATAAATATAATCCTGAAAGCATGCTTAGAAATCCTGCATAGTAGACAATTGGCTTATCGCGTCATTTTTTATTATACACTTGCCTGTGTATTGAGTTTAATATCATGTATCATGCATCTATTGGGTATGTTTAATTATACCTGGTTTGCCATTAAGTCGCAATTTGCAAGTGAAAAAATATACATATATGATTACAATGACATATGACTCATGCGTGTTGGTAGGCAGAGTCCTTTATCCAGGGTGTACTCCATTTGTCACGATATTTGTATCTTTGGTTGTGTGTAGCTCCAAGTTACTGGAGTTTATAAATACTTGTTGATGATCGAAGAAACTCAACCGACATACACATAACATGCTTATATTAAGTTATAAAGCATGTCTTTGTTTAAGATAAATAAAATCATAAATACCCAAATTAATTTTGTCTCTATGTGCCTTTTCGTTTCATGAACCTATAAAAATTGTTTTGTTTTGCATTTTAAAATGAAGCCAAAGATATAAGATTAAAGGTGTATGATTTACATTTTAAGACAGACTCTCAGAAGACCTTTAACTACAAAATAACAATATGTAAAATCTTTATACAAATCTGTTCGGACGCTTTGTTTTTGGACTTTATTTGCTGCTGTATGACATCTGCTGACGACGTTCATGAGAATGATTCAGTGCAAATCCCTTCAACTCTGTCTTACCTTTGACTAACATGCACACACGTTGGGTCAATCGATGTGCTGACGAAAATCACTCACAGCAAATACTTTTTTTCTACGTGTAAAGACACATCCAGCGAGGTCTGTTCAGAAAATTTCTGGCCAACCACAGATCAGTAACATCTATGTGGCAATTTCACTTCGAAACAAAACTAAAAGCCGCTTTTCTCAGCCCTGATGTGACAATGGATACCGTGCATTGATCACCTAATAATCAGTGCTGGCTGGAAAAATGTCTGCTTCATATTGTGGACCATCGCTGGGAGCAGATTAGTTCTTGCTGGTTTGTACTTTCCCTTGGTCTAGAATTCACTTATACTATTCGCCCAAAAAGTATAAAAAGCCCTATGCTTTAAAAACAACAAGCTTGCAAGAAGGATTAATATAGGGCACTGCCCTGTTTCCTAATTGCTTTAATAAAATATGTTTAAACCAATGACTCAAACATTGGAGACGTAAGAACCAAAACGTATCAGTGCGATCCTGTTTTAATGTTTTTCTATGGATGACATCAGCATGCAACAATCAAGAAGTTACTTGCTATTGAAACCACTAGTAGGCCACTTTACAACTTCAGCAACAGTAATTTTCTTGTTCGTGATATGGAACATTTCAACAAATGGCAATTTTACATATCGTTACCGTGATTAACATGTTTGGTAGTTTCTCATTAACATTCAAGCCACAATATCAATGGTCTCTACAGGTCTGGAAAATCTGTAGGGAAAGTTGGTTTCTCCCTGCACGAACAAGTCAGAGAATTGAATTTCCTTTTTTAAGCAGGAAAAAGGCCAGAGAATGTGTTGAGCAAGGCTAATGTTCATTCTTTTTTTTACTGTGTTTTCTTTGGAAATGTGGAATGTGTCATAATATTGAACAAAGCGCATACATATTTAATTTTCTTGATTTTTCTGAACAACATACCCACCGGTACATCAAAACGGTATTTTATAACGATAGTTCAACAGTCCACTGCTTCTTTGGAGCAAAGGAAATGCACTGTCTTTCAGGTCAACTGCGTTGACTATTCATCATACTTGCAAGATGATATCTTCGAAGCACACACACACACACACACACACACACACACACATATATATATATACATATATATATATATATATATATATATATATATATATATATATATATATATATATATATATATATATATATATATATATATATATATATATATATATATAAACTTTTTTTCAGCCCAGGAAGTGATACACAAAGTAACCTCACTGAACAGAGGGAAAATAGCAGTCCCCTGGTAATTAATACTTATAGGATAAAGATTGCATATCATTAAATTTCAATAATCAAATGGATGTGATAATCTATTTCCCGACAGACGATGAAGTTGTCATTGTTCCTGTCTCTACCCTACTCTAAGGTGTCACCGTTTAATCTCAAGTACATAAACGTACTATCGACGCAAGAACTGCCGTGCCAATGGTGTCCACCGAATGATTTGGGTATTTATAATTTTATAGGGAGGGGGGGGGGGGTAATGTTGGCATGTTACGCAGTTACTAGATCGGTGTGCAATTCCTTTGCTAAATTTCCAATACGGTATATCAAGGTCAAGGGGGAATGCTTCGGGAAATGAAACTTTTGTTTCCTGTAAATTCTGTGTGTTCGACCACATTTCTGGTCTGGTACAAGAGAACAACATTATTTGTGACCTTCCATCTTCGACCTCCTCCATACAGTGATAAACGGTGCAACAGCTGGTACAGAAAACCTGAACAGTTACAAAGGTACACGAGTATTTACCGGCCACGCCAGAATCCCTATCATGAAAGGGTGCCTATTGTAATGAAGTGTATTAAATCCACACATGGAAAACGTGCCTTACCTGCAAGACATATCAATGGGTTCTATACAATACTTATAAAGACTGCAAGGAAAACAAAAGTATTGACACATGAGTGTAGATGGCAGATGTGACAGACCCTAAGACCAACTACAGGTACTATCAAACGTGCCGTATTTACACATTTATATACGCTCTGCTGGGATTATATTTCACAGGCGAGGTACATAATTCAGATATTCCAATTTCTGGTCCAAACTTCTTGATCTATGGTTGATATAAATGTCAAATCTAGGCAAGACTTCAAAACGTCAAAAATTGAAATATGTGTGTTACAAATATTTTCTCCACCCAATTTAGTTTATTGCAGTATCTGTATATACTACGGGAATAAAAGAGCAGTACAAATGACCTTTGCTTACCAGGCAATTAGACAACCAATACCATAAGCCATGTCCTCTAAAAATCATTGTCCTCAGAACTAATGAATCATGGAACATTTATAAGACACAACTACCCCTGATCATATGTGTATTTCAACAATTTATTTGCAGAAAGATGTCAACATACTGTTAGCAGGACTCATGTCAAACTGCAGGCTAGTCTCAGAGCATATATATTTAACAGACCTGTCTTTCTAGAGTAACTCATTTTAACACAAGTGTCGTCAAACTAGCAAAGGCATTTAGTCTTGACTCTACTGGTATGATACCTATAATATTAAAACAAGGGTAGAATTATTCCTTCAGGCGAGACCTTTATAACATCCACCAATTTCACACATGCAAAACCCGTACATTCTAGTCTCATATAAGAGCCATAAAGATGGAAATACGAAAAATTGTTTCCAGTCTACCTCACTGAATACTGTATGTATGTGGGATATTTACACATACTTATAGACATTTATACATTGAACTTGCTACCTCTGTACTGGCCTTATAAGCACTGCTACTGCAAGAATTGACAGAGTACACCTATATACCACTCACACAAGGAACTTTTCCAATTACTTCATTTTATTTTTTTTTTACCATCCACTGCAAAGTGCTTCTGGTTAACTTGAAATTATTGAAAAAAACTTATAATGTGTGTTGTTGCTAAGTCAATGGTGACCTTAATCACAATGGAAAAATGAGAGGATAAGACGTTGTTGGGATTTTAAACTCTGTGTGAGTAATATGCTTCGTTTGGGTTGATGTGGTGGGGGACATGTACACATGATATTCCGTTCATGGCACAAGAAGTTGTTCCGTCTGTCTCATTGTACAAGCAGGCTATAATGGATAAACGCTGTTTAATGTCGTGCCTATCCGTCATAGTCTGTTGTTTTGTGACGACACAGAATATCTCAGTTCAATGCCGTTAATATATGCAGTTAACAGCCAAAATCTCACGAAGTTGGTAAAAGTTCAAGTTCAAAAGACTCAAGTTTACTTTCCATGCCATACGAAAAATTTTCGTCATGTCTTTACATTGATGGTATACCCTCCAACCCTAATGATGCATGTCACTAGGGACGTTCTGATAATCAGTGAGAGCTTGTTATCCAAAGGTTGTACTTGCGTGCATGTCACTTGGATCTTGTTTGGAACACATATGTACACAATACACTTTAATCTGGTGATCTAAACTCTAATTTTAGTAGAGCAACAGGTCATTAGCTTGTCATAATAATTCACCTGACTGGTTTTCCCAATGACCCCTCCCTTATGACCTCAGATCTTGCTGCTTCTCGTGATCAAACTATTTCAAATATATCAAAATTTATCCATGAAGTAAAGCACTTCCACTCGTGGTTAACTGTGACTGTTGTGTTGTCGACGCTAAGTCAATGTTTTGTCAGTTAAGTTAAGCAGCCTACAAGCATCACATTTGGGATTTTAACATAGCAGACTTTGATACCTTATGAATAGAAATCGAGGATCTTGATTGGAATTTATGTTTTACTATTGATGCCACTGATTCATTTTTGCTGACTCACAATCAAAGATGATGATGACAGCTGCTACCTATTCAATCAAAATAAAATACAAACAAAAATCCAAAAAGAAAACAAACAAACAAACAAAATACAATCAAAACAAAACAAAAAAATCTATTGAGACACTGAATCCATACAAACCCTGCAAACAGACCCAACTGAGAGGAACAACTCACTTGGGCGTCTTTTATCGTTTTCAAAGCAATCAGTGTGGGGAAACACTATGCTTGTACAAAAAATCCAAAACGAGGTCCTCATCAGGTAAACACACACACACACACACACACACACACACACACACACACACACACACACACATATAGACCTTGTCTTTATCTATTTTAAAGACATGGATGAGCAGTCGTGCATCCGGCCGCTCTACAGGCTGAGCAAGAGCTGAAACAGTAACGGGTGTTAGCAAAGCAAGAGCTCCAATTACAACAGCAGAAAAAGGAACTTGAGACAGAAATTTATATTGCAAAAGCCGATGCTGAAGGAGAGGCATCATTGCGACCAGAGGCCCTAATGAACGATGGTGGTTTAAGTTTTGATGGACAAAACAAAATGAGTTCGGATACAGAATCAGTGCGTTTGATCCAAAGTCAGTTTTATTGCATTACCAACTACGAACTTAAACGCTGGCATATCGAATATACAAGCGCCAAAGTGTAGAATAGGCCTGCACAATGGTCAACATGCAAGCACCAATGTGGTATCATCATGCAGGCACCAATGCAGTGAATGGAGTAAGTGACATATCAATTTTGAATGCCATTAGTTCAGCAGAGTTGCAGCCACAACAACAGATGCTAGGCTACATACAAATGCCCAAATTCAAATATAACATTTTTTGAAGGCAGTCCTTTGAAATATTGGACAATTATTCTTTTTTTGGGGGGTTGTTTTTTTTTTTTTTTCCCTTTATTTTGAAAATAACGTAGAAAGAACAACTCCGATTATCATGTCAAACTTGTACCATTGCTGCCTCTCTGTGCATGCAACCTTGTAGTCTTTGTGTTGTAACAAAACAGAATATCTCAGTTCAATGCCGCTAATATTTGCAGTTTACAGACAAAATCTCACGAGGTTTGTTACACTTCAAGTTCAAGAGACTCAAGTTAACTGTCCATGCCATATGACTAAACATTCCTTGTGTCCATACATTGATGGCACACCCTCCAAACGTGATGATGTATATCACTAGCGACTTTCTGGTAATCAGTGAGAACTCGTCATCCAAAGTTTCTGCATGCGTGCATGCCATGATCACTTGAATCTTATTTGCAATACAAGTGCACACAATATACTTTTATTTCGTGATCTAAACTCTGATTTGAATACCGCCAGGCCATTAGTGCGTCTCAATTTTCCAAACGATTCACCTCACTGTTAATCCCAATGAGCCCTTATGACTTCAGATTTTGCTGGTTTTCTTGATCAAACAATTTCAAATATATCTACACTTATCCATGAAGTAAAGAGCTTCCACTGGTGGATACCTGTGACCGTTGTGTTGTCGGCGCTAAGTCGACCATTTGTCAGCTAGAGGAGGCAACCCTCAAGAATCACATGCGGTATTTGAACAAAGCACACCTTGGTACTTAATGAACGGAAATCGAGGATCTTGATTGGAATTGTTTAACTATTGACGCGAAATTGAATCATCTTTGTTGACTCATAATCAACATTTTTATGCCAGCTGCTACCCGTTCTATTAAAAGAAAATGAAAAACTGTTGAGATAAGATCTTCGGATTCCCCATGGCTTTATCATTTCAAAATCAAGTTTGACAGAATTTAAAATAGCCAAGAATTTCAACGTTTACCCCAATGCATGGGCTTCCTTTATGTCATCTTTAAAATAATTATCGAGATCAAGTGAAGCGTACTGAAGGTAGATATAATTAACATGTTATATTTTAGAGGCATAAATAACACACATACACACACACACACACACACACACACACACATATATATATATATATATATATATATATATATATATATATATATATATATATATATATATATATACATACATATATTGTTTGAATTGCTGAAATTTGTGACTTTTGTTGCAACATCATGCTCATTGCGCCCTACATAGTCGCCAAATCACATTCAGCTATATTGAGGAATGACACAACGTGTAACTGAAGACATGTTTTCTCAGGACAGCCTCATTTGGGTCCAAAGATTTTGACACCCTGCAAGTTTCCAACAGATTTAAAAGGTTTCCCTGAAAGGCTTGGAATGCAATTCGTCCAAAATTAAGCACATCACGCAACTCAACTGACCATACTGTTTTACCCCGATGAAATGTTGGACTTAAGATTTGAAGAATGGTCTTTTAATGAAGAATATGACTTGCGAATTATTTTAGTGATTGATATTATCAACCCTTATAATCATTATAATACAAGTTAGACATTGAAAATGCACCTTTGTACTGATTTAGATATATAAGTGCTATTATTATGATGATAAAGACTAAACATTCGTAGTGCACGACAAGAACCATATATGATGTAAGAACAAAGATCTTAATGCCACAGGTAACCGCTGGCTCCCTTCTCATGGAAAAACCCTCTGACTTGATGCCACGACTGATGTCAAAATTTTGGTATGGTGACATTTGGCAAGTTTCAATAGTTAAGTATAATGTCTGTGTTACCTTTTTGCATTGACAACTATGGCAATTCATCTGTCCACTTTGCATACACAGTCTGCAAATAGCAGAGCAGTACTTGTAATTAGCAGCATATATAAAAATGTGTATTAAAGATTTGTATCACTTTTTTCCAAATTAATGCAGTTCCTATTCCTCATTGAGGTTTCACTCGAGGTCAAACACGTTTTAAATATATAATCTAAGTACCATAACGCTCATAAATAAATTTCTCTGCACCAAACCATGATAAAAAGAATAACAGTGCACATAAGAAAAGTCTTGTGAATGGGCTCTTCTATAAGATTACGCATACATTGTATATTGGCACTTAAACTTACAAAACCACTTTCCTGAACTAACCAACAACATGTATTTTGCCATTGAACATGAATCTGCAAGGCTTGGCATTAATTTATGTTCACTTAAACCACAGCAGTTTGGTCCAATTTAGGAAAAGTAATGGGTTAATACATATTTATTTCTTTAGATGCAATTTGCAAAATGGGTGCAAGAGAACTTTTAGGTTTCATTTTAAGCCCAAAAGTGCTAACCACGGCTATAACCGTTTTCACGTTAACTTTGAATATAGAATCGTTAAAAGATTCAAATTCCTCAATACCCTTCATTCAAATGCCAGCAAGAACCTAGTCTCAAACAAAAAGGAGTCTCAGTCACCACCTTGCCTCGCGACTTTGCGCGCATTCCGCGCAAATTTGCCCGAGGAAAGGTGTTGACTCATTCTTAAATCAGTGCCTTAAGGATGAAAACAGGTAAAACAATAAAAAAGGGTTGTATTGCTAGGATTATGGAAGAAAAATACAGACTGCGGGCAATTAATTTGGTCAACTTGAGACGAATGTTTATGTTTCCTGGTAACAAAACATGACCCCACTAAGCCCACTAGGATGATCGAGTCTAGCGTGGGAACCATAAATGGAATGCTGATGCATTTTAGCAGCTCATACCGGGAGATCAAACAGTCCCTTAAATTGGGGGACTGTAGTGTAAAGTTGAACCCATTCCCATTGGGTACAAAGGCTTACTTGTGATTCATTGAAACACATCATGACTTTTGTCATGGGTTAACATGATCATTTGCAGTAAATGAACAGTGGGCTGGACCAAAGAACAGGACAAACCGTTATTCTTGCGGGAAATTTTCAGTTTCACGCCACTTTCATCGAGACACTGCTTTTGTTAAAGCATTACATGTAAGAGCTCCTTTATGGCTTGAAAAATGCTCTGCCTGTGTCCAATATACACTAGCCTTTGTCACAAGACCTATGATGTGTGAGACCACCCTCTCATGAGAGACCTGTCTTAGAGATTCTGAAATCAGTTGTTTTCCATGCTAATTGACCAGTCACGAGAGACCATCTGTCTTTCAACACCTTCTGTTTGAAGTGGTAAGTAATCATATCAGTCTGATGGCAGCTGTCCAGGGACTATTGTATACCAATGGCCGATAGAGCTGAATTGGACATGACCTAAAATTGACCTGATAACTGCTTATTTCTTCCATCTAACACACATGGCAATGTTTCCACATGCTTTTCTGATTCTCACAACAGAAGGATTTATTGTATGAGTTGGGGGTGGGGAATGCATGAAAGAAATCTACATCAGAAATGATTATCTTATGGGGGGCAGGTCCCCTCAGTCTATTTAGCCCGCCAGGAGACAGTATGGCACTGTCTAAGCATATGCCTAAACCCATTTAAAAATGTTATGTTTGGTAGAAAAACTGTCATTTCTGGTTGGTTAAGTTATTTAATTGGTACATGTCACCTGATCATGCCTGAAGCACAATTTTGTTGCCTAGCACCTGAGGGAACCAGGGCAGGTCTGCAATTGATATTGTTACATATGAATACCTGATATTGTTCGTCCTGACTGAACGTCTACAAATTCAGCTAAAGCCATCAAGTCAGTATTTCGTTGCCTTTCTGCGCATTTATAACTGCGAACTGGAAAACTATGTTCAAAAATGACCAATATTTCCACAAAATGCTGTCATTTTAATAAATTTTTGGGGCTCAAAATCGGGAGACACCAGGTCGGAACGAGAGTGTTGAGAGCTATGAGGGCGTTTTCTTAGCTGGCCCATTTACTCCCTCTTTACCCTCATGTACAAAAAAAAAAAAAAAAGAAAGTTAACAAATAGCAAAATGTAAGCTCAAGTACCGCGTAATCGATAGGGCCAATTATGAATCCAATATTCATATCTCGAAGTCCTTGTGCGTTAAGTGCCACATATATCACACTGATATACACACCTAATTTTAGAGTCAGATGTTAGCAACGCTACTGTCATGTCATCAAAAACAAAACGTGATTTGCAGGCCTAATAGGTATCAGGATCCTGAAATGGCAACAACAGGAAAAGAAGATAAAATGGCAAACAGGTTATCATTTTCCTTAACACAATTTATATATGGTAATATACGTTCCTTTTTTATGATGATCAGATTGTTTACAACAATTTAAGAAGAGCTGAAATCGTTAACTTATTGTTTATTTTCAACAATGCATTGTAGATTGCTGTATAATCATACATCCAGGAATTGCAGATGCACCAAATGTTTCCCTCAATATCATTATGGAATATGACTTATTTGAAATCCTAGTATATCCTGACACAAGAAAAGAATCCGGTCCTGAAGGAGTCAGCAAAAAAAAAAAAAAAAAATAAATGAAAAAATAGCTAAGTAAATAAATAAGTAAGTAAGTAAGTACGTAAGTAAGTAAGTTAGTAAGTAAGTAAGCAAGCAAGCACTCAAGCAAGTAAGCAAGCTAGCAAGCAAGCAAGCAAACCAGCAAGCAAGCAAGCAAGCAAGTAAGTAAGTAAATAAATAAATAAATAAATATAATATAAAATTTAAAAAAAATAAAAGAATAGATAAAAAATAATAAAAAGCAATCTTGCTAGAAACTTCCGCAACTATCTCTTCCTCTATCACTAAACACTTAAATCTATCTCCGGTCATCAGGCAGTTTCCATCTTCTCGCAAAAAAAAAGCTAATGTTACTTCACTTCATCCAACAATGATATAACTTTAGCAATGGCAATATATTAACAATCAAAACCAGTACAAAGAAGGTAAACCTATATCCGCTGGTTTGTCAATAAACAGTCTTAAGTAAATCCTAATACCTGGTGAGATTACCAACAGGCACTGTCCAACAGTTCCAAGTCCATACCGGTGCCAAATGATCTGCTTCAAATCAAACAGAGTTACGGTTTGGTTCCAATGTGGTAGTGAAAGGTGTGGTGCATATCCAATTCCAAAGAGATGCAGTTTGGTTCCAATGTGGTAAAGTTAACACCAAATATACCAGTCCACTAAAGACGTTGTCCAGACTCCACAGGTAATAACAATAGTTTACAGCCCCACTGGATTGCAGACACACAGTTTCTGTCAGATTGTTCCGAATTCTCTTTCCCCAGTCAGGAAAATAGATGCTGTATATATATATATATATATATATATATATATATATATATATATATATATATATATATATATATATATATATATATATATATGCAGAGAAGTCTCACCATTGTCCCAGAGTTTCCAATTAGTCACACATCCCAGAGCATTGTGAGAGACCTGTCTCGGATCTTTCCCGATCACCTCAGAAATGTGTACAGACAGTACATTGAAATGAGCCACATGAATGTAGGTGAACACTTTGTTTACAAACTGCCAGAAAGTCACTCCAACAAAGCAGGTTAACTCTGTGACCTGGTACACACGCAATGAGTACAGTGATCTCTAAAATCAGGCATACCAACATTCATTACGCATCCCTTTCCTTGGGGAGAGAAAAAATGGATATATATGTAACAATCAAAGACCCATACCAATGCTTTATTGTAAAGGTAGATTATGTGACAACAAAATATGTTCAAGGACATATTGCATTTGTTTCCAGTGAAAAAACGTATTTGTTCTGATCAGTCTGGTTTTATACCCTGTGACAATACTGTAACCCAGCTTCTTTTTCAGTGTCATCAACTCTCCTTGCTTTTGACAAACAAAAGGAAATTTGTGTGATTTCTTTGCTTGTATCTAGTGCTTTCAATTAGGTCTTGAACCCTACCTCACTCCCAAATTATGTAAACCTGGTACTACCGGTAACTTTTCCACTGTGTTTTTAACTATCCACAGAACAGCTCTCGCCGCATGCTTATAAATGCCCAATCCTCTAGGGGGCTGGAGTCCCCACTCTTCTATTCTTGGACCATCACTCTGTTAAGTTTATAGTGACGATATTGTGGATATTTTCCGGACAGACTTCTAAATGTTTGGCGATGACAGCTCTTTTTATCTTTCTTTTATAGATCCACTGGCTGCAAGTTAAACACTAAATTCCAACCTTTCTGAAATTAGATAATAGTCCAAAGGTTGGCTGGTAATATTTAATTCCCAAACAAAACAAACTTTCCTTATCATCCAAGAATTATCTTACGAGGCCATGTTTGAGAACATACCCCTAAACACGAACATTTTTTTAAGGGGGCGGGGGGGGGGGGGGCACTTTGCACTCCGACTTAGGCTGGAGTGATCTTAAAACAAAATGTACATTCAAATCTACCAAAATAATAAGCATTATGGAAAGCTTGATACTCATTCTGGACCAACAAATCTTACAGCCCGTTTATATATTTAGCATTCCAGCTGTCTTTATGTATGCTAGCCCTGTGTGGTGTAGTCGTAGTGAACCAATTGCAAGAATACTGGAATGTGTCCAAATTAATGCTGCTCACATTGTAACCGGTGCAGTGCATTGTACAATAACGAAATATTTTATCAGGAAGTTTATTGGAAAATGCTGGCAAATAATAGAGAGTCAGATGAACTAACTCTAATGTATAAATTAGCTAATAAACCTGGATCCAAACCTTTGTGCTTCATAATTACTTCCACCCACTGATATTTCAGCCTTCAATACTCGTTGTCTCTTTGTCCTCATTAATTCCCAGGCCAGGCTCACACTTGATCTGTTTGCTTAATTGTTCTTTCCCTCAACTGTCTGTCTGGGATCAGTTACCTCCCGAAAACACTAACTTGGCTTAAAAGGGAATAAGGCATGATGTGTCCACCTGTTAGCAGAGAAGTCCATAAACATATGCAGAATGCCGGCCTTGCTACCCTCCTGTGCTGATAAAGGCTATAGGGGTCATGTTGTCAAAGGAGCAGAAGTGGGAGTTCTGTAGTAGAACTAATTTATACCATCTGGAATAAAATGTACTGTTCATTTGTTCATTAACATTTTGGCAACAGCCTCTAAGTTGGTCCTTACTCCCCAATAAAAAGACAACCTTGCTGAGTCTTCCCTGTCCAATTTTATGGCATATTCTCCTAAACTTTGTTTATTTTCTTCAATAGCCTAGTAGGTGCTTACACTGGTAATCATGGATCAGGGATATGATCGTCAATCATTACTAAATATTCAAACTCAACAGCTGTTGCTTTGGAGGGTTGAGAAATATGAAACAAATGGTCATTTCGGTAATCTTGTCAATCATAACTCAGTTGATGACCAGTGTCCGGGCATTGGTAAACCTATCTATCGGGGCCTTGGCACAGAAGACTGCCCCTCCTGAAGCACTGCTACAGATGCCTACCTCACACCCTACCCCTCCCCAAAGCTTCCACTCCAGACACCAACAACCATGAAGGCAGCCTAATGATGCAGATACTGCTTGCAAAGGCTGTGGACACTGTCATCATTGTGGCGCAAATCAAACAGTGACTTGTTCAACACACATGTGCCTTTCACATATGGCTGGTGACCAGAACAAGCTAATAAAGTTAAATTAGAATAGCGACATGTTAATTTTGGTCACTACTATTTCACTGTTGGTTGCTGCAGGGAGATGACAGCTGGGCTCCACCCCCAACGTCCAAAGTGGGCCTCTTTTGACCCAGTTGCCACTTTGCCTTTCCTCCAAGTTTTCAGATCCAAGATAAATAGACCAGTAGGTCGATCGACTAAATTTTCTCTTGTGTTTAACCTTGGTGATGGATTTATTGCTATTTAACATACTCACCTCCTTCTGGGTGCCACTTCATTAAAATAATACTTGTTCAGAAAAAAGGGATTTAAAGGTTCTTCTGCTTGTGCTCATCTAATGAAGATACATTCAACTACAGCTTTTCCTGTCCAAAAAACGTAGAGAGCCAAGTTTATCATCGCACGCTCAAATCTGTTATTTTGCTTCCTTGACCGTCAGAATTTATTTTATGACTGAAAGGAATTCTGTCTCCATATAAATAATGATATGATATGATATTTTTTCAGCTGTTCATGAATCACATATATTGCTGATTTCTGCTACTTATTGCTTAAAACCCTTTGGTCTTGATTGCATTTTGACATGTATTTAGCTGGGCCTTGTATTTAGCAGGCCTGGGGTTACTGTTGTTGCTACTTTTTGCTGACAAACCCTTAGGTATTGTTTGAATTTCGACATGTACTTAGCTGCGTAGAAACGTGTGAGGCCTGCCTTACAGACCTTGGGTTTGCCCTGTGTCCTCTGTTGGCTCTAAAAAACCTTACATTAACAATCGCAGTATGCACACATTTCTGCACATGTAAGCCCCATACTGATCCTAACTGTTTTTATCAAGTTATCCGAACCTACAAATCATTTTTATTCCCATCACCATGGCCAACTATATGTTTTGCTCATGTCTACGTCTTCGCAAGTTTTCTTGACTTAAGCACATCCTATGCTCCTTATCACTTCTTTTGAAACATGGATTCAAGTAGGACATTGCCGTCTTTCCCAATTGTTAAGAACTCATCTGTAGCCATATTTTAATGTGTAGTGCATATGTAATATGATTCCTCAATGAAAGTTATTTTTTTGTAAACTTATTATAAAAACATTTTGACCTACATGTTATATAATACTATATGTGGCGCCACCAACATTCATGTCGACAAAGATTCTTACACACTTTATAAGTTCTAAACATGGCCCTAACTCAATTGTTGGATGCAGATTATTCACAAGATGACCTGTATATTCAAACTGGCCATTTGGCACTGACCTTTAACGCTGATTAAAAAATGTTACATTCGAAATATGCGCCTATCATCCAGCTTTCCATAAATGGTCTGTGTGTTCCAATCGGGTAATAACTGTTCGTGTTACTAAAGAAAAACAATAAACAATAAATTTGGAAAAGTGCCAAGTTCATCATTACTGAGTCACTGTGACAAAAACCGTAGGCCACCAAGTCCAGTTGTATACATGATGTAACCTAGAATAATTTTGATCTGAAGGCTCAATTCTATTTGGCATTAAAGCCCAAGCTACACCATGCCATTAAAAATCATTGTTTCAACTTTACATGCAAGGTGACCTCACCAAAAATGTCAGGTTCACTGATATAATACAACACTCTATCCTTGGCCAGGGTTTTTTTCCTGTAAATTTGGCAAGCCTAGTTTAATTCCATATTCAAATATGGGATTTGATATCTTAAAACATATTCTGGCTCATAGTTCCTCAAACTTATAAGTGGCGCCACTAGTGCCATTAGCGACTTAGTCATTGCCCTTCCCTTCAATCCCACATACCAGCCAAAAATTAACGATGCTAGAGCGTTCACAAGATTTTCCCATTTCGACCCCTATATTACATGATATTGTATGCCACGCCACCAATATCGAAATGGACCTAGATTTTAATTAAACCTTCAAGACCTTAAAGTTGTATTGCGCTACCTTGAAAAGTGGACGGTGTCACGCTAACGGGTAAAAGTTTTTAGATGGAAAGGAATGGACACACATAAGGGGTCATATAAACTCTGCGACCTTTGGTCAGCAGAGGTTAACACAAAGACTTTCTAGGGAAATGGAGGGTCTGCTACAAATTTTATATCTAACATATATAAAGCTGGTCATAATTTGGAACTAATATCTATGCAGATTTTGCTTGCATTTTTTTTTGTTTTTGTTTTGTTTTTTTTTTTTTTTGGTTTTTATTTTGTTCTGTTTTTTATTTGTTTTTGTTTTGTTTTTGTATTTTTTTAAATTCTTTTTACTTAGGCAGTGGTCAAAGAGACATTGTGGTCAGAAAACGTCTTAACAATGTCTTGTTGTGGTTTAACAATGGAGGGCAGTTAGTTGTTGCATGTTACGTTAATTCAACCTGCACATGGCATATATCTTAGAATACTGTGAACTACTGACATCATGTTGAAAATATGCGCTTGATAAAAGTATGATAATGTTAAATGGCCAAAATATCCAAACTCCTTCTTTGTACCATAGTTTATTGAACGAAGAACACTGCTGACATTACGTTGAAAATAATGAAACTGTTGTGTAACGGGATAGTCGTGACAACAAAAAGAGACACAGTAGAGCTTATCTACATGTTTAAACTTCCATCGTGGATGCATGGAATTCTACCTCACATATGGTGACTCCTTGGGAGTCTCAATAAAAGCGTCCCGACAAGATGGCTTGGCCATCATTTCTCTTTAACTTGTGGCAAAAAAGAACCAAAGAAGGAATTTCGGGACGAGCTTTTGAATATACTGCATTAGTTGACTAGCAATAACTAATTATTTGCACAAGTATAAATGAAATTGTTGTTGATTGTTGTGCATTCTCATAAGCATGGCAAGGCATGTTAACCTTATACATGTTTAGGGACTATCACTTCAGTTGTAATTTCTTAAGGTGGAGGCTGTGAAGCTAGTGCGCAGTGAAACTGGCAACTTTGGATCGCAATTCCCCATTTAATTTTTCACAAGTACATTAAACCTATATATTTTCTGATTACTACATATCCATAGATTTGTTGAGTTTTTCTCTTTTTTGCAGGTTTGGAATTTTTTTGAGATTTTATAGCATTCTGTCTGACTTGGTAGGATTTTCACATTTTTCGCACATAAGTCACACAATTTTTTTTCCAGTTGAAATCAGAAGAAATTTAAAATATATGTATATATCCATGTCCAGGATCGAATTCAATGGTTAGTCCTGAAATAGCATAAATAAAAAGTTATAAAATTTTGAATGTAGTCCTGACAGGTTGTTCATTTTCCTTCTATAAGTTGCTTCAAAAGTCACGGAAGGGGTTGTCAGGTAAAAAAAAATCCTGGGAACCATTCCTGGATATGATATTTTTCTTTTAATGTCCGTTCATTTTAATGTGATAGGACAATGTGTACATTGGTGAGGCAAGATATAAATTGCAGAGGTTGAGCATAAATCGGCTCCGAAAAAATCGCATTGAAAGAAAAAATTGCCAATTCTTACGCATTGATGGCTGAAATATGACACATACTCATTTCTTCTGCCCTGTGTTTTAATTATTGTCTTATATAAACTTGTAGCTCTACCTCTGTGATGTTGTCATTAAACAAAAGTATATTTTGTGGCTTAAATCTCGACTTTTTTTAACTTGGGAACACCACATTTGGCTTGTTTGGGTGTGGGTTCACATGCGGCTTTCCACATTTGGGAACCAGTAAGTGGATTGTGCTAATTTGTTTTTACATCAATATAGAATTTCAAAGTAATCAGAACAATGGTAGTGATTAGTCTGAACTGGCCCATTCTTCTCTCCATGGCTAATGGTTTCCTGTGGGTGACCCTTGTCAATAGCTCAATTGGTTTCCAGCGGTCATGGACTAATGACTGTGCAAACAATGACATGGTTCATTATCATGCCCATGCCAAAAAAGCCATGTTCCCGGCACTGTTTAAACTTTTCATTGTAAACAAAAGTTTTGAAATCAATTATCACATATTATGTTCACACATCTGAATTTTTGGGAGCATGTAGGCCACAGACTACAGTTATAAATCCTTCTATTTTTCATATTAGCATTTCCAGTCTAAAAAATCAGCATTTTGGTATTTTCAAATTTCTTCAACGGTATTTCATAGATAAAAATGCGAAAAAAAAAACCCGGACAAATTTTTGTCATACAATTCCCAGCTCATTATTTCGTGATAATTGAAATACGAAACAACACCTGGATGTAAGCTTTATACAGGTGTATGAACTGTGCGCTGGCCGGGGTCACATCATTGTCCCTCCCCACCATAAAGTTCCCACCTGGCCTGAAAGACAGTGCACCTATATGACCACCAGTGAAGCAACTCTGTGATGCAGCAAACCTGACTTTGCTAACTTTATTTAAACAGAAGCTACAGCATGCTGAAAACACGGTATTTTCACAATTACGGACTATCTCCGTTGGGATGCGCAACCAGCCAATCACAACTGTGGTCTGTAACCTGTATCAGACTATGCAAAAATATGAAAAAGCGATGAGAGGTTATCCAAAGGTGCCGGCTTCAGACCTGCCACCTTAACAACAACATTATGTCACCATATGTTCAACGGATTATAGTGAAACCAATTGAATCTACACTAATTTGTTTACTCTCGAAGTAAGGCACGACGAGAAATACAAAAGTTTGTTCTAATATTTTTTTATGCCCTTTGTATACATGGAGGTTTCTAACATCATGTACTTAGTGAAATTACCGCCCTTTACCGGTTAGACCCAGATAGTGATATTGGCATTCCTCTTCATATTTTTTTGTAGGAAGTGCAGGTTCAAAGCACGTCACAAGCTGATCCATTGCTGTGTGCAGTAGCTGGTGGAACATGGCAGAGTGCCTCTTTCAGTGTTCTCTGTTTGCCACATCTGGACCACCTTTTAACATCTAGCAGGAGAACAAACTAAGAGCTATCTACCTGAAACATTTTCCAGAAACATGTTGCCAACATACCAGAATAACATTTTAAATGTTAATGTTGAATATGTTCAGCACTGTCCCACTGCATTAAAGGAACAGCATTGTGAGTTATCTGCCAATAGAACATTTATACTTATACCTTTATTTTTAATTCATAAATATTTGGTATATTACTTATCCAATGTTTATCATGTCACATGATATGGACACTATTTCATAAAAATCAATTGTGGTAATGAGTTGAATGGATTTTGCTTGAAACTTCAAGTAATATTTAGTTTGATTCTGGCAGCATTTCAGACGTCTTACATGTATTTCACATATGAAGCAGCTATTGACCTTACTAAATCACTGTATGTATCAGTGGGTTTTGCACTCTTAATTGCTTCACACAACTTATTTTTCTGCTGGTAATGTCACTAGGTAGGAAGGAACTTTGTGGGAAGGAATATTTAGGTGTACAGCAAACAAGAATTACATACGAAAACGAACTGTAAAGTCACAGAACAAATACCTCTTTTCTTCAAGGTGATAGTCAAGCCGAACTATTTGTCTGAAAAAAAAACTGCAGTTAATTTTTTCCCAGCCATGAGGTATTGTTTTCGACACTCTTGCCAATGTGTCAATTAAGCCTATTTTTTTTGTAAAAAAACTGGTGTAATGTGTAAAACTTTAGAAAGACGAAGACAAGAAATTGGG
This sequence comes from Hermodice carunculata, assembly GCA_964020975.1. Taxonomy (NCBI): domain Eukaryota; kingdom Metazoa; phylum Annelida; class Polychaeta; order Eunicida; family Amphinomidae; genus Hermodice; species Hermodice carunculata. Next base: position 74,874,378 of record OZ026628.1, on the reverse strand, counting down.
TAAATATATGCCATCTATCTAATTTTTCATTCAGTGATTTTGTCCCCAACTTGGGATGTATTTGCTCTCATCATCGAGCGTGATTTATCTTCTTTGAAGGAAAATTGTATCATGATATTGGTCAAATGACAATACTACCATCCATGCTGGCTATTTGTGTTAGCATTATAATGTCACTGTGTGTGACATGGCCTTTTGTTGGGAATGTATCACACCGCTTAGCTTGCTATAACCAGTGCTGATCTGAGACATCATTGGGTACACTATTTTTAATCAAAATCAAAATCAAATGTGCCAGGGTAATTTAAACTTAAAGTAATAATCTGTTAAAAAAATTCTCAATGCATAGAGAATGTAAGATTTGTCTTTAATATGAAAGAATATCGTTATAGAAAGTCTTGCTACCTTCAAATTGTTATATTATGCATTTGATACATACACAGAAAGTTATTATCAGATCATTAAAATATGTAAGAAGTTCTGTTCTGCATTAGTGTATATCTAAAGGTGGACTCAAAGTTGTACATTTGAACACTCTGGTTCCAGCTCTTAGAAGGAACTTAAACGTATTTTTAGCAAAAGAGGAACGAATTGGATATTAGTTTTCCAACAGTTCATACCTGGTATTGATTTGATTGGCTTTGATTTGAATAGGCGCCATATTAGCACTGACAAACTCATGCCACTTTTTACCCTTCGCTACATATAGGTCCGAGGGTATTGCTATTGCCTGCATCTGTGTGTGAATCTTTCTGTCCATGTGTCCCTACTTCTTGCATGCGACTTCAAGAGAACCAGATAAGCTGGGATCGTGAAACTCGTAGAGTTGATCACCCTTTTTGACGTTTACTTCAATTTTGAAGGACTATGCCTTTGACCCACTTTTAGGCCACAAAAGTCAATTTTCTATGAATTTCTTGCACGCAATATCAGGAGAACCAGAATTGCTTTGATCATGAGACATTGACAGATAGTCAGCCATGTAATTAGACCTGCGGCATAGAGGGCACTTCCGGGGGGGTCATACCCCAACCCGTGGTATAACAAGTTACAACCTATATTTTCTTACAGGTATATATGTCCTCTTCATGACAAAATAGGTTGTGGAATCTGGAAAGCGTTTTATCATATATATTTATGCCCGTTTCTATGACAACCTATGCCATTTCTGAGACCACTCAAATTTGTCCTTAAAAATAATAACTTTGGTGATACTGCTTGTGGAAAGGCTAAATAAACACCAAAATGTGCTCAAGTACTCAATATAGTCACAAAATACAGAGTTTGTTGAAAGTGCCTAATTATCATATGTTGATATATGCAAATATATGAAATTTACATCGAAATTAAGTATTGTGCGACGGATAACATACTTTATTTACTAAGATATAGTTTCTTTAATTTAAAAAATGGCAAAATGATTAGGAACAGTACTCAAACAAGTTTTATTTATCATGTTTAAATGAGTATACCATATGCATATTAATTAATATGCTAATGTGGCTATCATATGTCATGTTTGCTTAGGGAACCGCCATTACAATTGCCAATACAACTGATAAAGTAAAACAGTTCATTGTTCCATGCATTCACACCTACACGTAATTTACAGTGAACCATCCCATGGAGTCCTACAAAATAACTAATATATCGCTGGCATCAAACTATAATTCAAGATGCCTTTTAGTAAAGGAATACAGTATAAGTACATGTACACACTAAATACAGAAAGCTGATCACTGATGGTCACAGTTTGGAGATTCTATGCCAAGATTCAATCATCCTCATCCTCATCATCACTGTCTGTTTCAGTGTCAAAAGTGTCATTTGCACACTCATGTCCAAAGTATGCACATGATTATGTACATTTAAGTCCTGTCTTTAGGCAATGGCACTTTCTTGCAACAGTACACTCAATATCGGTGCAATAGGAATGAGTCAGGTTTCGGACTTCCATTGGGGCTAGCTCCGTGGTATACATCAATGGCTTGACGTAGCCATCATCAGACATTTCCCAACCGTTACCATTGGGATCCCACACTTTAGGGTTAGGAATGTGACTGTTGTATTGGTGTCTTTTTGTCCAAAACCACTTCCTAGTAGTCATTACCCTATTCCGCAGTCCGAACTCTTTACTCTCCATAAGCTAACCTGTCCCTGCCTAACCTATATACATATAGAAGTACTATTGTCCAACTTGCACACGTTCCTCTGTTATATTTTTAAATAGGCTGTAATAGCCCAAATAAATTAAAGGGTCTTCGGCGGGTAACTACACCACATGTTTCGGAGCCTTTTACCCTTACATGTTTCTCTGAGTACCGGCTCCTTGTCTGAGCTAAATATTCAGCAAAGACAACCCACATAACAATGAATAAATATGAACGTGGCAAATGATGAATTAGCTAAATAAGTGAAGTTTTGCATATAAATGCAGACCTAAATGATGAAAGAAGAATACCTGTCAAACAAACTATAATTACCAAATTTGTATAGTACAGGGTCAGTTAAGAAGAATTTGATTACTCCTGAACCAATATGTACCCTTTTTAGCTGGACAGCTTATCCTACTTAAACCATCCGCCAGTGTTTAACTGAAGTGGAAACAAGCTGGGAAATTATATTCAGTCCCAGTAATTGTAAATTAAACAGTTGCAGCTAAACCACCTGTATAAACCAAGGGAAGTTCTAACAAGGACTGCAACAATGTACATCCTGCACCAGAAATGTAAAACAAACTCCATGAAGACACCTCCTCCTCAAACAATCAAGCCCTATTTCATTGCCAACCCTGAGTCAATGTACCAGCGTAATGTGTCAGGTTTGTGACATTTGAGAAAATACTGTCAATTTTGAGCAATTTTTTAATATTGAGTAAATGTGCATTTAGGCATGTCAGAAAAAAATGAAAGTCATTAGCATTTATGCCAAAAACATATTATCAAAACAATTTTTCTTAACAGGATTTTATGTACAATTCGGCAAACATGTAACTGTTGTAGGCCGTTGCTTGCTACCGATAGACCCAGGGGGTTTAACCTGACAGAAACATACAAGCCTAAAATGTCTGAGAGTGAATATTAAAACAGAAAGATGCCAAAAGATAAAGTTAAGTAGCAAAAATCAGACAAGTCTAAAAACTGTAAATTATTGTGGCCAAACTTTTTAATACTCTTTGAATATTAACAGTAAAATTATAGGTCAAGTCTGAAAAGAATGAAAGTCACTTGTATGTCAGTCAAGAGAATGCAATGAAAATATTAACCAGATATCAAGTACAGTTAGGCAAGCTTGTAATTGTCGTAGGCCACTGCTTACTACCGATAGCCCCTGGGGGTTTAACCTAAGAGAAAACAAGGTAGCCTAAAATGTCTAAAAGGTGAACATTAAAATAGACTGCTGCCAAAGATACAATTAAGTAGCAAAACAGCCAAGTCTAAAATCTTTAAAATTTTTGAAGCCAAACTTTCTGACCATCTCGGCATATTTACAGCAAAATTTGTAGGAATATTTGATCAAAAGTATATCTTTGAATCCGCCTGACTAAAGTTTATTGTAAATAATATTTGGTTCTAGATGCAAAGTCTGCAAATTTAGAACAAATACGACCAAATGTTAAAATCTGTGAAAAAAAACGTATTATATCCAATAGAATAGTATAGTGAAATATTACTGTCTGGGAAAGGATAATAAACTACTTCAAAGTTAAACTCATTTTTTGGTGATATATTTTAATACAAAACCTGTCATTAGTGACCTGAATATCCAAGTCCAAAAACACATCTTTGAAACCATCTGAATTGTTACCTTCCAAAGGGATATCTTTTGGGTAAATTTCCTTAGCAATTTCACTGAAATTGTGTACATTTACACAAGCAATGTCATCAATATATCTTGCGTTGTTTGATAATTTTGTAGCCATTTGAAAGTCCCGTTTCATCAGTTTATCCATATACTTAAATTCAAGCCAGGTTAAATACAAATCTACTGGTAAAGGGGAGCAGTTGCTACCCATTGGAATGCCTTTTATTTGTTGAAAACCAATGGTCGGCATTGGACAAAAGTATTACCCAAAAGAAATTTTATGGCATTTATCAAAGTTTCAACAGTGTAAGATTTAACGTTACTTTTTGAATATTTATTGTGTGACCAATATGTTTTTTTTGTATATGAATTAATATTAATGTATGGTTTACCATTATGGCTGAATATTTTGCTTATTGATTCTGACAGTGGGCTTTTGACTTCATCTATGGGTAGATTTGTGTGCAGTGTAGAAAAATCAAAACATTTGATATTTTTTTGCTTTGACATCTTTGATTTTAGATACAAACTTGGACGAATTGTTAATACTCCAAACACAATTTAATTCACTGTTTCTAGAAATTGCATTACAGTATTTACGAAAATGATTCCTAATTGCAGTCAAACACAATGTTCCTTCTTTTGATAATTGTTTTGTTGTACATTTTGCAGCACCGGCTATGAATCTAGATTTAAAAGGGTTTTTATGGAATTTGGGTATCCAGGCCAAAGTGGAATAGAGGAGTCCTCTTCAGAAATTATGATATTGAAATTCATTTTCATCTCACCTTTTTGTGTATCTATCAAATGATCAACGGATTCTTTGTGTAATTTATATACGTCATTTCCTCTTATGCCTGAAATATTGTTTACACCAAGTTCTTTTTTCAAAACATCCGGATAATATTTTTTTGCAGATGATCCCAAGAGTGTTCCCTGCCTTATCTATGTTAGTGACTACAAAACTTTTTTGTAGTTCTTTGAATGCTTTTGAAACTTCAGGTTGTTTTAGATTAACTGTATTGAATAAATTCTTAATGTGGGATTTGTAACGATAAGTTCTATTTCTAAAGACTTTTTTCAAGTTTGATAAGCATCCTTCAAATTTCTGAAATTCCATTTTTTTTTCTTTGTCCATTTCATACAGTAGGAATCAAATGCATCTCATGTATCCTAAAAATATTGTCAATCTTCAACTTGGGACATATCCGAAATTTTGTACCTTTTCTCATAATTTCTTTTAAATTTGAATTTTGTCTAATATCCAAATTACCTGTAAATACATGTTTGTGGTATGCATCAACGAAATCAGAATATTTACTGTTAGACATACAGTCGAAATTTTGATTCCCTGCGATATCTTCAAGAGAAATTAAAACCAGAAATTTCTTGTAATTCATGATACTTTGTCCAATATTGTTGCCACATTTATAGGTTTTAATGGGGGGGGGGGGATCTTTTATTTTGCACTCCTTGGGAACCAAGTTACGAACAAATTACAATTTGAAAAGGGACTGAATGTTTAGTGACTGAATAATTTTGTGTTTGAAAGGAATGCTGCAAAACATTTGATCTATTTTTTTCTGATTAGAATCTGGTTTCCGAATAGTTGTTGTGTAAGCGTACACAATTTCACAAGAAAATGTGGAAATGTGTGTTCTGAATCAGTATGACCCAAATATTCACTGATTTTTGTTATGTCTCGAAACGACAGTGCTTTTAGAGCTGTATGTAATTGATCAATGTCATTGTGGCACCAGATGGCACATTGGTATTGTACCTTTTCATTTGTTGCTGAAATGCATCCTCAATAGGTGGTAGTTGAGCAGCTGATCGGTCTGTGGTGTAGGCAAGCATATATCGCAGTTTGTCCAAAGTAGGTTTGTAATAAGTCCCTTTTCCTGTGTTGAGAGCTTTGCTCCATGAAACACAGGTATTGGGATTTAGCTTGGCTGGGATGGCTTCTTGGATGGCGGTTCCAGGTTCATGATTTTATGGTCATGGTACAAAATTATCTAACCTGCAAATACATTAAAACGTGGGTGTTCTTACCAGGCCCAAGCTTCATTTTAGAATATAATCCAGTTCACCATCTGTATATTATCAATCATTCAACACATTTTGACAATATGCACAGTCATTCTCAATAACACTAATAATGAGACAATCACATAGCAGAGTTAGAATCCGAAATCGACTCTGGAAGTCAAAGAAATGTGCCCAGATTTGTTCTTTCTGGTGCCTCTATAATACAACACATAAATTATAAAATCCTAATTTGAAGATGACCTCATTTGCATAAATTAAATGATAGGGTTTCTAAATTGTATGCACTTCTTATTTTTTTTCCGGAAAAAATATGCTAAATTTGTTCAAATTCCAACAATGCGTTCTTGAGACAGCACTTTTGCACAAGCTAGCCAGACAGACAACCCATAAACATAACCCCCCCCCCCCCCCCCCCGTGGCGGACCCATAAAATTTCAGTAAAACTGTGAACGAAAAATGCTGATAAGACTATAGGGATTCTATGTTCTATATGCTTTGAAGCACTTTTCAAGCAAAATGTAACTTTGTGCATTTGTACAGCACATAATGTGTGATTTATATCTCTAGAATGGCTTCAAAACCCCAACATTTGAAGTCTAATTTGCAGACATGTCATGGTGTCCACTTCAGATACTCCAGTAAATTTGGTATAAGTATATCCCTCGATATACATTACCTTCATCACTCAACATTTACCCCCATTTTTGGTAATTTGGCAACTGCAGCAAACAACATCAAAAATTAGAGGTATTTATATTGCCAAATAGATGACAAAATTTTGCATATAATTATAATAATAATAATGTTAATGAAATAAAATTTTAAAAGCTTCATGGTTGTTGAAAGAGTTAGGTTAGTGCTACCTTTTGATGAAATTTGGGGTGCGTATCTTCAAAATTAAGGCAGATATTAAAAAATTAGTGAAAAGTAGTCATTTTCCACCAAAAAATAGAGGTTGCCATAGAAACGGGCGTGTAAACATACAAAAACGCTTTTCGGACTCCACAACCTATTTTTCTGTAAGGAGGAGACATGTGCGCACATTTTGATGTAGATTGTGTGTTGTTATACCTTTGGTTGGGGTTGCACCTATTTTTAGGGCACTTTTGAAGCATTTGCCGCTAGCCTAAATGGTCTTCATCAGGTTGCAGACAGTGATGTTGACCTAATTTGAAGCTCACCAGAGGCTGGCATTTATTTATTTTAACAAATGTCTTGTACGAGAGGTCTTCAGAACTGGATAAGATAGGATCATATGATTTTTACAGGAAATAGCCTTTGTTAGAGTCTAACGCAGGTTTGAAGGACAGTGACCTTGACCTGATTCCAAGGTCACCACGGTCCATCATTTAACAAAACATGCAAGAAATATCAGAAGAAGCAGATAAGCTAGGTTCACAAAATTTGTACTGATCTCCCTTTCAAAAGGTCAATTCTAGTTTGACAGAGAATGAACAAAATTTCATGCACACAATATCAGGAGCTCCAGAAGATTTGCACATTTCAAGGTCATTCTGTGTGAATTTTTTGCAATGTTATTTCGTGATTGAATGCACTTGAATTACGGGCTTTGTTGTCTTGTTTTATGGCACAGAAGATGAAGAGGGGTTACCTGGGGTACTTGGAATGCATGCTAATTGTGTGGCTGGAGTGCATGGAATTTGTGTAGCTTTAATGGGTACGTATCACCAATGCATATTGCATCTATTCAATCTTTCTTCCATTAAAAAATCCTCATATGTATGCACTTTTAAATGGGTAATTAATCAGCATTTGGTATTATAAACTAATAATAGACACAGATGTATAAACTTGATGTGGCTGAAGAACATTTTGTGCCTCAGTAAAATCAGTGTTCATGCCCAGGTGACTGTGAATTTATTGTACCCTGTACACCGCATGAAACAGAAAATGTTCAGCACACTTTCTTCTGAATGCATTGATCATTTATAATTTATTCCCTTTTGTGGGCGGTCGAGCAGCTTTAAGGTGTTAGCTGTTGCGTTTTACATTGATGTTGTTGATGCTTATAATCATTTTAGAGATTTTTTTATCTAAATGCTCAATAAGACATTTTCAGCGAGTTTCTGTATTTTAATCCATTCATAATGGCTGACAATAAGGTATTATTTACAAATATCGGGACCTGAAAGGCGTTCAGTTTGTAAGTCATATTACAGACGGGGGCATCCCTTGCCGAATCAGCAGTTGACACCTGCAAGCGCTTATCCTTTTACCACGCCAAGGGGCCCACTGTGTAGTAATCAGCTGATTGCAGGCCTTTTGTGTCCCGGCTCTTTGATATTTCTGTTTGGCTCAGAATACCTCTTGACGAACTTTTTTTGAAAAACCTGTGACATGTACCTTTGTAGGGCTACCCCATATATTTTTCTTTTAACTCTTTACCGACCGTATCAATGGAAATAAGAAGGCTACTTAAGCTGTTCTCCTGCATAAAAAGTGGGTGATTGATAGTTTAAACTAAGTCTTAGAACTTTGTTCAAGATTGATTCATAGCGGGTCTCTGTTTTATCAAGGATTCTGTATAGCCTAGGCTTATTGACTATGATTAAAGGTTTTGTTCTCATGTTTGGAATCATTGAATCAAGTAAATGGACATAAAAATGACTGGTGTATGTCTAATCAGGGCAGCCTTAAAAATATTGTTTTCAGTTACACAGATTTTGGAAAGTCGTTGGTTGAGGAGTTTTTTTTTACCCACTCAATTAGATTTTATATAAAGCATGAGGGAAGGGGATTTTTTTAAGTCCCTAAACCTTCTTTTTTTTACTTGATTTGATTTTATACTAAAACCAAGGTCTTATAAAGACTGACAGGCAACAGCATTGGGTTAGAAGTAAGAAGGTAAGGCTGTAGGTAAGCCTATATATATATTATAATTTAAAGAATTACCATTATTAAATTACATTGTAAAATTAGGACAAGGCTAGCATTTCAAAAAAACTTCTCCTATAAATTTTCTTGTCTATGACTCATTGATGTGCCTTATTTCTAATAATGCCAAACAGAATATGAAAAAAGCCATTTATAAGTTAATTTGACAAGTGTGATGGGCAGCCATTTTTCCTTTGCTTGTAATATTATCTATTTTTATTTGGACTCAGAAAGAATGGAGTGAAAATTCAACAGTAATATAAAGTTTTATGACCATTTAATCATTTATACTTCTATTGGTTGTGTTTGACTCCCAGGGATTTCAGCTACATCATTCGATGCCTTGGACCTGGAGACTGGATCTTGTGACGTAGTGCAAGCAAAAACTCGGAATAAATCGACAGTAAAAACAGAATCAAAGAAGGGTAAGGATTTTTTTTATTCTTTTATAGTAGATGAATAAAATGGCACCCTGTCTGTAAATAAAACTAAACTTGCTTGAGAATATGCTCTATCTTGATGTTTCATCATGAAAAAAAGGATCGTGCTGTTTTGAATGAATATTGATAATTCAGCTTTGTGTAGTTTTAGTGTAGTTTTAGTGCATCCTCAGTTTCCTCGGCGTGCTCTGGGTGCTAAGTGCCAAGAGTGCGCTGAGGAAAGCTGTGTAAAAATTTTGACAGAATTTTCAAAAATGGACAAAGTCCGATGAGCAGATGACATTTTGTTTTGGCAGGAAAACATGGGATCAGTATGGAATGAGTTAGGTCCTAACAGTGTCAAACTGTTATAACATAGCATACATGTAGTAATGAGCTGAAAGACAAATCCATTGTACATACATAGATGTGCATATCTTGTCAAATATTTTATTAATATAATTTGAACCAGTACTAGTCAGATGTTATATCCTGTGGCATGAAGGATGGTACTAGGTAGGTACTTGAAGTTATTGCTGAAATAGGTAGAGATCAAAAATGAGCCTTTCCTTGTCTATAAACACAATTTTCAGAATAAACGATATTCTGTGTATCAATGACCTTCGCTGTAATATCTTGCATTTATTATTATAGAAACCAAAGAATTTGGAGTGCAAGTGGGCTTGCCCGATCTTCTCATGAAGATACAAAATGAAGCAAGTAAGTCTCATTCAATGTATTAAGTGACGAAATCAACATTTCTTGAAGGATAATATACTTACTTTTATTTCCAAGTTTACATACGTCCAAATAAAGATAGTACACAATGTAACTTTTTTATATCCCCAAATATATGTAATATTTTTATTGTTACACTGCACATACTGGATCTCAATATTTTGGTACAGAACACGGTGCCTGTATAGACTGTATAGTACCAAAAATGTAACATGCTATGTGTATAACATAAAATACAGGGGACCTGCAGAGCTAACTTCATAATTAATACTTTACATGTGTGGCTCTAGACTATATTCAGACAAAATACCTTCATGTTCCTTTTCACATACTGAAAATTTACTCCAAGTCAACATTCAATGTTACGCCTTCCTTTCATTTTCAGGAGTTCAGTGTCACACTGATCATCAGTAGTACACAAAATACGTAACCTTTATACATCTCCAAATATTGCAATATTTTCACTTTTACTCTTCAGCCGCTAGACTACATTCAGACAAATACCTACATATTCCTTTTCACATGCTGAAAATTTACTCCAAGTCAACCTTCAATGTTATGCCTTCATTTCATTTTCAGGTGCTCACTGTGTCACATCGATTATATATTGACCAATATAATGGCAACATTATGATACTGTCTGTTATCTGTGTGTATATCGGCATGCTGGCAAATATTATATTTACATTACAATGTAAAAATTTGTTTCCATTGCCAGCTGTGGATCATGACTACATACATCCAAATACACAGCCATTGCCCTCTGCCCAAGATTTACTAAAAAAATCAAACAACAACAAGCAGAAATAAACAGACTGGAAAGGAACATCAAAGCCATGGAGGAAAAACTCAGCAAAGTGCAGCTTAATGTTGACCGCATAAGGGATGATGACCATTTAGTGCGATTTTACACTGGATTTCCGACTTTTGCTGCCTTAGAAGCTTTTCACGATCAACTTGAGCCAAGAGCCCAAGCAATGAGTCGATGGAGGGGAAATCAAACCAAACAACAACTTGATTACCACTGCCTTGCAGGACTACAGAGGCGAAATTTTCCCCCTTTCGACGAACTGTTGTCGGCTCTAGTATGACTAAGATTGGGACTGTTAGTCACAGACATTTCAGTAAGAATGAATATTAGTGATGGGAACTTTTCAAGAATCTTCAATACATGGGTCCCCTTTCTTGCTGGAGAACTACTCAACATGATGCCATTCCCGCCACAAGAAGTTGTCTTCAACAATGTCCCCCTCAGCTTCAAGGATTTTCCAAACACAAGGATAGTGATTGTTTGTGCTGAAATATTCTTCCAGAAACCATCTGCTCTGACAGCTCAACGTCAAACATGGTCAAGCTACAAACACCGAAACACACTTAATGAATGCACTGGTGGATGTGACCCTTGATGGGTATGTGAGTTTTGTGAGTGACCTGTGGTCAGGGTCAGTCAGCGATCTGGAAATAACAAAAAAATCAGGACTTTTGGAACAGTTGAATGAGAATGATAACATCATGGCTGACAAGGGGTTTGCAAGAGAAGAAATCCTACCACCTGGTGTCACCTTGAACTTACCAGAATTCAAACCCAGTCAAGGGCGTCAGTTCTCAAAACAAGTCAGTGACATTCAGCGCATTGGAGCAGTCCATGTACATGGGGAGAGAATCATTGGACGGATCAAAACTTTCAGACTCCTGGAAGGTCACATACCTTTGTCACAGCAACCCCTTGCAGACAGTATATTTACTTGTTGTTTGCTTGTAAATCTACAGACTCCAGTGCTAAAAGTGGACCAGTAGAGATTTAAGACTCAAATGTTGGCTGTAAATGTTCACAGTAAAACTTGTTTAGTTTATCCTACATGACTTTCCACACTTGACTGTCAAACTCTATCCTTTTTACATGTATTCCATATGTACTAAACACTACAAAGTATCCATATTTTAACTCACAAACTCCAAGCTGCCTCAATACTTGGCAGAAGTAGTTGTGGTTCTTCCTAAGGTGTATACAGCCATTGTTATCAGTCTGCAAACAAATGTTTTTTTAATACGTTATTGAAGCTGGCATCGGGCGAGGCGCACTGGCGTGCGCCACGCCCACGATGTCAGCTTCAATCACGCACGTCATTATGCAATAACACACACAAAATCGACCCTCATTTCTTAAATAGCCTTTTTTTTGGGCTTC